>QEPC01008233.1:4134384-4170408 GCA_003113815.1 Sphenodon punctatus | reverse complement strand
CTTTTCCCCCCCCCTTTCCCCCCCCCCCCCCCCCCCCCGGTCTGTAGATTGTAAGCTCTTGGGCAGGGACCTTGTCTATCTTGTTTTTTGTAAAGCGCCAGGTACATTGCTGGCGCTACATAAATGCTTATAATAATAATATAATTAATAATACTTACTGTGAAGCTCAGAAAGGCAAATCTATACAGACAAAACCATCTGTTGGACCAGAGTGACACTGGCAGGGAGGAAGTGGATGCAGAAGAGGACGGCCACCCTGAGCTTGATTGCATCCAGCCTGAACGCAGGATGTCTGGTCAGGCTTAGGCCAGTTTGCAGGACAGTACTGGTACTAATCTGGATAATAGTGCTCACCGTTACCTCAAAGACAGCAAATAAAATAGGACTCTTGTGTAGTGGTGGGTCTCACCTAGAAGATGCTGAACGGAGCAGTCTGCTTGGGGAAAACAGAAGACATAATTCCACCTGCAATTCTGTCTTCTGACCGTTTCGCTTTAGGATTACTGCACAGAACACCTCAATTGCATAACATAAATGTGCATAGTGAATATTTGCTTTGAAACTCTGGCTCACAAAATGCATCTTTAAACTTTTGTTAGACACCAGTTGGTACCGTCTGGACTATGCTTCACGTTCAGCATTCTTCATGCCAACATGCCTGAAATGAATAGCTGTCTAATTTGAGCTAGTTTTTTCATTTCAAAGTTTGCATTTGCCAGGGTCCAGCTGTCATATCTCGATAAATGCATCAAATTGGCAGTAGTTTGATCTCCGGAATGCTGCGGCGAAAGGGTTCACTCAAGTGAAGGAGACTTGTGCTTGCAGAGCACTTTGAGAATTGGGCTATGAGTTGATACCCCTGACTAAACGCACCACAAGAAAATCATACTTTCTGTGGCTACCAAAATCTATTGCGGCAAAGTGACTTGAATGATACATTTTATTGGGCCAACTGTTGGTGGAAATAAGCAGGCTTTTAATCACACAGGACCCTCCCGCAGGCAGGTAGCATGGCTAGTAGAAACTGTTATTTCCAGCAACAGCTGGTCCAAAAGAAGATATCATTTGAACCACTTCGTCTCTGTCACTCGGGACCAATACGGCAACCACGCTGTAGCTCTGAAAATCTGTAGTGAGAGCTTAATGAATTCTCATTTTAAAAAGGGCTTGACTGCATCACATTCACCATTTTTTTAGTAAATTGCACTAGTTTTAAGCTTCTTTAGCTGAAACTTCCTTTGGTAAGGAATAAATTCCTCGGTGTGTGGAACTTTGAACCTCCAATCCTTGAATATTTTCTAAACTTGGCTTTTTTCCCTTTAAAGATTAGTATTTAAGTAAAAGTTGCTTCACTGTTAATGTTATCTCTTATTCCTCTTTCAGGAGCTGTTGGACAAATATTTAATAGCTAATGCAACTAATCCAGAGAGCAAGGTTTTCTACCTGAAGATGAAGGGAGATTACTTCCGATACCTTGCAGAAGTTGCAAGCGGAGATGACAGAAAACGTGAGCATACTGTGTTCCAAACATAACTAAACAGCTTGTGTATATTTTTGTTTGGGGTCAAGGAGAGAAAGCAGGGAACGAGAACTCCATGTCCATCTAACTTGTATCCCAGTCTAGTAAGATAGTGCAGTATCTTTGGAACTTGCCATCTGTTTCCTAACAAACTGTCAGTGAGGAGGGGGGAAGGTCCCGTACACACACGCGCACTCCGTTCATACTTGGGTGGTGTTAGCTCTGCGAGGGAAAACGGTGCCCGTCAGGATAGTAATTGGGCCCAATAAGTCTCAAGGAGATGAGGCCCCTATCAGAGAGCGCAGAGCATAGGAGCAGGGTTGCACCTCCCTGCTTTCTACAGGGTTCCCAGACATACTCACTCTCATGGGATGGGGAGGTCAGGGATGGCGGGTGTGGTCTTGTGGGGTTTAGAGGATAGGGTCCCTGGCTGGAAGGGAAGGAAGGAGGACAGGCACAATGCACGGGGACGGGAGCCCTGGGGAGCGGGAAGGGAGTCGGGGCTTTCACAGAAACACACACCTTTCACCCACACACACCAAAGGGAAAGGAAGACACAAAGGGAATCAAACAAGTACCAAGTAAACTCTAGAGCGCAGACAAAGTACTTCACCAATAGATCACACTTAGCTTCACAAGGGGACCAGCTTCTCACTCTGATTACCAGCGCTGGCTATTTCGCAGCGTCAGCTTTTACTCCCTAAGCCCCACCCCCTAACGTGCCTGCAGCCATGCGGAACGCTGCAACGGCCCCGGCACTTACCCCGCAGGGGCTCTGCGGGGTTACCGGAAACGGTGTAACGCTGCTGTCACTGGTCTTGGTTGCCTTGGCAACCGATGGCAGCTGCGGCCCTCGATGCGTCACCGCTTGCAGCAGTGCTGGCAGAGCGGGAGTGGCAGCGGCGGGAGGTATGCAAGGGCGCCCCAGAACCCCAGAACGTTAGGAAACATTAATGCAGAATACTTAAGTTTAACACTTGGTCCTAATGGAATTACAGCACTTGGTACATACATGAAGCATTAAAGTATCTTAAACTGCTAATTATAAGCAGACCTTTAAGTGGTACTAAATATTGGGCATTTTTAGATACATGTTAAAGTTCCGNGAGTTTAAGAAGTCTAACGTCACCAAGGAGGGATTTAAATGAGCGATCAGTTTGGGAGAATTTTCCTTCCAAATTGCAAGTACACCTACAAGAGGCAGAGGGCTGCTGATTATCAGGGGGAACGTCATAATCTGAAGATTCTCATCTGTTGGGATCTGGCACGCCTGGCTGCACACAATAAGATTGAGTTAGCTTAGACTGCATAAGGGGAATATTTTTAAATACTGCCCCATGAATTTCTACTACACCAATTTCTTCTACTACATCTCTTTGAGAAATAGTGGAGGGGGGAACCAGTCGGGGGTGAAGTTCCATAACAACTACTCTTGGGGGGAAATTACCAGCTTGAGATCCTGAGAGCTTTAAACATATCACAATAAAGATTTTCTCTGCCTTGCCCCAGCTGGTCCAATGCAATAAATATGCAACTTAAAAGAGCTCTGGTCATAAACCAGCCATAATAGTAAAATCCAATAATAACCAAACCCCACATTTAGCTACCCCAAAACTTAAAACACCTTAACCTTAGAGACAACTTTGCAAGAAGAACTTAGAAGCCTGATGGCCTGAGACCTTACAAGAAGAACTTAGAAACCTGTTCCTGAGACTTGAGCAAAATGACAACACAGATGCAATGTCTGGCTAGGTAACTCTCCAAGAGGGGGATTAACACCCCCTTAAATAATCTAATTAAACAATAATTTGACAAAATTAAAACACAACTAAAATACACAAAACTAAATTTCGACAGCAACAAGAGCAGAGTAATCACGGTTCATGAAAATTCCTGAACTGCAGTTTTTCTTCTTGGAGGAAGGGATGGCTGGGTGCATAAAACAGGTAGATGGCAAAGCATCCAGGGGAGTCCAAGTGGTCTTCACAAAAGGAGCCTGGGCTCCACCACCACGTCCGTCCCACGAACGGCCACACAAACTGCCAACACCCTTTGAGTTGCCATTTGTGTGGCCATTCAGACTGGGGCCACCTCCTGGGGAAATACCTGTAAGCAGAGGAGGGCCAGGTGTAGGTGNAGACCAAGTGACCACAGCTGACTTAAGCAAAGCAGTTTACCAGGAGAACCTTTTACACACACGTTCTGGGAGAAGTTCTATGCAGAAGTTCAAAGATCCAGATGTTTAGGATCTGGATGAGTGAGTTAGACACACAGAAAGTTCTGGATGTTACAGCAAACATCCAGGAGAAATTGCAGTGGTTTCTCCTGTGATGAAGTAAGCTAAAGCAATCTGGGGAGGTGCGGAGAATGGCAGAGGAAGTTTGCAATGCGTTGGCCAGCATTTTCACCAGAAATGTGAAGATTTCTGTCTTTTTAAATTTGGCCAAACATGACTATTAAGCTAAACCCAGTTTGCAAACTCTTGTTGTGGCATAAATAACAACGAAGTGTAAGATAGTTCAGCTGTTAGTGAGTGTAGCTGCCCTAATTCCTATGGAGAAGAAAAGGGTAGGAGGAGAAAACAATTGGCCTTGCTGCATCATCTGATTCTTTGTGACCTAGTTTATTTGCTTTTGCTGGTTTTGAAGGGTCTGTAAGAATTAAACGGACTTTAAAATGGACCTGAGTATAACTTGCGGTGGTGTAAATGGGCCTGAAGACTTGTCTAAACCGACTTGTAAACTCAAATAAGCAAGTGCAGAAGGTTGGGAACCAAGTCCAAAATCTTGAAATCCCTAGTATGTCCTTAGGATTGTAGCGCTGTGGTGTTGAAGCAAAAATATTTGTGCAAAGACTTCCTCGCATCAAATCATGTTGGGTGTCTTTTAGATGGACTTCTGCTCCGAGTCGGCTCCGCTTGCGGTACTCGAACATCCCAGAGCACCGCAAGCAGAGCAGGCTGCCCAAACCTGCAGCGCCATCCGGGGGTGGAACAGTAATCATTCTACTCACAGACAAAGTAACCGCAACTCCACTTCAGGCAAGGCTGCCCCGGAAATGCCATAGAGCTGTGGGCAGCAACCTAGAGCGGCTGGCGATATGGAAGTGCCATGCAGGCCGAGTGTGGGCTGCAGCCGCCTCCTTTTAAAACCGCCTCAGCAGACCCCCAGGGGTTCTGTCTAAAAACACCCATTGTAGAGCATATTTGCCTGGTTTCCCTTTCAGTACTGACCCTTCATCCAGCATGACAAGAGGCTTTTCCAAATGTGGGAGTTCTAAACTGCAACTTTATGTCTAGTGTAGAGGGGTGTATAGTATAGCGAGCCAGCGTGGTGTAGTGGATAAGGTGCTAGACTTGGATCTGGGAAGCAAAGTCTCAAATCCTGCCCTAGTCATGAACTCACTGGGTGGCCTTGGGCAAGTCACAGCCTTGCGGCCTCAGTTTGCCATCTGTAAAATGGGAGTGTATCGCTGTCCCTGTGTTCCCCTTGCCCATCTTGGTTTGTAAGCCCACTGAGCAAGGAACTGGCTCTGAAACTCTGTACCTGTAAAGCACCACGTACTCCCTAGCAGCGCTATAGAAATTATTATTGATTTATTTTCCACATTTCTGTGTCCTTCCCACATGGCTCAGGGAGGCTCACAGAGTTAAGATTTGCCTATATCCTATCCTTTTTATTTGCCCTTTATCTTGACTCACTCCTAATTCTCTTCACAGAAACAATAGAAAATTCACAGGCAGCGTACCAGGAGGCATTTGACATCAGCAAGAAGGAGATGCAACCCACGCATCCAATTCGTTTGGGTCTAGCTCTTAACTTCTCTGTATTTTACTATGAGATCCTCAACAACCCTGAGCTGGCCTGCACGCTGGCTAAAACAGTAAGTTGCTTTTTAATGGAGGCTATGGGTGTTGGAGAGTTAATTTCAAAAATAGACATTTACTGGAATAAATCTTAAGAAAAACCACATTTCATGTACTTGATTTTGCATTTCATAATTTAAAGGCATAGTCTACTTAGTTTTAATTTGTAAACTAACTTGCAGCTACTAAAGTTAAATTCTCTACTGCTTATGATAGTTCCTGAAATTGTCTTTTAAATACTACTACTACAAAGTACTACTGTGTGTGAAAGCTTTTCCACTGGAAAAACATTTTAGAGTTGTTCTTGATCAGGAATATACATAGTACCTTCCTGTAAAGAGATTTAATTATTCCAGGCTTTCGATGAGGCTATTGCAGAACTTGATACACTGAATGAAGACTCATACAAAGACAGTACTCTCATCATGCAGTTGCTTAGAGACAACCTAACAGTAAGTTTCCTTTTTATGTGAAAATATTTCTTAGACCTATGAAACCCGTAACATGGCCCTTTTAGGACTAAACATCTGAGTATGTGCTTTATTGAAGACTTAACCTTTATTGCTATACGTAATACCAAACTTATTTTTTCTAGTTGCATTAAGGCAAAGGAATCTGGCAATGCAGCAACAAACTTTATTTGGTCAAACACCCATCTCCAGTGTGTGTATCTCTTTTTACTATAAGTCCAGCTGGCTGGATCACTTGGTTGGTAAAGTAGTAGTCCAGGAAAACTGTTGATAGGTGGTCACCAGTCATGGGACATAGTGATCACTGCCTAAGGGGTGACCTGTGACTTTGTCCCATATGTTTAACTGTGCACTACGGTGAAGTTCCAAATTACAACTTTAAATACTGTTTTTTATTTCTTAAGACTTCTTTGAATAGAAAAGTCAGCAAACGCTAATGCAGTGATTCATTGTCCATTGTTTGAGTGTGTACTCTAGAAATTAAACGAAATCTCTACAATGTAACCAGATTTAACTCTTTCAGAACTGTCTGTGTTTTGGGAGTACTTAGGAGTTTCTAAAAGATTCAGTACTGGTTATCCCATTTTCAGATAATTATGTCTAACTCCAGCACACTTACACTGCAGACCCTTTTCCCCTCATCACAACTGCCATGCACTTCTTGCTGGCATGGTACGGGAATGTTTTTGGACCTTTCCTATTTGGACAAATGCCAGGCAAACGCTGACAAGTGACTGATTGTGCATTTCTAATGAGGCACTCACGATGATACTGGGGCAACATGTATTAAGCTGATGAAGAAAATACAGATTTTGCGAGCCAGTGTGGTGTTGCGGCTAAGTGTGCAGTACTTGGACTGGGAGGTAGGGGGGATCCCTGTTCAAGTCTCACCTTAACCAGAAACTCACTGGATGATCTTGGGCCAGTCACAGTATTTTCTCAGCGTAGCCAGGGTTGTTGATTGTAAGGATTAAAAGTTATGTTATGTGCAAAGCGCTCAGAGTGCCATGGCAGGGGCGGGATGCTATATAAAAATAAAGATTATTATTTATTTATTTTACATTTGCTTACTCTGTGTCCGATATGGCTATTTATGTTGAGGGACAGTTAAGTAGGTGGCTCTGCTGAAGACAGAAGCTGCTTACAGTACTTTCCCTCTGCTCTCCCAGTTAAAGTAATAGCGCTGCACACCTCAAATACAATTCTACAAATTTTAGCAGCGCTTCTTGCGTCTAGCTCCAGTGTGCTGGAAGTACTGGATGGGTTATTTTTTTTAATTTAACCTTATACCCCTGCCTTACCCTGAAGATTCAAGGCATGTAGCAACATTTATAAAATGAGTATAGATAAAATTGTGTGTCTAAAAAAAACCAAACCCCATCCAACCCACCGAATGCCTGGTTAAATAAAAAAGCGCTCATGCCTTGGGCTCTGATGAGCCTCCAGGAGGGATGGAGTTTATAAGCCATCAAAATGCCTGTGTCCTTGCTGAACAGATTTATTACTTATTTAAAACATTTTTACCCTGCCCCTCCTACCACTGGTAGCCCGGGGCGGCTAACAAAATCATCCATAAAAATACAATCAAATATATAAAACATTAAATACTAAAAACAACGACAAAAATGGGACCAAAAAAAATGCAATGCTGGAACTTGCAAGTGGAGACTCCTGGCTGCCCTCAAGGATTGTGCTGAATGAAGCATAGGGGCAGAGGTGGGGCCTTTCAGATAAGAGGCCCCAGCCCATGTAGGAGCCATCTGGATCTTACTTTTTCTAAAGTTGTTCTCTGTTTCAGGCATTGATGTGCTTTGATTGGTCCTGGCCTCTACTTGTGGCATATTTTTAGTAGTGTCTGTTTTGTACTGCATGGACTCTTCTGTGCAGATAGTTGGAGTCTGGCACGTCCTGCACTAGTACAGGGGTCTGGACCGGGTGGCCCTTGAGGTCTTTACCAGCTCTGGGACACCCTGAATTGTGCCTGGTACACAAGTAATTCTGCAGGCTAATGTGATTTTTCTTGTCTTTCTAGTTATGGACATCAGACAGTGCAGGAGAAGAATGTGATGCTGCAGAAGGTGCAGAAAACTAAACTGCACATGGGGTGTCGCTCCCTTTCCTTAAGAAACCTTTTTACACGTCTCCATTCCTTATAGCTCCACTTGGATTTCCTATAGCAAAGAGAACCCATCCATGTGTATGGAAATCAGTTTATAGTCTTTTTCACACTGCAGCTTTGGGAAAACTCCATTCCTTGATTTGTGTGTGTCCTGGCCTTCCTGGTGTGCGGTTACTGCTGTAGAAAAGTATTAATAGCTTCATTTCATATAAACATAAGTAACTTCCAAACACTTATGTAGCGGACTAAAGTGTATCTGGTATTTAAAAAAACACAACAAAAACTGAACCAGTTCCTGCAAGTGACTGTGTTTTGTATTACAGTAAAGATATGAAAATGTAGTTAATTGCAACTAAAGAGTGTTCAACATAGCTTTTTAATTCTCCACATTTCCTCCTTATACTGCAGGGTTTCCTTTCAGCAATTGACTTCACATGCTACTGTGTATTCTTTTTTCAGTAGGATTCTGGGAATGTTGGGCCAAATGCAAAGCTTGGCAAATTGAGTTGCTTCCTGTCTAATAGTGCAGGAGCTATTGCGTGTCTGTTTGAATACAGGGTCTCTTACTCTTCAGTTGCTGCTGTTTATAAATTGATATCCCTTCCCAATAAAAGTTCACTTACACTCCTGCCTTTGTAGTTCTGGTATTCACTTTACTATGTACTAGATGCAGCATGTTACTGCCCAGAGTACAGGCAGTGCTTTTTGGCAGACTTAAGTGCATGTCATTTCTTAACACTGGAATGGGAAAAAACAATAAAAGTTCACATGTCCAAGTATAAAATTTAGTACTTTTCCATGCAGGTTTGTGCACATGTAAGAAGGTGTCAAGTTTGTCCAGTGATTGTTACTTAGAGTTGGACCACTATTGTGTGTTGCTAATCATTGATTGTAGTCCCAAAAAAGCCTTGTGAAAATGTTATGCCCTATGTAACAGCAAAGTAACATTAAATAAAATTACATTTTATAAACCACCTCTGCTTTGTAACAGTGGCATGCAGTTACTTAAGGGCTCAACTTGTGTCTAAATACTTCTGCTAGGAGAAATGACAATCATACCTGTTTGTCACATTAGATCAGCTGCTTGGTTCCCTTCATCCTTGAATGTTAGTGAGTCAAATGGAAGCCATTTGACAGCAAAGGGGGGCCGAGGTAATCCTGAAGCCTACCTTGTTGCATTTGTCCTGCCCAAATCTACTTACTGACTTGAAACTACCTGTGCAGATCACCTCTCTTGTGCAAGTGACTCTTAGGCAGGTGAATCCCAACAGCACTCCTTGATGCGGAAGCTTTCTGATTTGTGTCCATTGCTGCAAGCCTGTTTTTCAGTCTCCAGTACCTCCATAAGCTTTTTTCAAGAAAAACGATTGTACATTTTTATATGCTCTCCTGGCTACCATCTTAACTGAAAAAAACAGGTTAGCTCCCTGCTTGGTGCTCCTCTTGGGGTAGTGTTCTGTGATCATCCAATGGGAAGGCAGACCTCAAATTTGAATTTGTGGGTGGGCTGGGTGAGGAACACTCCCCTTGCTCTTCAATTTGTCTGCCTTCACACTGGAAGGATCAGACCAGGGGTTTGTCCTGAACCCTGTTTTCAGCTTCTTGTCTCCAGTTTCAGAGAAATCACTACAGACCTTCCCTCCTTCCTTTGCAGGAAAGTAGAAGGCTTTAGTCTGCAGCAGCAGAGAGCTACACTGAAGCCTGAGAAAAGGTAGGGGAAGGCTTCTGGGCTTACCACCATGCAGAGAGGACTGGCCGCTCCCCTTCCACTGAAAGAGGGGAAGCAGGACCCCTTACACGCCTCTTCTGCAGGGCTGCTGTTTAAGGGACATACAATGTACTGTGTACCACAAACCAAGATGGCTGACCACAGGAGAGCCAAATTACAATACCATGGGCAGGGAAGAGGGTAAACAGCCTCCCCATAAACCATCTCAGTGACTGCAGAAGATTCCCCCCACAGAAGGCCCTTCTTTTCCGGGGAAGACTAAACCAGTTCACATGCATCAGGGAAAGCATGGTGGGGTGAGGAGGCCCTGCTTCCCCACGCAGGGGAAGGGGGACACCCGGTACCCAGCCAGGGACCTAAAAGGGACCCTTCTTCCCTGACTAGGGGAAGGAGGTGACCCTGTCCCTTTAAACAGCCCTGCAGAGGAGGCCTGTGAAGGAGTCCTGCTTCCCCTCTTTCAGTGGAAGGGGAGTGCCCAGTCCTCTGTGTGGAGCTAAGCACAGAAGCCTTCCTTACCTTCTCCCAGGCTTTGGTGTAGCTCTGCTGGTGCAACCTAGAGCCTTCTATCTCCGAATTTGGAGACAAAAGCTGAAAATAGGGTTCGAGATGAACCCTGGTCTGATCCTTCCAGTGCGAAGACAAAACTCAAACTGAAGAGCAAGGCGAGTGCCTGCCTTCCCATTGGATGGCCACAGAACACTACCTCAAGAGGAGCAGGGAACTTAACAGAGAGAAAATTCACAAATAAGTGCCTCAATTTTCTTTTCAGCTTTCCTGCCATATTCCCAAAGCATTCTTACCACAACCTCTTCGGATCAGCAATGACAATTGCTCAGTCGTCAAAGCACTGTCCCATGTACTGCATGGGGGCAGTATTTTATGAATTAGTGCCATAACAATTAAAACTGGATCTAGATTCAATGCCTGATGTTTCCTGCTAGTTCTTTCATATAAACCTAGTTGCTCAGTAGTTTGATCTGTGGAATGCCTGATCACGGGTCAGATCTGGTCTATGGCTGAATTTTTATTTGGTCCCATTCAGTTGCTAGAGTTGGCCCCTGGATCCTGGCCCCTTCTCTTCTGTTGAAGGAATGTGCAAAGGATGGGAGCTGAATCTGCAAGACAAAGCTGTGATCTGAACCCTTCATCCTATTCCCTGCATTTGTTTTTATTTTGTGTGCGTGCACAGTATGGCTTAGCTGCCCTTGTCAGTAAAGCCTCCATCTCCCTCTTACCCCCCCATGCTTGAGTATCCACCCATGAATTCTGTCTCTGCATGTCTCCCCTGCATCTCTTTTCCACACCCATGTCTTGATGCAGTCTGTACCCTGCAGATTTCTTCATGCGAATTTCAAATAATGCTTCCGTTTTAGTGCTGACAGAATTGACTGCTGAAGGTCAGTGTCCCCATAATTTCATATGCAAGCTTCATCACCATATGGAGGTTTACTTGGCATCTTTAAATTGGGGACCATGCTGGCAGGCCCGAAATAGTTTCCCACCCCAGGTCTTCTAGGCTACGGCCAGTATAATCTTAACAAGTGTTCCTGAATGGTAGTTCTAAGCAAGATTTAAGTGCTACACTAAAAACCGACTGCTCACTTCATTTCCTTAATACAATAATTCTGTGATGCAGCCAAGGAAAAGGCTATGGTACTGCCAACAAGATTTATACTTCATAAGCTAAGCAGCCACTTGCTTGTGACTGCTGCACTTTGAAGCTGTGCATAACCCCATTCACTTGACAGGGCTTATGCCAGGGCAGCACTTTGGGAATGTGGCTGAGAGTGACTTGTAGTAATTTTTTATAGTTCAGTTTTTATAAGTGGTTCATAAGGTCTAATAAATGAGTGTGTTGTAAGAACTTTGCCAGCATGAGTTGCATGTGTAAATAGTATTGCTTTCTACAAATGTGTGCGATAAACTGGTTGTAGTATCCTGTAACAACCTAACCATCTGTTCTACGCATGTTAATTAACTTGCTATAAATGGGACTTCTTGAAGTGTGACCAACTTAGCATCTTTCATTTACTAGAGACAAGCCAGGCTGGTAATGGACATACTACAGTTCTAGAAATAAGTACTAAATTTCCTTCTCTGTTTCAAACATTCTAACCAATACCATTAGTGTCTGGAAATGTACTTGATTCTGATAAACGTCATCTCAGATTTTCCTAGTATTTTCCCTTTGGGTTTTTATCAGGAATTGATTCACAGGGTCTGAACTATGAATTTTGTTCTCTGTTAATCTTGTTAAATAGATTAAATTTAGCACTGGCCATTGATCCATCATTCTCGTCAATTAAGAGAACTTTCCTTTTTAATATACTGCAGCCCCTTCCCCATCCTCCTCCTCCTAAGAGACTCGGGTCCTCTCTCATCCAGCTCTTTCTCTATTCTCATGTATTGGTTTCCGAAGGTAGCAGGGGACCTCACTGGATGTTTTCTGACCTGGCGGTGCTGAAGTACTGACACGAACTTATCCAGTCTGTAGTGGGACTGGCTTACACTTTCTAGCTGCTATTTATCTGCCGGCTTGCTACTTTTTCCTTTACCAATCCCCCGTTCTTTCTATTTCTATCTTACTATGCAAATAAAGCCTTTTGTTTAGCATTTCAGTTATGGAAAACTAGCTCCAGTTTGTCTACTAGTTAGGAGCATTATTTCCTTCTATTTTCCTCAAAGGAATAACATGCCGAATGTCAAAACTACAAATTTGACTTCATTTATTTTCTTGGCTCATCTTACTGTTCCATCAGCCTTAACAGTCTATATGGGGAAATTGTGGCTTCCTCAAGGGCTGTGGAGAATTTTTGCCTGACTTCAACGGAGCCAGGATGTCGCCCTCTAACCACCTACATATGACAAAAATCTCATTATTTTTTTTGTCATCCAAACGAACCTTTGCTGAAGTTTTGACTTACATGTGTAGTAGCTAATCATCATTCTTCGCTTAGTTTCCGCAAGTAGTAATCCTAGCATTGACTTGGATGGGATAAAAGTATTGCATCCCTGCTCACTTTGCTCTGATTGTGAATGGAAAGCAGCCTGCTGAAGCTT
Source organism: Sphenodon punctatus (assembly GCA_003113815.1). Lineage (NCBI taxonomy): Eukaryota > Metazoa > Chordata > Lepidosauria > Sphenodontia > Sphenodontidae > Sphenodon > Sphenodon punctatus. The sequence continues at coordinate 4,157,646 of QEPC01008233.1, read as the reverse complement.
GGGCCCATATTATAGGGTGTTTCTAAGCGAGTAAGGCTGAAGGGGGGGGCAGGGAATCGGTGGCTGTAGAATAGCACAGCTGTGGAGCAGCCACTCTGAAGTCCATGGGGAGGGATTCTAACAGGTGGCTCCTAGCATATCTACCACAGCAGCCACCTCGCACTTCCCTGGTTGCAGACCATAGACCCCTGCCTTTATGAGCAGCAGATTTGTCTGCTGGTGTGGCTGGCCGCTGCCGTTCATACAAGCAGGGGGATGTGTGGCTGCCAGTTGCCACGCACCTTCTGGGCTTGCCCCGCATGGAGCACTCTGGATTTTTCAGCCGTGTTCTGTAAGTGACGATAAGTGGGTGCTGTGTGGCTTACGGGAGCGCACGTTCCCCCCCACTCCACTTTCAGACTGGCTGTTGGATGAGTGGCATCTCCTTTAAAAGCACCCCTAGACCTGGGTAAGACAGTACAGACTGGCAAGCTGGTCCCATGGTGCACTTCTGGGTATCCATTCTTTATCCCACTGAAGTAAAAACAAACGGACCGTGAATTTGCAAACACTTTTCTGTTGACGCGGCATAAGGAGACAATTCTATGAGTGATAGATACTAATAATGAACGGCAAAAGATTAAGATAAAACTCCTCTCAAGATCCCACAAATGTCGAAGACAACACTATAATATGTAGCTCTAATACTTTACTTTCCTCATAAGTATCAACTAATGTTAGAATATATTTAAAAACAATATGGAGTTATTAAATGTCTTCTATCACACTTTGCTACTTGTATTTAGTGCTGTTCCGAATATCCTTTAAAAAAAAAAAAAACCCCAAAAAAAACCCAGCGAGTCCTATGTGTTTGGGCCGTTCCTTGGAGAATACTCAGAATTTGAGGAGTGGGGAGGGGCCTAGCAGAGGGTCAGTAGTGTATTTATTCTCCAGAGGAAGTCCTGCAACAAGTGGCCTCTTCCTGGGCTGGTCAGCTAAATAAAAGCGAGAAAAAAAACCTGGGCATGTTCAGAATGGCCCCTTCTGAGCATGCTCAGACCTTTCCAAGATGGCGCTGGCAGCATCAGCATGCTGTGGGTGCTGTCTGGATGTGGTCAGCCAGTTCTGGGCATGCTCAGAACCAGCTGGCCACATCCAAGATGGTGTCTGCAGCGTGCTGACACTGCCAGTGCTATCTTAGAAAGGGCTAAGCAGGCTCGGAAGGGGCCATTCAAGCCCTTCTGAGCATGCTCAGTTTTTTTTTATTACTAGCCCCAGGACGAGGCCATGCGTCGCAGGACGGCCTCTGCAGCGTAAGTACGCTCCCCCCCACCCCACCCCTTAAGTAACCCATTCCTGAGCCACTGGTACCCACCCCCTTCCCAGGCCCACACTGACCTATTCCTTCCCCCCCGGTCACACTATTCCCTCCACCTGCTGCCCTCTGGCCCTTCCCCCTCCCTGCACTCAGCCAGCGTTTGGCTGAGTACTGACTTTTCAGGGTAAGTCCTTAGAAACTTGGTACTTAACGGAAGCCGAATAGCCCTGGTCGTCAGTAAATTCCCAGGAAAACAGAGGGCCGGGTTGCAGCACCACTTGTATTGCATCCTTCCTCAATTATTGAAATGCTTTATACTATGCTTCAAATCCTGTGGAGCAGGAAAGTACATGGCACATTGGTGCACTAGTGAAATCACTTAAGGCAGACAATTGGGTTTTCCTTGAGATCGAGTTAAATTCAGCTGCTTCCTGGCTATCCTGTGGTGGGGTTAGAAGTGGTTCTGTTTCCAGCCCCGTCCTCTCCTGTCCCCCTTCCTGGAGTGAGTTATAGGACAAGGAAGCTTACAGCCAATTCTCAGAGGGGCAAATGATATTCACAAAGGTATCAACAGCCGTATGCTACTTTCATGTTGGAATTCTTTCAGCAATACCTCTGTTCTAACTGCCGTTAGTATTTTATTTGGCAAGCTGATCAACTCACCACCAGCTGTAGATAAAACAAGTAGGATGCTGGTCAAACCTCTCTTCATTGGTGTTTGGCATATGATAACTTAAGCTTTTAATTAAATGTTTTTATTGACTTGTAGACAAATTAATCAGATTGACAACAAAATAGAGAAGTGCTGACTCAGCCAATTAAACAAGTTCGCTGTATGCATTTTAATATCTATGTAGTGCCAGCAATGGGCTTGGCAGTGAGCAGTCGGTTAAATTAGAGGCTGGTTCCTGCCCCAAGGGGCTTACAATCCAGGATATATATTAAACCGTGCCAATGCTAGTTTATCATAATAGGGGTGATTACAGACCACCTGAAGCATCTGTGACTTCTTGCTGGTTTCTGTACCAAAAGTCCTCTCAGCCGAATGCTGCTTCTCGTGAAGTGGAATGCATCAAAACAAACTGACTGGAAGCTAGTGTGGCATCCGTAGGCACAAATGGGAATAGAGATGCTTGAAGAATTGCAACTTGCATCAGTGTGCAAAGTCCCAGATTTGAGAGGCATCTTTAAGTGTGGGGATGAATTTAGCTGCTCTTCTGAAAGACAAACTACATCGTGACTTATGTCCATGGGAGAACTAAAGAAAGTATCTGATGAAGAACTGGTGCAAGCCCTGGACTATTTTTGTTTCTATGCTACTTCAATTTGACACACGCCTCCCTGGTGCTTTTTAAAAAAAATAAATTATATTGACTTCTTTTTAAATGGATAACCAGAATAAGCTCCTTCCTCTTGTTGCCCCTGTGCTTCAGTCTCCTTGACTCCACCCCCACCCCCTTCTCAATCCTCCCTACACCTGTAGTGGTTGGTGAGGCAAAAAAAAATCTGTTCTTGCGCTCCAAAATGCAGGCTGGAAAATCCAGTTTTTATTTATCTGTTAGTCCTGCTGAGGAGCCAGGATACCTGTGCTACTCTGGGGAAACACAAGGAAGACTGGTATTTGGTCCTATTTAGAAAGGAAGAATCTTAAAATTGGAGCAAAAACGTGCTTAGAGTAGTAGGACCTGTACATAGTGTATGTTCAGTATGTCTCTAATAAAGAAGGGCCTAGAACTGGTCTCAGTTAGGGATGGGCGAATAGAATGCGGTTCGGATGTTTGGTCGTTCGGTTCAAAACCCGAGTTCAGGTTCGATGGTTCGGTTCAGCCGAGTTCGGGTTGGCCGAACTTGGCCGAACAGTCAAAAATAGTGCTACCGAAACCTAATTTTTGGCCCTGAATAGATGTTTTTCCTGGCCCTGAACTCATCTGAACACGACCGAACCATTCGGTCATTTGAGAGTTCGGTTCGGACGTCCGAACAGACCGAGTTCGATCCGAACATCCGAACCGCGTTCACCCATCCCTAGTCTCAGTGGTGTTAGCAGCCTCAGAGGCGTGGTCATTTTTAAATTTTAGTAACTAGAATGTAAAAACTTAATTTGGACTGTTTGTTTTAGGAGATTGGAAATAAGCGGACTAAAGTAAGAGAAAAAGCAGTCTCTCATTGACACCGCTCAGATACATCCACATGCAATTATAGCATATCATGTACTTGAGAAGGGAGGAGTTTTTACTCAGTAATTAAAATTGATTAAAATGCTTTTAAACCATCTGATAGCTATTAAAACTGAAACGGTTTAAGTGGATGAATCTCTCTGTTTTGCAGAGGAGCAATGTGTTGGAGGATAATTAATCACACAGGCTGGGATCCTGTGTTCATTTGCAAGCTCATTAAGTCCCATTGGTTGAGTTCACGGGCATCTGAGCTTGTGAACTCGGGGGGGTTTCAGGCTTGGAATTTGCATGGCAACTTTGTTTCAAACATTCTAAAGTTGGGCTCAACCAGCTTTGAGCTGTACTAACTATCCCATTCAGGAAAGTTTTCTAGAAACAAATTGGTCTGGTAAAGTGTGGATGAACACCCCCGCCCCAATCTACAAATGTAGGGTCTGCATTAATGAACACAGTCACATGAAGCTGCTAGGATAGTCATGACCAATTTAACTAGTCTGATTCATGAAAATGTAACCATTTCAGTAATAGGTCAGTGTCTTACTCAAAATTACTACTGTGGAGCAGCAACCCAAACTGGGCCTTCTGGCTATCTACCAAATTGGGTCAGAATTGACTTGTATGATGGAAAGATATTCAGGAAGGGACAGGGCGATCAAAATGTGATTGTATAAGCCAAGGGTGGGGGGGACGTTTTCCATCCTGAGGATGCTCTCAGGAAAAGGAGGATGCAGATTGTGGTTCTGTGCCATTGATCTGTTCCCTATCCTTGTATGCAGGTCCTCATCTCTGCTCCTCCCTTACCCAGAGCTCAGTTTTTCAGTGCTTCAGGGTATGAACTGGATTCAGGGGTCAGATCCAGAAAGGAGTCACAAAAAAGCTTGCCACAGGCCTCATTTACCTTCCTTCCCCTCCCCCAGGCATAAATCTATCTCTAGAAAACCAGGCTAAAGAGCAAATTAGGAATAGATGGTGAACTTTTCTATTCATGAAAGTCAATGGGAGTTGGGCAGCTGACGTGAATGGAAGGAGTATTTGCATCCTGAATTATCTTTATCAATTTAGATGCTGGGCTCTTGCAACATAACTCAGCTTGTATAGTCCAATATGGACTTTAGTCTTGCAGATCTTGATGTCAACTGTTAAAACTAATTATTTTAGATGAGTGATTACAAATTGTTCTTCTCACTAGGCCTTTATAATAAAGATATACAACCATGCCAAACTTATATCTGAAATATTGTAAAATTGTAGCAGTCGGGTTACAAAGTTCTTGGTAAGTGCTGTTGTAGGTGGAAGTTGTGTTGCCTCTCTCCATCGGTGAGATTGTTGCTTGTCAGTTTCATGCTAGAGAACAGCTTAATACAAAGGTTCCCAAACTCCAGGACCCCCCTCAACTGGAGATTATGCCATCTATAGATGGGGGTCATGATTTCAACTGATACATTTTCCATGGCTCTGTTGCTGTCTGCAGTGTGGGGGAGGGAATTATTAAAGTCTAAAAATGGGGTCTCGCATGCAAAGGTTTGGGACCCATGGGTCTAAAATGAGTGGCTGGGCATTGAGTAAAAGTATGGAAGGAAGCACTTGGGGAAAGGAAGAGGGGAGAAAAATAAGCTGGTACTTAAATTGGGTAGTACCCAAACTCAACGTTTTCTTTTTGCTCACCATCATATTGTGCAGCTTTACTTCAGTACAATTTTTTTGTTCCCAGAGTCTTGCTTTCTGTTTTCACGCAACGAGAGGGAGGGTGTGCTATTGGGGGGGGGGGGGGGGGCACATAATTGGCCTTATTTAACAATCCACCAGCATCACCAGTTGGCAGAAGAAGCTGGCTGTGGAGTAGTCCTGCTGTTTCAGGGCTGGCTTCTTCTACTGGCTTGTGAATTTCAACTGACAGTTCCGGTACACACGGGTATGATGTGAAGTCGGGTTGGGTGGGATTGGGGGATTGGGAGGGAAGGTTGGGTCGGGGAGGGCGTGCAGTGGGGGGAGAGATCGGCTCAGGTGAGATATCTGGTTGGCTGAGGCAGGGGAGAGTGCATAAGGGGGTACATCGGATCCAGTTGGGTGAGGCAGCAGGCGGGCGTGCGGGGGAGAGGGTAAGTCAGTTTTGCTCTGGTGAGGCAGGGGGAGGTTGTGTGTCATCCCCACCCTGTTCCTCAGTTGCTTCTCATTGGCATTAAGCCTTCTAGTTATTACTCCCCACTGCCATGGTACCCCTGTCCCCTCTCCTCCTTACACTCAGGGGGTGGGGGGGGGCTGTGCTGTAACTGGCACAGGAGAAGCGAGTCCTTTGATACCACCCTGCTTTGCTTTCCTTCCGTCCTCAACAGGGGCATTACTGAAAAATGACCAGCCTTGCCCCAGAAAGAAGCAGCTGCAACTTTGTGAGGACAAGGTGTAGCCAGAAGAAGGTGCCTCTCTGCTTTGGGCTGAGTGAGAGAGACGGATCCAGCACTCGGGAGCTTTGTAGGCTGCTGGGTTTAGCCAGGCGGGTGCCTTTCAGGGAAGGAGGGCACACACACATCCATACTACAGAAGCTCCAGTCAAGAGCAGAGATGGCTGTTGCCTTGAGATGTGCAGCTCTCTCTCCCCAGCGGTGATTTTGTGTATTGTGGTTCCATAATGAACTTCATGGGATGAATACATGGTACTATTATATTGCCCAGCAGAACCACTGTAGTTTGCCTTGTCCATCATTTTTTCTGGCCACCATCACTCCGTGACTTTATTATTTTAAGGTATATGAAGTTGCTTACTATGCATGGTCCTCTTAGCCTTTTTACTGTATATGTTTAGTTGGTATAATACAGGAATTCCCATACTGGGTGTAAACTCCAATCTGCTACAGTGACGACTAGTACCAACTGCCTCCCTACAAATGCAGATGATCAAAATTAAATTAATTTTAACTTACAAATAGAAATTACAAATAGTATTTAATTTCAACTACACCTTTTACTAGGGATGAGCGAACAGATCGCAGTTCGGGTCTGGCTGTTTGGTTCGGCCGTTCGGTCCATTTGCCGTGTTCGGCCTTTCGGCAAAAGGTTCTCTGTGCAAGAAATGATGGCCCCAGACCCATGACAGTGGGTCCTGGGGCTAGAGTGGCAGCTTCTGGATATTGGCCACAGCCCTCCCTGCCTGTAACTTGGCCACAGAACCCTGACAGTGGGTCCTGGGGCTGGAGTGGCTGTTCCTTGATATGGTGGAACGACAGCATCTTTGTGCGAGGAATGATGGCCCCAGGCCCATGACGGTGGGTCCTGGGGCTAGAGTGGCAGCTTCTAGATACATGTTGGCCACAGCCCTCCCTGCCTGTAACTTGGCCCCAGAACCCTGATGGTGGGTCCTGGGCCTAGAGTGGCTGTTTCTTTATATATATAGAAACAGCCACTGCTATTAACTATTCTAAAACCTATTGAACTAAATGGAATATCCTAATATTTAACTACAAAGGCCTTGTCCTACAAACACACTGTATCTCTATAACTTAAGCTAACTACTATGTATATCTATCTAGTAAGTATCTATCTAATAACTATTTATCTATGTATACAATATTACACAGGGGGAAACACAAAGAACACAGGGAGGGGTACAAAACCGAAATGAAAATCAATCTAATAATAATCCTACTCTAAATAAATCCAAAACTTAAAACAGGGGAAGGGAATCAGGGATGGAATAAGAGGGAGAGGGAAAGGATTCAATGGAGGGGGGAGGGAGGAAGGAAGATTGAACACAGGGAACACAGGGAGGGGTAAAAACAAAAAATAACACCTAAATCTATCTAATATAATCTAAATAAATGATAATATGGAGGTAAATGGGTTGGATGGGTGAAATAGGAGGAGGATGGCAATGGATTAGGAATAGGAAGGAACAAAAACTGCTGGGAGAGAGGGAGCCTTCTGAAACGCCTGCTGTTCAGGAACAGTGACTAGCTCAGAAGGTGTTGGGAAGGGGGGAGGCAATCAGTTTTGTTTCTTGCTGCGCCCGCCTCACCGCAAGCCCCATTGGCTCCGTGCAGCCTAGCCCATGGCCAATCGCAGACTGCGAAACCAGTGGTCTGAGGCGAAAAGGGATGGTGATTGGGCAGGCTGGCTGCTACTCCAAGCCTCTCCACCCCTGGTGCCTGAAAGTCTGCTCCTCAGCTGACTCCCCCCTCCCTGTCATGTTTTGCCTTCCAGTGCCACCCGAACTCACTCGAATGCGATCCGAACTGACTGAACTGTTCGGTCATTTCGACGTTTGGATCTAGTTCGGTTCGGTCAGTTTGGGTTCGGTTGTCCGAACAGGCCGAGTTCAGGCCGAACTTCCGAACCGCGTTCACTCATCCCTACCTTTTACAAAATGCCACATCTACATGCACTTACTTTCCTTTCTGATTTATATCTATTTCAGTCAGGTCTTATTGATGACTTAACAGAAATTAAGATATATATTACAAATCATGGAAAACATGTTCACATCTTTCAAAGCTTTTCAACATTTTAATTTCTGTTGAGTCATCAATAAGACCTGACTGAAATAGATATAAATCAGAAAGGAAGTAAGTGCATCCAGATGTAGCATTTTATAAAAGGTGTAGTTGAAATTAATTACCATTTGTGAGTTAAAATAAATTTCATTTTTGATAATTTGCATTTTGAAAGAGATGGAAGTATAGGATTATATGTACATCACTGTGTATTACTATAATAAGTGTATAATAGACACCTTAACATACAATTTCCTCTTGTGTTAAAGTTTGAGTAAATGTGAATGCACCTTAGCTACATCTTAAAACCAACCATTTAAAAAATATTTTAATAGATGTTAATACGAATCCACAATAGGCATGTTACCACTGCTGCAGTGCATTACCAATTAATCCATAACTACTTGTTACAAGCAGCTACAGATTAAAGAGTCATGGGATAGGAGGCAGTGTCCTATTGTTGATTGGTAACTGGTTAAAGGATAGGAAGCAAAGAGTAGGACTAAATGGTCCCGTTTTCGCAACTAGGAGAAGTAAATAGTGGAGTGCCTTGGCGATGTGTACTGGGAGCAATGTTTAATATATTCATTAATGATCTGGAAAAGGGAGTAAAAATTGAGGTGGTCAATTTTGCAGATGACAAAGTTATTCAAGGTAGTTAAAACCCGAGCAGAGTGTAAGGAATTGGTGGAGAATCGTGCAAGACTGGGTGCCTGGACATCTAAATGGCAAATGAAAGTTAATGTGGACAAGTGCAAAGTGATGCACATAGGGAAAAATAATCCCAATTATATGTACACAATTCTGGGTTTTAAATCAGGAGTGACCACTTTGGGGAAAGGATCTTGGAGTGATTGTGGGACAATACATTGAAATCCTCAGTATAATGCGTGGCGATGGCCAAAAAAGCAAACAGGATATTAGGATTTATTTGGAAAGGGATAAAGAACAAAACTGAAAATATCCTCATGCCTCGCGACCACACCTGGTATAGTGTGTGCAGTTCTGGTCACCGTATCTCAAAAAAGACGTAGTAGAACTAGAAAAGGTACAGAGAAGGGCAACAAAAATGATAAAGGGTACGGAATGGCTCCTATACAAAGAGAGGCTTGATAGATTAGGGCTCTTCAGCATGGGGAGGGGAGGGGGTATGATAGAAGTTTATAAAATCACGAGTGGTGTGGACCGAGTAAATAGAGAGCAGTTCTTTATCCTCTCAAATAGTACTAGAACTAAGGGACACTCCATGAAATGCTTAGATTTAAAACAAAGTATTTTTTCACTCAATGCACAATTAACTTGTGGAATTTGTTGCCAGAGGATGTAGTCAAGGCCAGTAGTATAGCTGGGTTTAAAACAGGATTGGATAAGTTCTTGGAGAGTAGGTCTGAGGGATGTAACTTCTTACTATCAGGAGCTGGGGGTGAACAACAGGGAATGGATTGGCCATTGGGACCTGTTGGATACTTTTTCTAACCAACTGAATTTGGCCACTGTCAGCGACAGTGTGCTGGGCTCGATGGACTATTGGGGCTGATTCAGACGTGCTTTAAAGAGCAGTTATAAGTGCCGGCGGCGGGATGCGAATGCAAAGAATGCATGGCTTTGATGACGTCTGAAAGGTGCCGAGAGCACGATAGAAGCTTGTCGGCACACTGACAAGTGCGCTCTACCCACCTGAAAAAAACAGGTCGGCAGAGCACACTTGCCAGTGCGCCGACAAGCTTCAGTGGTGCGCATGGTGCCTTTCAGACGTCATCAAAGCCGGGCATTCTTCGCATTCGCATCCCCCCACTGGCACTTACAAGTGCTCTTTGGAGCACGTCTGAATGAGACCGAATATGGTCCTACTTAAAGTTCTTATGACTGTATTCCTGCTGGAACATGGACAGAGAGATGCTGATTGTGTATTACTGCAATTGAATTGAATTTATTACGGCTTTAGCTTTCGCCATAGCCAATTACACAAAATAAAATACGTGACAGCAGTACAATATAATACCGTACAAAATAGAATAGAAGGACCGTCCTGCAGTTGTAGTTTCTCACTTTGCAAAAGCAAAAAGGGATAGGATATAACTTTTACTTCTCAACTGAGAAGGAGGGTGATGTGTGCGTCTAGATCAGGGATTCTCAAGCCGGTGCGCGGGAGCACCAGCATACTCGGGCAGTGTATGAGAATGCTCCCCAGGCCAGCTGACAGTAGTGCTTGGGAGCACTTTGAAACAGTCCTTCATCCATTAAAGTCAATGTGAGTTGGGATTAATTGATTCATTATCTCAATTTCCATTAAATTGTAGTTTTGTTTTGTTTCGTTTCGAGTAGTTTAGTTGTAGAGGGAGGACTTAATCTATGCATATTTATGCAAATTATGCAGTGCTCCCAAATAGTCACTTGCGTCACTCCAGTGCTCGTGACTGGAAAAAGTTTGAGAACCCCTGGTCTAGATCTACTTATTTGGGAATCCAGCTGCCTGCTAGCCAAGTACAGCAAGAGAAGACAGATGGTCTTTTGAGTGACGACCAGACACCCTGGGATCCTGTTAAAACTGGGACGTAGTCCTGGTTTTAATATAAGTAGCCAGAACATCAGAGATTATTTCTTCATGTGGGGAGTGGGATGCCTTATATCACCCAGGTGGAATGGGGTGGGAGGGAGTGGTTAGAAAGAGGAGGAGCTATAGCCCCATCCCACCATTTTAAACAGGGTAGGGTGTTAGTGTCCCCTGCATTTAGGAAAGAATTGCATGAGGGTAGCCAGTAACTCTAAGTGGTCTGGAGTAACAGAGAACAGTCCGACTAGTCCCCAGTCTGAGCAGTATGCACCTTTTTGGAGATCAACACGAGGGAAGAGGCCAGGGTGTCTGGCAGGAGGGATCACTCCAATCCCCTCCCCCATTCTACCACTCATCGTTTTTTGTAATCCTCCCATCATCACAGAGAGGGCACGGACCATGTAAATGTGTTAGGACACAAATCTTTCCCCCCCAGTCGTCATCAAGGCAAAAAAACGGAAACCTTGACTATATTGCAATCCATCCTTGCAGTATAAATACCCAAGGTCCTGCACCCTGTGGTCTAAAAGGCATGCATGTGCCACCTCTAACAGTCATTGCGGTTCAAGAACGTAGCACAGGAAGCAGCTCTCTGGGAAGTATCACGCTGCATTTTTAAACACAGGCAGCAAAAGTGTTTTCATAAGGAACAGCAAGAAACTATGACCAAAGTGTCATTCTGACCCAGCTAGGGGGAAAAGCATGCCCTGGAGAAGAGAAGGGAAGAAGTATACGGCATTGACAACGTGCTTGAGGCCTGGGTGCATCTGGAGTGGTTGCATGTAGTGTACCAATAGTGCACATTTTATTCTCAGGGTGGTTGAGAAGAAAGGAATCGATTGTTCATAGATAATTCAATTTCTCTGTGTGGGGTCACGTAGCTGTTTCTTCTCCAGTCTGGACCATCCTCACCACCTTTGAGGAGTATTGACCATACAGGAAGTTCCTGGAAAGAGACAACTTCCCTATCTGTAAATGGAGATCTCCATCAGGACCTTTCCATGGTTACACAGAGCTGAATGCGCTGCTGCCTGGTCTAGGCTTGGAACCTTTTGGCAGTAGCTCGGGTCAGAGGCACCAGCGCACCAGCAGAATGAATTCTGGGGCGGCGGAGGGAGAAGGGTGTTGGGAGGGGACAAGGAGAAGCGGTTCTCCTTCACCTTGCCACCATGGCCCTGCTCCACAGCACAACAGTTCTTAATGCGGTCCCCTTTCCGATTCCTATATATTAGCTGTCCATCCAGTTCCTGTCCTCAAGCGCTGAAAGAGTGAACTCAAAAGGAACGGATCAGGGATGAAGACATGCACTCAAAGGTAGGGGATTGGCATTGATCCATGATCAGGACTCTATCCTAACCTGAGCCACACCCCTTAAGCACCCTTCCCCCACCAACCCCCATTTGGCCTGTAGAGCTTGTACACGTTTTCAAAGGGGTCGGGGGTTCTCTAACCCCGCTAGGACTTTCATTCTTCAGAGCACAGAGATGGACAGAGGGAAAACAGGCTTCAAAGCCATTTTGTGGAAGAAGGCTTTAATGGGAGAAGAACATCAGCATGGACACATCAGTGTTTTTTACACAGGCAGTGCACTAAGTGTCCAGTCTCATTTTGATTTGTTGGTGCCCATCAGAAAATAGCTTGGGGATTTTAATAAGAAAGCTGACCTCGGTTCACTCGTGTCTACCATTTTTACTGCACATGGTCATAATCCAAGAGATTCTAGCTAGAAACCAATCATTTGTGTGTTGGGGGTCATCATTATACACTGAGATTTGCTAATAGCATCACCAATGCTGGCCTCTTACTGAACAGCATGCTTACTTGTTGGACACTCAGGAACCCTATTGTTTGATTGGTAGCATTGAGTCACAGAAACTATTTCCTGGCTTGGTGAAAGGCTGAGTGTCTCTGATTTTTCCTAAACACTGCACAAATTGTGATAGGAAAAAATCTCTTGACCTGCTCCAACATCCCTCTTTCTGGTGTTGGCCTGGTTTCCTACGGCAAGAAACAAGCACCCAGTCGGTGCGTTTGTGTGGGGATTCATGTCTCCTTGATAACCTTTGATCCACATGCTGATTTCAAATTTGGTAGAGAGGCAGATACTAAGGACCCCAAATGTAGCAATAGGTGCACCTTAAGCTAAAGGGGAGCAGAGGCATAGCTAGGTTAGAAGCAGAAGATGGAATGGGGTTCCCTAGCTCCCCTCCCAGTGCCAGGGGATGCAGCTACACCAGTGGACATGCCCTCCAAGGCTCCCAGGCATGTGTGCAGCTGTTCCACCTGTCCCTATTTTAGCTATGCCTTTGAAGGGGAGATAAGGCCTGTTTTTTCTAGTTAACCTCCCCCTCCTGCCCCCCAATTGAGCCTTGTTCCCCTGTTGGAAATAAGGCTCATTAGCTTGTATGCTTGCTGCATGGAACTACTTGTTTTCTTTAGCTTCTGATTGTCCAGCTCTCCTTAAAAGGTATTAATTGCACAAAAGTGTTAACTTCTTTAAAAGAGAAGCTCTCGAAAGCTCTGGTATTCAATCCAAATGGGAATCCAAATTGATTCCAGCTTATAAAAGACTCTTGAAAAGAGACAAGGAGACTGGTAACTGTCGAGCGTGAGGGGGCACGGGAGTGGGGACTGGGCAGGGGGCTGGGCAAGGGTTCTGTAAGACTTCTGAAAATCGTGGGGGCCATATCCCCTATCCCAATTCGCCTCTGGAAAGAGAGAACGGAACAGGAGATGTGATAGACTGAAGAGAACAATACCGTCCTGGCACTCAGAATGGGCTAGATGACCTCATTTTGTTTCCTCCATTAAAGTTTGGTGTGAATCTGTGGCTTGCCATGCCAGTGTAATACACTGGGTACTCACAGACGTGACGGCGCTGCTGTCATCCTGCCCAGGGATGGGCAGGGCTAGCCTGCCTGGGTTAGTTCTGGCCGTGGGAGCACACATCCCGTGGCCTACACCAGCTGGGGAGAGCGAGGGCAGGGAATAATATACAGCTATCCGGCCATGCCCCCATGGTGCCACTGTTGCCCCCCCCCCCACCATGAATGGGCAGCCATAACAACCAATAGTAGGTAACCATGGCAGCCCCCCACACCGGGCCAGGACAGGGCCAGGAACAGACGTTCCCTGCTGGGACCAGACTGCGGGCCTGCTTCGTTCCGGCCCAGATTTCCGCCCCAGATGCTACCCCGTCACAGTTTGAATCAGGCCCCCATCTGGCAGGCCCAGAACAAACTGGGCTAGCGTCATGTTTATTAACACCCACTGAAAGTGTGGTTCAAAACCCTAAGGAAAGCTTATTCCATAGGAGGCAACCTGCAGAAATCCCAGTGGACTTGACTGATTCATTCATTCCTTAAATAGAGAGAATTGGACACTACACTATTTTCCATATATGGGTTCTTTCAATGGTACTTACTTAGATAGTTGTTTCCATCTGCTCTGTGTACAGGACTCTGGCTTGGGTGTGGTAGTGGTTTCTGGCATGGGGCTGACTCAGTGGAGGTTGCTGTCTTGAGGAGGGGGCAATGAGGCTGCCCAAGGACTCACCAGTTCTCCCTGGTTGGGCTGTTTCCGCTGGGCTGGTGCTGGCTGCAATGCTGGAGACTGCAATTCTGACACAGTGGCAGCCCCTGCAGGTGGGGAGGGCTCATTACAGGCTCCCCAAGCAGGTGGCTATGCTGAGAGTTGGCGAGCAGCCCAGGTCCAAGCTGGATATGTGCTGCAGTTTTGGGGGCCCAGTTCGAAACCTCAGATATTATGATTTTGGGGAAATGTTGGATTCACTCAAAACCTGAATACATAGACCTAGCATTTGTGTTTCAAATATCAAAGTCAAAAAGTGGTGGTTTTTTTGCAGGGATGTGTGTGGTTATTTGTGTAGCACAGCCCTACTTTTCAATAAGTTGGGGATATGGAGATACAAAAGTGTCTTGATATGGAAACTGCCAATGGAGTCCCTATCCAACAGTTTTAGGGCAATATTTTGTTAGGTAAGTTGTGACCTCTTACTTTAACTTGCTTACTGTGAAGCTGAGCTCAGTCGTAAATTCATATAAATTCAAACAAATATTGAATGGAGCCAACAGAACAACTCATTTGTTTGAGCCATCTGTGTGTGACTGATACTATCTTGAAATAAAAAATTACTGAAAATCACAAATAAAATTATAAACAAGCATTTATCTCCTTTGATGAGTGCTCACAAGCAAACTTGTATTCAAACGATTTTAGCTGGAGCTAACGTCATTGCAAAAGACTGGAAGAGTGACCCCTTCCCTCCCCCCATGGAAGGGGAATGGCTTAACCAGCTATGGTATGTTCTCTCCATGGGAAAAACTCTGGCAAACGACCAGGTTCCTGTGTTTTGACTGTGTGAAAAGCAAGTTCAAAGTGGAACTGGAGGATACCCCCACTATTAGTAAAAGAGCTATAGTGAATGATGCTCTGGAGAGTTGGCTCTCCATTTGTTCATGACTTTGTTTTGGATCTTACTCTTGTATGTTATTCAGGAACATTTCCGCAGGTGCTCTGATAGTTACATTTTGTTTAAGCTATCTGGATTTGACCCTTGTTTCCTTGGACGGTTTTTGAAAGGGAATGGTGGGTGGTTTCCCCGCCTTCTCAGCAAAGGGTTAAGATTGTATAGGATTAAGACTGGTTATACCTCTATGTAGATTATCAGTGTGGTTCAATTTGTAAGATTTATTGTATGACAGTTTTTAATAGAAGACTGTTCAAAAAAGAAAAGGGAAGAATTGGGTTCAAAAGACTTTTAATCTTAATCCCCATCACATAAGAAAACAGTTTTTGAAAGCTCAGCAGAGCCATGATTTTTGGCTCTTCCTAAAGATATGAAGATTCTGTGATTGGGGAGGCCTTGAAACCTAGCTTCTCCCACACCACGTTAGCATCTTGCTGATGGCCCAAACTTACCCCCTTTCAGGGATTTCATTTAAAAAATGTGGGCTAAGTTTTTCTTTGGGTCTGGCCTGTTCTAAGGTTATCTCCTGCCTGTCTACTTTGCCCCTAGTTCCTGTTCCTCAGAGACACTTAACCGTTACCTACTATTTTATGCTCCTTTACTGCATCCTTTGCTTAGGATGCACCAAGTCCAACTGTAAGAATAGCTCCCCATGTTTGTGTTGGGTCCTAGACCAAGGCCTAAATCTGTCCGCACCTGGTTTTTATTTTGCCTCTTCCCAATTCCCGGATTTGGTCTATGGATCCTCCAGGTCCTATCCTCAAGCACTGAAAGAGTGAGCTCATATGAAGGAAGCAGAGAGATGGTCATGCACTCAAAGATAGATTCTGATCTAGATCCTTCTCTTCTTTCTCCCAGCCTAAGCACTTCCTACCCCCCACCCCAAACTCCTATCCAACCTGTAGAGCTTGTACTAATTTTCAAAGTGGCTCACAGGAGGAAAAATGTTCCCCACCCCTGTGATCCAGATGACGGATCCACACAGCATTGGATTGAGGCCACTGATCTAAGCGCCCTCCAAAAAAATTTAATCTGCTTATGGAAATTAAAAGGAAATTTATCTTGCACTAACTGAATTGGCTGGTTTACAACAAACAATGTTTGAATTTTAGCTATTGCTGGAATAACAATGAAGAGAGGTAAGGTGATATACAAAATGGTTATTCCCCTGCACAAACAAATTCATTCTAAGGAGCTATAACTGACCGCACCAATAAAATCCAGGGGAACCATTGACTTCAGCAGTAGCAGAGTTAGGCTAAAGTAAGCCCTAAGAGTAAACCCATGTGCCGGAAGGAAGGGGAATGTGCCTCAATTATTGCCAATTGTTATGTTGACTAATTCATTTGGGTTTAGCCACAAGTCACTAGTTGATAAATGCTTTCTATGACTGAGCCTAGATTAGAGTCAAACTAATGGCTTGGGGTTGTTGAAGGATGTCAGAGCCAGTCCTTTGCATGACTCAGATGTTTTTAACTAGAGAAAGAAAATATCCTCCAAGACTCAAATTACACACCAACATTCATCCAAAATTTGGGCATCGGTCAAAGTCCCTCTCAGTAGAGTAACTACTTGTAACGGTGCCCACAGAAAGAAATTAGATGTGAAAAAGCCTGATCCCTTAGAAATAGAGATTATTAGGTTTTTGCTTAGGTCTTTGAGTCTTTCTTGGCTTTTTGCTCTAGGCTAAATTGGCAGTGGGAAACCTTTCCTCCCTCTGCAGGCTATTTTCCTCTTCTGGATACCGGATGTACCGGTATCGGATCTCCCTGGTACTGGATTTACCTGTATCCGGCATACCGGATTTTTAACATTGGCCGCGGTACTGGATTTTTTACATTGCGGCTATTGACTTCAATGGCCGCAATGTAAAAAATCCAATACTGCAGCCAATGTTAAAAATCCGGTATGCCGGTACAGGTAAATATCGGATTTATCGAATTAAGCCGATACACCCAAATACCAGCAATATCGGATCTCAGGAGAACCGGAATTCCCACCCCTGGTAAGGGCCTTGCGCGGGGGACACCAAAAGGGCATGCTCAGGGCAGAGAAAAAGAGGGGCGAGGCTTGAAGGAGCACATTCAGGGTAGGGAAAGGGAACAGTACACTTCCAGTGGAAAGAAGTGCCGGGCCAGACTCGGGGGCAGGCAACCTAAGCAGTTGCCTAGGGCAATGGATTTGGAAGAGCGGCAAAAAAAGCCGCCACTGCTACCCGCTGCCGCAGTCACCTGCACACAGCTGAGCCAGGATCAGCTCAGCTATACAGGTGGTGTGGCTACAGCAGCCAGATTCCCTGTGCGCACCTCAGGCATGTGCAAATATGGTGGCTGGTGTGCCACCAGCCACCTGAGGCCTGAGGCACACACAGGGAAGCCGGCTGCCGTACTGTGAACCACTCAGCCCACTTGCTCTCCGTCCTACCCGTTCCTTCACTCAATGGTGTGCCTGCTCTCTCCCGCTCTGGCCTGCTCCCAGCCCACCAGCCAGGGGTCCTGCCTTCCTCCCCCATCCCAGCTCTGCCTCCAGCCCAGCCTTCACGCCAGCCAGCTAGGAGTGGTGCCAGGGGTGGCAGACTGCATTTCTAGGCAGCAGCTGATGAGGATGCCCCTCACTCTGGGTGAGCAGGATTTTTAAAAATTATTTTATGTTTTTTATTTAATTTTATTTTTTAATCTTATTTCCCCCCCCGAAGGGGGAGCCAGGAGTGACCTGCGGTGTGAACAGTGGTGTGTGTAGCTGAGGGATGTGGCTTCAGGGGGCAGCAGTCTCAGCAGTGCCTATGGCAGTAAAAATCCTACGTCCAGCCCTGAGGAAGCAGAGATACGGGTGCATGTTGAAAAGGGGAGGCACTGAGATGGGTTGCTTGAGGGTGATGGCTGGATCTGTGGGACAGCTCTGTGAAATGGAAAGAGGCAGTGTAACAAAAGGCTATGGGCTGTAGCTGGCCCATGGGCCTGATGTTCCCCACTCCTGGGCTAAAATGACCCAATTGTCAATAAGGCAGGCCTGTATGCTGGGGGCAGGGGTTAGAAGAAACCATTTCTTCCCCCAAACAAGTCCAAGATAGAGTGAGTTCCGCTTAGCCAGCCATAATAGTTCTGAATAGGGGTGCCTGCCATCGCAAGGGGGCTTTGTGAATAGAGCCATGGATCCCAGACTTTATCCTATGGCATCATGCTCGACAAAGCCAAAGTTGTCCACGCTGTCCCTACACTGCATCACTGCACTACCCCCCGCCCCCTGCTGCGTATTGGCTAGTCCTAGCACAGACACAGTAGCGGTGAGATTCAGGAGTTTCTTTGCTTCATATAGTAGTAACTACTGGTGCATCACAGGCTCTTGTGGGGGGGGGAGAGAAATGGAGAACAGAGCTGGGAGATGGACACATATGCAGCCTTCTGGATACTGATAGTGAAGCAGTGGCATATGCACTATGCCTGATAGCTCCCCTCCCTGACTTTTACCCAGCCTCGTGCCATCCCTGGAAGTAATCGGTGTCACCCCAGAGTAGCACGCCACCCAGTGTGTGAGCCGCTGGCATAGAGGCTCCCCCACCGCTGGCTCAGCTTCCTGAACTGTGCTGTAGTAGGGCCAGCAGCTTTGTGCTCCAGATGCAGAGTGCCGAGCTGCTGGCCGTGCCTCCTAACCGTGTCTGCTGCCCGTTGCTCCATCTTGGGCAAAAAAGACTTGCCGCCGCCGCCACCACCATTGACCATTTTCTGACCAGCATACAAGCTTTCAATCAGGCCGCCCCGTTTTCTTGACAAGCATGAATGCTAAAATGAACTGCACTTATATACAAATCACTGCGGCTAATTAAAAGCATGTTATATTTTGTATATAATTCCCTGTGAGTTCATTGTACTAGGACCTGTACACATACACAGGGACTCATGTTCACTCCATTGCCCCCATTGGTGGCAATGGGGAAAACGCTGTGAGCCCAGGTCCTTCCCCGTAGCTACGTAACAAGAAGAAGGCGATACCAAATCACTCTTGGTGTGCAATATCTTCAGGGTGGTTTGCTTGGTGGGTTCAGTGAGTCTTTCATTGTTAAAAGTGCTGTATTGACATCCCTGGAAAGCGAAGTCCTCTGCCTAAACGGCAGAACGGCGACAGCAAGTGAAGTGGGAGATGCAGCAAAGTGCAGAGCGTGTGCACCAGCACCCTGTGTACAAAGTGTGGCGAAACTGACTCTCTCATTGTTATGATGATAAATGGACAAAAAGACAGGCTAAGAGAAGAGCTAGAAGGGCGACCGCATAAAACCAAGAAGCAGCTACGGGTCACCTTGTGAAGGTTTGTTTTTAACCCCTTTCTTACCACTTGTGCTTTTTTCTTTTTCTTTTTATTAATGAGGGAAGTCCACATTTACATAAGTAAACTAAACTAAACGATATCATCTAAATGATTTACAACTGTGTTTTAGGTATCATTTACTCTTTTCCTTTTTAACCATTTTGAAAAAGCAACAACACCCACCCTTAAACCTAATAATGAACAAAATAAATAAGATATGAATAAGAAATTAATAAGAATGAATGACAACTTTCAAAGAAGTATCTAAGTAACACTAAGCTCATCTTTTTAAGTATCAGTATAATTCAGGAAAGGAGGCCAAATTGTCATGAATCTTTGTCTCTTATTTTGAAATGCATGTGTTCGTTTTTCTGCCTCAGCTATATGCCATCCCTGCAGCAACTGTTTTTCCCAGGCTATAAGCTGCGTTTTTACCTGCTAAAAACATTTTTGTCGTTTTCTTATTTTGCTCGTCTTGGATATTTGGGTGATCAGATCTAAGTATTACTTGTTCAGCAGTAAAACCAATGTTGACTTTTCCTATCAGCTTTTCAAATCCTTTGATCATTTTTTCTCCAAAAGCGTTTTAATTTGGGAGCATGCCAGAGGATATGTTCTAAAGTACCTTCCTGTCCGCACCCACACCAGTAGTTTTTATTGCTTGCCAGTTTCATTGACCACAGCCTGATTGGTGTGTAATAGATTCTGTAAAGGATTTTATATTGAACTTCAGTTAAATTATAGGCCATCACAGAGCTTCTTGTATATTGGGATATATGTGATAATTCTTCCCATTCTAGCTTAACATTCAAGGCAGGTTCCTATCTTGCCGTTGCATTTTCAATTTTAGCTTTATTTGTACCTTGCAAAAAGTCAGTTCAAGTGCTTTTCCCCTCTAGTGAGCATTGCATTGTTATCCTTGTGCTATGCGATACTCCTTAACTGAAAGGAATAGGTACATGAAAATGTTGCTAATTCTAGATGACTTCTGATTTCATCTACTCCTACAGATTTTGTGGTGTTCAACAAGTGGGACTAATAAGCGATGATGGTTTTTGTTAACACATGTTTTTTGTCCCTTCAGGACAGAATTTGTTGGGATTTACAATTGGTCTATACAGAGACAGGTCCTTCTGTATTATAGAGGTGCAATCGCGCCTCTGTTATTTAAGGCGAGATGCAGTTCTCATTCAAAATCCGCCTATCTTCAACATGGCACTATTGATTCACTCCACTTCTGGGTTCCGACTTAAAATCTTTGCAAAGTGTTAACTTTTTAGTTCGGGGTCTTTACTGAAAGTGAACATTATAGAAAATTAAAGTTCAGCCTCAAGTAATCACTGATGAAGTTTGGTAGACAATAGTATTGTTAATAAAAAATTATAGAGAAAAAAAAAGGTCCTGTTTTAATGAATGGAAGAAATCCTTAAGTAGCACACACGTGTTTTTTAGTTTTATTTTTTTATTTATATGACATTTTTATCCCGCCCCTCCTGCCCTTTCAGGGCAACTCGGGGTGACGAATAACAATATCAAAACAATTTAATACAGTTAAAAATTCATAAAATGAAGGGAGGATAAAACCACCAAAAAACCTCTCCCCCTCCTCCTCGCCAAAGGCCTGGCGGAACTGCCAAGTCTTACATAAACGTCGAAATGACAGGAGAGTGGGGGCCAACCGAGGTGTTACATTGCTGAGCTGTATCTGAGGCTGCCGGCTGGAGCCACCGCCATGATTTCCATCTCCACTAAGAGCATGCGAGTGAGAGACATTTAAAACCGGTTCCCTGCCCCAGACCACGTCAGCTGGGATGCACTGAGGCAGGAAACTGGTGGGGGAGATTGAAACCTATCCTGGGGCATTGTGCTGTTTGTGAGACAGGAAGTATAATAAACGATGTGAGTTTGTTGTTTATACTTCCTGTCTCGCAAACAGCACAATGCTCCGCTGCTGGCTCGATCAACCCCCTTGTAAACTTCATCAGACAGCTCAGGTGCAGGGGACGAAGTCAGGTGTGGGAAGCAAGGAGGACTGATCCGGTCGGGGAAATGTCTCATGGCTTGCACCAGCCATGGATTCACAACCAAACTGAACAAGCCCAGAGAGCAGCAGCCAGTTCACTCTGAAGGACTCCGGGGTACAGCTGGTGGGGGCAGAGAGTTATGTTAGCTAGGCTGGGGGGTAGTTATAGCTGGTGGGAGGGGGTCTGGTTAGCTGGCGGGAGAGATTAAAACCTATCCTGGGGCATTGTGCTGTTTGCAGGAACTATAAACGACATTGTTTTGTTGTTTATACTTCCTGTCTTGCAAACAGCATAATGCTCTGCAGCTGGTTTGTTCAGCCCCCTTGTAAACTTCACCAGACGCACTTCAAACACCTTAACGAGTGAATTATTTATTATAGTATAACAACTTATATTTCATTTCTGGATTTACAAATGATACCATTTGAACACCAAAATTAACTTGTTAAGGCATTTGAATGAAAATGAAGAATGAGAGTTATGATCTTGAGAAGACATTAATAGAGCAGAGTTAATGAAAGGTATGAGATTGAGTACTATTGATGTAGTTGAAAACGATGTATTGTAATAACATTTTTAGGTGGCTGAGTAGTGAAATTGTTATTTTTCACCAGTTTGCCTTAACTATGAATTTAAAAGCGAAGGTTTTTAGATGTTGGAATAATTATCACTGATTGGACTTTTTGCAACACTCGTACTGTAGTATTAACTTGTATGATAGTATCTGACATGGATGACCAAGGCAATATTTTGGGGAACTTGGTCTCTGTTAAGTCTGCTTCCATTTATACCCAGTGACACTCACTTTTATTCGCATACCAATATGAAAGAGTCCTAAAATTAACAGCCCAATAATATGTTATGAAATTAGGTAAGTCAATACCTTCTTTATTGCTTTTTGAAGTTTCATTTCATAGCAGGGTTACCAAACCCAAACTTAAAAAAAACGTTAATTAGGGCCTTGGAAATCATGAGTTTGACTTTAAAATCACAAGATCTTAAAAATAACACATCTTGGAAGTTTTGTGTTCTGGCCTCTGAAGCTTTAGGTGTCAGTGCAGTGATGTTTTCAAGCTTTTCTCTGCACTGATGAAGTCTCAAATATTTTTTAATGTTGTAAAGCAACTTGAGATTTTCTGAACATTATCAGGAGTCTCATGATTGTAGGCGAAAAAAAATATCTAAGTCTATCACACCCATAATAAAATGCAGAGGGCCTTCCAATCTTTCTGTGCCCTTTGTTGAGCTGAACTGTCCCAGTCCCACAAAGTGCATCAGGTCTCCCCCATGACAACAGAGGAACTTTGGCTTTTTTGAGAAATGGGCCTGATTCCAAAGTGGGAATAAAAAATTCTCCCCCGCAGACCCTGGTGAATATACTGGTGTAACACCAGAATTAAATACCATGGTTCCCCAGCTCCACCCCAGCATTATGAACTGAATGTAGAGTATCCTTTGAACTGCATTCTTGACTGCATTTCCTACATATTTCCTCTGCAACTTCAAAAGGGGTGTCTTGACTTTTCTAATTACAACACTTGTCTGCTTAATCACAAGAGGTATTTTCTCAGAATATACATCTACTTGAACATTGCCTTCTCTTTTTAATGCAACACCTTTTAATTAACAGACAGATAAGCCACTTCCCCAGGTCAGTTGGAAAGTGCTGCTATAAAGCTCAAAGACATTAAAGAATTGTGGTAAGATGCAGAGGCCCTACCCAAGATCCTGCAGTTAGCACCCTCTTCAAGTTGCCTGTAGCTCACACCCGTACATAGGGTGAAAACAAACAAGACAGTAAGCTGGCGATGCACGGGAGCCCGGGGAGCAGGATGGTGCAGCCGGCAGTGATGGAGCAGGTCTCAGCAGCTCTAACACACACACACCCCACATGGACTTGGACTTGGCTGGTACCTGGTACAGGGGGAGGGGGGG
>QEPC01008233.1:4004593-4073250 GCA_003113815.1 Sphenodon punctatus | reverse complement strand
GAGCTCTTGCTCCCAAGCAGTCTGTTAGGTTCAAGCAGCAGCAGTAGTGGCATAGGGCATGCTACCAGCGGCCAAAATAGTGGCTCTGCTTCTCTTGCTTCTGAGGGGACTGCATGGACATGCCCCCAGGCCATCACTTCTGGTGAGAGCCACAGTATGGTCGTCTTAAGAGCCGCATGCAGCTCCCCGGCCACCATTTGCCCATATTTGTACTAGAACTAGGGGGTGTTCTGTGAAACCAGGTGCTAACAGATTTAAACCAAACAAAAGTAGGATTGGGAAGGCTGGCAGTTGGTCAACTATTGTCAAGTTATCAATCAGTTGACCACAATCAAATGTTGTCAAGTATTACATGAAGCCAAGAATGGCTGTGTAGGCAGTGGTCTGTTTTTTTGTATTGTGTTCTGCTCCAAGACCCAGGTTTACTGCACAAAACAATCTAAACTGCAATGAAGGAAGCCATATATTTGCTTGCAGTGAAATTGCAGAACAGATTTGCATAATTATAAATTTGCATTCATATGTTTATTTTCTAGCACACAGTGGCCCAGGCCACACACAATCCAACAAACACATCCCCAAGCAAAAACCAAACAAACCCAGTAGTCCCCCCACCCGCTTGATACTTGCCTCAAACCCCAGCAGTAAACATGCCCCAAACCAAAGAATTACACAGCCCCCAAAGATAATAAAAGGCAAAAGCCTTTCTTTTAACATAACCCAAGGACACCAACAGCAAGCACACAGTAAGAGGTGGGGAAAGCCAAGGAGAACTGTTCAATATTGAATATCATCGGCATTTGTATTTACCTAACATGGTTATAATAGATCATTACATTTTTTTTAGAATTGTTTCACAATAAGTTAACTATTTTTCTAATAAGTATCCAGCCTATAGTGTCTTGTTCTAACAAATTAGAGCTTTAAAAATATTTGGCAATTTTTTATTAAAAATAATTTAAAACTGACTGTTCAGTTGACAAAATAATTTTGGACCAATTAAATACCCAGCTCTAAATAAAAGGAAGAGATTTTTCACTCTCTATATGATTAACTTGTGGAACTTGTTGCCAGGATCTGTTGTGAAGGCCAATAGTGTAACTGAGTTTAGAGAAGGATTGGATAAGTTCTTAGAGGATAGGTCTGTAAATGGTTATTAGTCAAGTTGGTGAGGGAGACCTAACTTCTGACTGTCAAGAACTGGGAGTAAAAAGGGAATGGATCTCTGTTGTGTCCTGTTGTGCAATTTTGTGAAGTGACCTGCAGGTGGTTACTGTCAGACACAGGATGCTGGGCTGGATGGAACAGGTCCGTCTGAAAACCCAGTGAGTTAAACTACTCTTTCCTCCCCGTGCTGCTGCCTTTTTTTGAGTCAAGGTGGAAAAATGATTGATTAAACACCTTCCAGAACATTTTACCCAGAGAAAAAGAGGCCTTAAAATATGTTTGAACCCTTTATGGCCTCTTCATGAAGTGTGAAGAGAGGCCCAGAAGACATTTAAACATTTGCTTATCCATCCTCACAGCCAACTAGCCATCATAAACTTGTTATGAACAGGTGTTGGTTCTCCACTACCAAAACTGTTAGCACAACAGGGGTGGGGAGTGAGAGGCATATTCAGTTGGGAGTGGGGGCGGGAGTCAGAAGTTAAGAGAAAACATTAAGAACCATTGGCATATTCAAACTAATTTTACCTTCTGTCTTTAAAACTCCTATTTTACTGCCCTACACCCTTGACTGCAGGAAATAATTTAAAGGATTATTAAAAAGACAATACTTTAATAATTGCTACTTGGAGTGTATATTTGAATTCACATGGTCAAGAAATGGGCATTTCAATTTATGAAACTTAACTGCTCTAAAACCTTAGTGAATGTCCTTCGGAAGAAAAGAGCTGTCCCCAACCCCTTGAAGAATACATGCAGAATGTTAGTGGTGGCAGATCATCGCTTCTTTAAGTACATGGGTCGTGGGGAGGAAAGTACTACTATAAATTATTTGGTAAGTATATTGGCTGCTTTCAGTTGCTAGACAAAAGTCATGCAGGCAACATGCTACAGTTGAAAGATGCTGCTGCAGTTAACTCAAGGAACTGCCTTAACAGATGCTTAATACTGAATTTAATACTTAACTCTTACTCACCAGGAGGGTGGGGCGTGGTGTGTGATAAAATATGGTCTTAAGAGATTTGTTTATCAATGGGTAAAACTGCAATTAAACTTCAAGCATTTCTTCAAACTTCTCGTGTGTATTAAGTCTTTTTTGCAGTTACATGGACACGTTCATTTTTATTGTTTGGCTTCTTCAGTGTTCAACCTTCTCATGTAAAATCTACCAAGAGTGATTCCATTCCAATATCAAGGGTGACTTGATATTAATCCGGTTTGTTATGCTTATGTCTCAATGCATAACCAGCTTACAAACCTCCTATTGGATGGTTATTTGTAACAGATGTATAAAACCCTCTCCCTTCTAGCCAGTCAGAAATACCAGTGAGGATTCTTTAAATTTTTTTTTTTTTTTTAAAAGTCCAGTTTTCAAGGAACATAGAAGAGATTACACCCAGTTTCATTGTCTAGATTAGACAAGAGAACAGCAGCTGTTCCCTAAATGCATACCTCCTGGCTGGCTGCCAGTATCTTTAGTGAAGTAGTGTTTCCTCTCAAACTATGACATAGTTGCAGTACTGTACTTGGGAGAAACTGGTTGTAAGTCATGGTTCAGGTTGAGTTGAATATGTAAATACTTTAACATTTATTTGTACATTTATTGACGTGTATAGTACCTTTTTATCATTAGAACTTGGTGCTTTACAAAGTGTTATAAAATGGCATTAAAAGCCATTACAAACAAAAACAGGGAGGTAAAGCTAAATGTTACTACCAGTTTGTAGTAGTGCATCTTGTGTCACTGTAAAAAGGCATGATGATAGCACACTGATTTGTCTGCTTTGCAAGTTGCACTGGTTTCCCATTACTACCACGTCTACTTTAATTTTCTGGTTTTGACCTGGGGAACAGACATGACCATTTTTATAATCTCTGTACAACACCCAACTCCTAGATTGTTTACTGTTGCTTCTCCTTATATTGTTCTACCCTTCAGGATTCCCCTACTTTCCTTGCAGTTAAACGAAACAAATGCACTTGAGCACTTCATGAATGTATCCCTCTCTCTCCCTAAGTCTTCCTCCATTGTCCATTATAGATTGTAAGCCCTGTAGGGCAGGCACCTGTTGCTAATCACTACTGTTTGTGGATTTCTTGTGAGTCAAGACTACTGCCAGTTTCTTTTTTATTTAGTGCTAGCAACATGCTTTTGGGGGCCCATATAAATAATCTGCATGGGAAGTGGTCTGTGTGACTTAGAAGAAATTCATGTGAAGTGGCCTGTATAGTATAGAAAATGCTTCCAATACGACAACAAAAATAAATGAATTTTTAAATACAAAACTGCAAAAGCTCCTTTCTCAAAGTAATATTTTTTAATCTTTTTCCCCAGAAAAGACCATTAAAATTCAAATATACCGAATGTAAAAAGAAGAAAAATGAAGACTGTTATTGCTAGGATTTAGGGGGAAACTATAACACAGTGAAGGCCACTTACAGGAATTAATGATAAAACAATAAAGCATGTTAATTTCTTCTGGCCAGACACATTCCTGTGAAATAGAACTGAATAATGGTAACAATGATTCCTTTATCCTATTCATTCATGTTCATTCTTTTAACAAGTTGTTTTAAAATTCTCTTAGATTCCCCTGTGCCCCAAATGTCTTCACTCCTACTGCTCCCTATGTTGACTGAATTTTGAAAGTAGGTTCTGTGTAGTAGAAAAATGATGTGTAGAAATCTGGATAAATGCTGGTACCTGAAAAGCAGGTTTTAGCTGCAAGAGACAAAAATGAGGAGATGGGGGAAGGAGAAACTATGGAAATACAAGGATGACTGTAATAGCGTGGCATCTAGAGACCTGAATCCAGGATCAATCTAAACTATATTTATTAGTGGAAAGTAGAAAACTAGTACAAGAAAAAGATTTCTACCACATGTTCATCTTGTATCGCTTTTTCATTGTCGTATTCAAAATAGAAGTGTCAGTCTGCACAATACTTACTATCAAAAGTTTTAGGAAAAGGTCAGCTTTATAAAATAACTTCAGAACTGCTGTTCTGTTTTGGAATGGAAAATTTATCCTTTGTTTTATGAGGTGCAGACTTTACTTAAAATGAAAGCTTCTGGATACATGTGTTATAGATTTCCTTGCAGGCTTAGAACTATATTAAATGACAAGGATTTGAGTCTGAGTAACTTTCTCTCCCCGTCCCCCCCCCTTCCTTCAACAGATTGAATTAATAGATAGAGTGGATGACATCTATCGAAATACTTCATGGGACAATGCAAACTTCAAAGGATATGGCATACAGATACATGAGGTATTCAGTAAGAGATGGAAAAGGCGGAAAAATCTTTGGCACTGGGTTCTATTCTAGATATTGGGGGCAATCCAACAGCCCATGTACACTGCCCGTAGGCGTTGTGCTCGGACGAGAATGCACGCATGGCGTGTGCGTTTTCGCCTGAGTCCAGCGCCTGCAGGCAGCGTACATGGGCCGTTAGATTGGATTCCCCTTGTTGTGCTGCTTTTGATCAGGAATAAAATTACAGCAATCACAATTTCTCACTGAACGGTTTGATTTATCAGTCAAAATGATCTGTTGTCAAGCAGATAGCTTAGGCTGGCCATGACATCTTTCTATTTGGCATTGTCACATTTGCCAAGCAGATGACTTGCACGGATGAAAGGTGATTGTCTGGTTTTAAGAAGGTGCCAATATATTGATGGAATAGGGATTTTGAGGGGGTCTTGTCTGTAGGAGCATTTAGCACCCAAAATATATCCTAACTTATTCTGATTTGACACTTCCGTTGGGCATGCCCAATTTTGGGTGGAGAAGTTTTCACGCTGTTTTGGCCAAAGCTCTATAGCTGGACTATAACACTCTTATGCTCTGACCCTCTTCCAGTGCTTTACATACACCATAGTTCATGGAGGCCAAATGTTCAGAATGAGCAAAGAATTCTTAAAAAATGAATGAAAACCTTAGCTAACTTTTTTTTGTTGCTAATGTTTTTAATCTTGAGAGTAGCATGATTTAGAGGCATGTGGAGACACCGTTTTGAAGGGTTGAGTCAGCAGATCTGCTCCTTAATCACTGTTCAGACCTCAGCTGGATTACTGCACTCAGTTTTGGGCATCTCATTTTAAGAAATAAATTGGAGCAGCTTTAGAGGACAACGAAGATAAGGGGAAAGCAAGTCTTGTGAAGAAAGGTTGCTGGAACTGGATGTATTTAGCCTAGCAAAGAGAAGATAAGGTGAGACATGTTAGCAGCCTTCAAATACCTCAAGTACTGTTCTGCATTGCTACATGCAGCAGGGCTAGAAAATAATGGACTCAGGTTACAGGGAGGTAAATTTTGGTTAAATATCAGGAAAATCTTTTTAACAGTAAGAACTGTGTGGCCATAGAATCAGTTGTCTGATGCGATAGGCACTCAATTGCTGGATGTTTTCAAAAAGAGGCTGGGCAGCTATCTTGTCAGGGATGTTGTAGCTGTAGCCACCCTGCTTCCAAGCAGGGGTTTGGACTACATGGCCTTCAAGGTTCCTTCATCTATGATTTTACTATTTTTGAAAATGTCTTAAAATAAATGCAGGATTATTTTGTTGCTTCATTATAGTTCATTCATAGTGTAGTAGAAAAACAATGTGCCAAAATCTGGATAAATAGAGGTCCTTGAAGAGCAGGTTTTAGCTTCAAGAGACAAAAACGAGGGGGAAAGGAAAACCTATGGAAATACGAGAGAGCAAAGTTCATCATTCTAACTCTTTTACACCTTTTGAATCTAGATTATTATTCACAACGTGCCACAGGATGTGACACCTGGGCAAAAGCATTATAACATGGCAAAAAGTTATCCGGATGAGAGTAAAGATGCTTGGGAGGTGAAGGCACTGCTGGAGGTAGGTTGTATTTCTCAAGCAAAAGACGCTTCTCTTGAGCAAGCTAAGCATGGGATACTGGAGGAAAAAGCTTTCTTGTGCTTCATAACCTGTACTACAAAAAAAAAAAAATCTATGATATTTTGACCCAGGCTTGTGTTCACTTGACTCAGATCCTGTAACTAGGTATTTTTTAACAGTAGCATTTTAATTTTTTTGCTTTTCATGCTGCCATGAATCTTAAAGAAGGAAGCCTTGTAGTTTAAATTCCTGGCTTTCCAATAGACAGAGCTATTAAATATTCGCCAGATGTTAGCCTTGCCCATATCTAGGTCCGTAAGCACCAGAGAGTCATGCCTAGCATGTGCTCTCAGCTGAGAGGTGGCTGAAAGAGGAGAGAGCGAGGCAGGGGGTGCAGGAAGGACCTCCAGAACAGCTGCGCCTGCGCTCCTAAGCTCTGTTTAGGAAAGGATCCAAGGAGAGCGAGGGCGGTGCGAGGCTCCTCTGGAGGATCCCACAGAGCTTCCTCGCTCCGCTCAGGAAAGGAAACGAGGGGCGTGAGGAAGCCCTGTGGATCTTCGAAGGAGCGCAGGCGCAGATTCTCTGGAGAAGGTCCTTCCTGCACCCCCTGCTTCTCTCCTCTCACAGCCGCGCCTCAGCTGTGCCAGTGTGATCGTGTGCTCCTCTAACAGCCGACTGTCAGGGGAGAGCTTGCTAGCGCTGCTTCTGATGGAAAGGGGGGTCACGGCCAAGGAAGAAGCCAGGGCAATAATACTTCTGCCTGGCAAGGGTGCTGGGAGGATAAATTTACCTTTTTTCCCCAGATACTGAGTTCATTTGCTGTGGCCCTACAGGTGACAAACTTTTCACACTTGCTTTAATTGCTTGAATTGTTTGTTGTTGTTTTTTTACTATGCCACTTGACATGACCCCTGTCCTTAGTACCGTATTTCAGTAAAATAATGTGTAGTCTGTGACCATCATGGTGGAGATAGTTTTCCTTCCTTGGAATTAGGGGGCTGGATTAGATGACCCTTGAAATCCCTTCCAGCCCTACAATTCTGCAATCAACACCTCTGATCAAGTTAAAACAATAATGTTATCAAGCCAAAGAAACACTTGCCACTTATTGGCCTTGTCGGCCAGTATCTGCATTGTAGCAGGACTGTTGAGAAATGTCTAAAACTACTGTGGTAGAAGGGGGTGGCTAAGAAATCTACTGAAATAAATAAATAATAAATAAATAAATCTGATGCAAAAGTAGCACTGTACAAACTGGCCCTAGGCACTCTGTACTTGCCGTGGCCAGTTCTGTGGGTGTCCCCACCTGTTTCTGGGTGTCATAGGCATGGCTTTTCACCCTGTTTGCCCAGCACCTGCTCTGCCAGCTAAAGCTTCACCATTACAGACGGGATCCCTTGTCAGTCCAGTGGTTTTCAAACATAGCTGGTGTGGCCAGCTACTACTACAAACCAAGCTGAGCAGGGAAATAGCTTTTGAAGCCTGGCATGTCCCTTTTTAAAATCTGGGTGTAGCTTCTGGGGACATTCCAAAGAGACCATAGAGGTTGGAAGGAGATAGAGTGGCTCTGCTGCATCCCTTCACAGTGTCCATATCTCTCTGATCTCTGCAGACCCAAAATAGACTGGTACAGTTACCTAAATGTAACAGTGGTTACGCATCAAGAACGACTCTTGTTGGTGGCTCCACTCTTTTTCAAGGAGCTTCCAACATGTGCCTCTTCCCTAACAAAAACATACACAACAGAAATTGCGGGTTTGAAGTCAAGCAAAAATGCTAAAGTGTTGTGTGGTAAAACCCTAAAAGTTAGGCAGTGACGAATAGGAAATGGTGGAGAATTGAAGCTTGCTCTAGGATAATCACGTTACTGCTTTCTAGTCAGACCCTTGCACGCGCTCTTGGATCAAGTGTCAAAGATCCTGATCATCAAGGCGCTTACGGACGTGCCAAGGATTCACCCAACACTGAGAAGGTGGTTTTGCACCACTCCCCATTCTAAAGGAATCTTTTATAAATGAGCCCTAGCACGTTGTAGTCGTAGCAACTGATATCAAATTCTATCAAAGCGCTAGGTAGGTAGTAAATAGTTTGTCTAGCCACAGGCCATAACAAATTATTTAAAACGGTATGACAATACAGGATAGACAAAGAAATAAAAATGATATGATCAAAATATCATTCTAATTCTTAAAATATTACAAATTATACTAACAATAATAACAGAAAAAGTTATAAAAATAAGAGTTCAATGCACCAGGGCAGCTCTATCCAGATGCTCCTATCTCATAGTGGCGAAGTGTTTGGGAAGTATCCAATTAAAACCCTGCTGACTAGCGAGGGTTACAGCTTTCTCTTTCTCCTTGCAACCTCAGCGAGCGTTGCAAGTTTTGCTGTGGCTCTTATTATTTTCTTACCAGAATTCGCAAGAAATTATCAAAGCGCTAGAAAAATATGATGAAAGGACTTTGGCTGGGGTGGAATACATGATCTTCTCAGAGTATCATAGGCCCTGGACCTGAAAAATGCCTATTATGTTAAATTATTCTGTTCAGCCCTAGAAATTCTTTGGGGCAAGCAGTGAATGCTTAGTAAAACTTGCATTTCCTTCCTCCAGCAATTCAGTTTTGATATAGCCGAGAAAGCAGCTGATGTGTGTCTTGCTCATCTCTTTACATACCAAGATTTTGATATGGGCACGCTTGGACTGGCCTACGTTGGCTCTCCCAGGCCTAATAGTCATGGTGGCATTTGCCCAAAGGGTAAGAGGTGTTTTCTTTTCTTTTTTCTTTTCTTTCTGTTACTGGTATATACTGTGCTTAGTGTACTTTACTAGCAATGAGCCATTTTGGCTACAGACAAAAGGAGGGATTTATTTATTTTATTTTTAAAATTTATACCCCGCCACCTCCTGCCACAGGCAGCTCGGAGCGGCTAACAACACAAGTAAACAATAGTATAACACATTAAAAAAAACATCATCCCACAATATATATAATAATAATAATAATAATAATTAATAAATAATAAAAGAACAAACCCACCCACCTTCACACTCTCACGTGTGGGTAGGATAACAACTTTTTTAAAATGGCTTTCCTGAACGAAGACGCTGAGTGACAAGTATCCTGGTCCCCTTCAAGCTTGCTAAAAACTCTATCTGCTGCTAAGAGAAGATGTAGTTTTTGGTAATCTGTGAGGTAAGAGAGAATCCAAGATTTGATTAAAGGGGTCCCCTAATTCAGCATTGAGGAGGGCTTGGTTTACAAGCCTCTGAAGCCTGTTACGTTAAAACATAAAAGTTCAGAAAAAGGCTGGGAGGGATCTTCATCTTTCCCCCTTTTCTCTCCAAGCGTGACAGCTTTCTTCCCTCGCACCATGGGGTTAGTCTTGCAGAGCCAGTGGTCATTTGGGAACTCTATTCTAGCAGTTAGCTTTGGCGCAGTCCTACCTGCCAGCAGATCACATGGCATATGCCAGGTGACTGCATATAAAGGAGCTGGGAAGCCAGTACGGCCTCTGCTCCTTCCAGCTGTGCTCCGGCTTGTTTATGCAGGACACCTGTTCTCTTTATTAGGCCTTCCTGATTTTCTTGTAAATAGCATAGCTGTGTTGTTTCCTTAAGTATACAGCTTAAAATAGATTTATGGTGGTTTCTATCTTGAGAAAAGCTGAGCTGCTGTTCCTGTTACCTTGTAGAACCTTTCCCCAGTGGGCGTTGCATCATAACCAGGGATCCAACACAGGTCTCTGATCCTAATCCTTCTACCTAAGAAGCTGGGCTTTCAGCTTTGTTCTGCCTGTCTAGCAATGGTTGCCAGCTCTGATGAGCTCCCTCTGCTTGGACAGGTCCTGTACACTGTTGTAAGGCTGTTTTGGTCTGTGGCAAGGTGATGGCCCTGCTAATACCCTGGTAGCGAGGGTATTATCAGGGCCTGAAAGGGATCCTGTTCCTGAATCGGAGACATGACTTGTGCTGTTCTTGTCGCTGTCAACCTCTCTGAGGCTCTGAGAGGAAGTTCAGCCAATTCCTGTGTCAAAACCACGTTAGGTACTGATCCTTGTTCTGCCAGCACCGGTATCGGTTGCCCTAGCGCAATGCCATCTGGCGTTGCAAGGGCTGGCTGGACAGCTCCAAAGCTAACTGAGGGACAAATGGCAGCTGACAAGTCCCATGGTGTGAGAACATGGAGCACATCTTGGAAACTGGAAGTTGCAGGAAAGTAACCCTAACTCCCCCTTCTTTGTCTAGGAAATATTGGACAAAGCAAGTAGGTTAAGCTATCATTTGACCACCATGCCTCCTTTTTGTAGTTTATTACAGTCATGCTGCTGGAAAAGACATCTACCTGAACAGCGGCTTAACCAGCACAAAGAACTATGGCAAAACTATCCTCACAAAGGTATTGTGACATGCCCTTTTGATTTTCAGCAAGTTGAGACAATGGCCCATATTCTTATAGAATGTCAGTTATATCATAAGGTTAGACAGCAACATTTGAACTCAATATTGTGCAGATATCCAGGAAGATCTACCTTAGAACTTGTAATCATTCTGCTAGCAGATCAAACCCCATAAGTTACATTGGATGTAGCAAACTTTGCGACAAAATCATCTATAATCCGTGAGCGATTCCTGAATTTTAAGTCATTTAGTCATTAGAATTTGGAAATTAAAATGTTATGACAAATGGGTTAATTCTGTTGTATTTGAGTTTGGAGATTTAGTTTGTAGACTGACTGACTTTGGTTTTTATTGTATTGTGTATGTATGGGCAGTGGCTTATTGCTACAGCCAGATATTATTATTATTTATTTATTTATTTATTTATTTAATACATTTGAATTTGAAGGTATTATAACAAGAATTTTGGTTATATGGGGAGTATTTGTTCAATGAATCCCTTGCTGGGTAACCATCAGTACAAACCTGACAACAGGCCACTAGTGCAGTGTCTGGAGTGCAAATTCCACTTCATTATGCTGGTGTTGACTCTGTTTCCTTATCTGTCTGTTTCATAGATTGTAGGCTTGTGGGGGCAGAAACCTTTTTGCTATACTTCCAAATGACATCTAGCACAATAAGGCCCTGGTTTAAGACTGCAACTCTTATGCAGGTCTGCTAAATGTGTTAATTACACTTTTCCAAAATGCTGAAGTGGTGGAGGCTTGTCTGAAATGAATAGTTCATTCCCAGCTCGTCACGAGTCCGTATTGCACAACAGTGGCACCATAATATTTGATACTTGTGTGCCCTCTCAAACGAGGCCCAGGACTTGACCAGTCTGGAGACTGAACTACTTATGCGTTGGTGGAGCAGTGTGGAAGATGTCTGCCTTTCTGTGTCTGGTGCTGACGGCCTGTTCTGTAATACCTCAGTGCGCAAGGATTTCGGTCTGATGCTAAAACCGATAGCAAAATGTGTACATTGAAAAACAATCACTCCAAACTAGTTTTAAAAGAAACCTAGTTGAACATTGTGGAATGGGTGGTATCATTAGACCCATGTATCATTAGATACTTTATATATCTGCAATGTACTGATTTTGTTACTGTTCTCTAGCTAGTGCTGTTCCATATCTGTTTTTTACTGCAGATAAATGACATTGTAGGCAGACCTGAGCATTTGGCTGTCGACCAAATTGGCCCGGCTTGTTCTTGCTCTTCAGGCATAGGCACAGAACAGTCTCAGACTTGGCTTGCATATTTAGTTTTGCGTTTAGATCCTCTGAACATTAGATGTCAGTGGGATTACACAGAGGTGTAACTGTTTTCAAGATTAGGCTTATCATAGATTCCTTCCTTGCATTAGAAAAGCATAATAATAAATTACCTGTGAACGTTTCAGCCTTCTGGTCATAATATACCAAGTAGTAAATGTTGCATGGTTTAGTCGCAGAATCTTTTTTCAATTTTTAAATGGATTGGGAATCTCATTATTAAAACCTTTATGATAATTGCTAATGTTTTAAAATATTCAATAATCCTGGCTGCTTAGCACTGCTTTGTTAGGTCCCATTTTAAAGCAAGCTTATTAAAGGGTTTTAAAATCACTCTCTGGGATGGAATTTGGCACAGAAGTTCTTGAATAATAAAACTTTGCAAAGCTTAAAGCTCTGAAAGGGTTTTTGCTATTGCTCTGCTTAATGCATTAGGCTGCAATCCACAAAGCACTTACTGCGGAGTAGTCCCATAAGGCTTCAGTGGGAATACTCTGTTATAAGTAGTTTGGGTCACAACCATAGCCTTTTACCCTTCAATTACAATTCTCTCTCTGGTAACAAGTGGAAATAAGTTTGGCTTCTTTCTAGTCTGTCACCAGACAATTTGGCTCAGTTCATCTAGAACTGGGACTGCAGTAGGGGTGCTAGTCAACTTTCAATGGAGGAATTCGGACAGTGTCTGTTCAGGCTTCGCCTTGCTTCCACAAGCACTCAAACTCTCGCCCAAATGAAAAAGCCGGAAGTCTCTGAGGAGTTCTTAATCCTTCTTTGCAGTATGTGCTGTAATGCAAAGGCACAAGTGCTAAAGTTCAAGTTCACTGCTTGTGTCTGCAAGTGTATTTTTAAAATTCTCTACATCTGCATTTGCGCAAGTCAGAGCTAATGGATCGTGCTAGCTTCTCCTTTTATCCCTTCCCAGACACACTTAAATGCTGCCGGTTCCTCTGCTGGCACCTTCCCAAGTCCTGGTCTGAACTATGGACAAAACCCAACTTCCTCTGTTTGCTAAGAGGGGAAAGCCTCGCGTTGGGAGTGCAGGCTGAAGGGGTTGATGGCTGAGACTCTCTGGAGCGAGTCCAACCTTGCTTCCCAGCTGCTGGGAAACCACCCTTTGGCCTATGCCCTCTGTGGCACCCCCCGCCCCCTTCCCGTTAGGTTGCGTCCTCAGCAGAGGAGAATGAGTTCTGATCTAACTAATAAAAATAAGATGGTTTGTCAAGTGAATTTTGACTAAAAATGGAGAAATGACTTGATTTTTTTTTTTTTTTTTTTTAATGGCCTGAAGATCCTTTTTAGAAAATACTTTTAAGCTTAGTTTTAACTTCCTTTTTGGGTCAAGGGCTGATACTGGAAGCATCAGGAAGTCCAGGTCTGGCACTATGAAGCTCCATAAACTTACATTGAAGGACAGATCTTTGTGCCTGTTGTCTCTGCAGTACTCTTAGCCTAGTGCTAGGAGTCCGTGCTGAAACGTCTGGTCGTCGTACAGACGCTGCTGTCTGTGTATTTAGTAGCATAACTATTTTCTAACGGAAATGTGTGCATCAGAGTTCAAGAAGCGTGGGGTAGTTCATACTTAATTCATGCATGTGTCCTCTTGATGCCCCACAAGGAAGCTGACTTGGTTACTACTCATGAGCTGGGACACAACTTTGGAGCAGAGCATGATCCTGATGGTCTGTTAGAATGTGCCCCCACTGAAGATCAGGGAGGGAAATACGTTATGTATCCAATTGCTGTGAGCGGAGATCATGAGAACAACAAGGTATGTTTGTTTTTTCCACTTCCAGTTTAATGTCTACATGCAAACACTGCTACCACTGAGATTTGCTCCTCAGTGCATGTGCCTGACTAGTTAAGCTAAATGAGTACACAACTAGAAAACCGATTACTAGAGCATCTGCTAGTCAAGGAGACAGTTGGATGCATTATCGACACATTCTCCTTTTTATTATTGGTACTCTTAATCATCATACACCTTTCGTGTTCAAAGAATTTTATAATCCTTATCTCCAGGTGATCATTTATTAATCTGTTACGAATAGGGATAAGTACAAAACGGTTAAACGAATAAGTGGTTGCCCTGTAATTCATTCACTCAACAACCTTATGAAGTAGGTCATTATTCCATTTCACAGAGGGACAGTGACTTTCCCGAGACCACCTAATGAGTTCATGACAGGCTTTGAACCCTGGTCGCCCAAGTCCAGCACCTTGTTCACAAAGCTATATTAGCTCTCTTTTTAGATAAACTCCTCAGCATTTGCAGTCAGCAGGAATTCAAGTTCCAGGAGGGGAAAGGAACGGAAATGTGATGGTGCTTCAGTTGTCCAGACTGGTCCTGATGTTTGAATACCAGAAACAGAGGTGTCTAACCAGTTGGCTGCTAGTCGCTGGGACTCTGCATGAGGGAAATGACAATTTTCTGTAGCCCTTTTATTAACAGGAGCTACTAAGCCCCCCCCCCCCCCCCCCAAATTCACTGTGCTGGAATGCTGTGTGCTGACAGATGGGGTACTTGCAACCTGATAATACCATGTGTTAGGACCCATGGAGTTTTCCATCTTTCACAGATACATTACGCTGCCAGGTAATCTACTTTTCAACAGTTCTCTCACTCTCTCCCCATCATTCTTTAGATGTTTTCAAACTGCAGCAAACAAGCCATCTTTCGGACTATAGAGAACAAGGCCCAAGAATGCTTCCAAGAGCGTAACAACAAAGTCTGTGGGAACTCCAGGGTAGATGAAGGCGAAGAGTGTGATCCCGGCCACTTGAAACAGCGTGTTGATCCTTGCTGCACAACTGATTGCAAACTGAAACCAGAGGCCAAATGCAGGTGAGAGGTGTGGCTGGGAATAGGAAGAGGGAAAACGGTCGGGCCACTAAGGTGTGTGCAAGGTAGCTGAACCCATTGATGTGGGCTCCAGCTGGTCAAATGAGACTCAGGATTACAAAGACCTTCAGGAGGAGGATTTGATGTATGCTGTTGCTTGGCAGTCTTCACTAAGTAATGCAGGGAGCAATGTGGAGACTAGATTATTCCACTGTCTTGCAGAGAGCTGCTTTGTTGTCGGGTTGAGTGGGAAGTTTCATACTCATAATGGTAGATCCTAAAGGTTGCAAAGTGACCCGCTCCTGTGTCAGTTCCCATGTCACCAAACACTGCCCTTCTTGTGTATCTGTATAGTCTTTCATTGGGTAACTTCAGACTCGTTTGGTACACAAGCTGGGCAGTGAATGGGGTCACTGTGTTTTATAGCTCTTTATCTTTACTGCTCATTGAACGTACTTCTGCCTTCATCACTGTGCAGTGTCCAGCCTATGCCCAGAATCTTTCTCCTCCCGTTTGCGCTATAGTAATTTGGGGTCTCCACCAGGATATGGATTTGTATTTACTTGGTTTGTGGGTTTTGATGTATTTTTGTAGAAGCCCAGGGCCTCCATAGAACCCCGGACCTCGTTTATAAGGTACTGTATGTTTACGTGGTGAAAGGCAGTGTCTGCCCTTAAGCACTTGCTGTCTAACCAATAAGTAGAGGCCTGTATGAACACGGTCCCTGCCAATAAGGTAGAGTAGACAAAAGGTGTTGGAAGAAACAGAGGTTCTGAAAGGTGACTTGCCCCAGGTCACACAGCAGGCCAGTGGCAGAGTCAGGAAAATAACTTGGATCTCCCAAGTCCCAGCCTGGTGCATCAACCTGCCTGTGTGCATGTTTAGCGTCTTATCAACAAAATTAAAAAAATAAATAAAAGTGAAACCTAATAGGAGACTCTGGCCTTGATCCACCAACTGCTTATTCTGGAGTAGCCCCACAGGAGTAAGTGACTGGTGAGTCATGGCTTAAGTTTCTGGATGTATTTACGTATGTATGTTTGGTCACATCTTGCCTCTTGAAAGTGGCTAACACCCAATATTTTCTAGGAGGCATTCCTTGTAGTGTTTCCTTTGATGGCAAGGGTGTGGGGGAACCTTTCCCTCCCAGGGGCTACTTTGAAAATTGGCATAAGTTCCAGGTGCTTAAGGGATATGCTGAGAGACCGGCCGGTCTTATGGATCTGTCCCTCTCCTTGTGTGTACGCCCTTGTTTTTGCTCCTTACCCTGAGCTCAGTCTTTCAGTGCTTCCGACTAGGAACTGCATCCAGAAGCCAGAGCTAGGAACTGGAAATAGGCCAAATAAAAAGCTGTCACGGACCATGTTTGGCCCCTGGGCCTGAGGTTCCCCACCTCTGTTTTATGGGTTTGTCAGATTCAGTAGTTGAACTTAAGTTTTCTTGTGTTGCTTAATATTCCTTCTGTCTATCCACTCTTCTCACAGTGATCGGAACAGCCCCTGCTGTAAAAAGTGTCAGTTTGAAACAGCACAGAAGAAGTGTCAAGAAGCCATAAATGCTACTTGCAAAGGAGAGTCCTATTGCACTGGTATGTCATATTTCCTTATCACTTCTTTACTGAGTGCTGCAGCTGCGGTGGTCTCTTTATAACTTTCTCTGCTGTGCGCACAGCTTGTATGTTTAATTTTGGGGGCTTTCTTGGTACTTAACAAATTAGACCTTTTTAAGGTGGTTCAAAAATTCCTCCAGCTCCGAGGACTGCACAGTTCCAAAGAGGTGGCCGGAAAATGTGTTCCCCTCGAATAAAAACTAAGAAAATCTGGCATTTGCTGAGAAGCACTGAAAATGCACTGCTAACTCTTAAGCTGCAGCAAGAGTAAACTCGGCTTCACTTCTGTCTTTCTGCCCCTTATCGCATTCCTGCTAGTGGGCGAGGATCAGAGCCAAGCAGCTTTCTTGCTCTGCTTGAAGACTGGCGAACCCCGAGGAGACTCTCCCTTCACGCACTCCAGCTAAGCGAAAGCACCTGCCTAGTGCTTGAGTGCTGCAAGCCACCACTTCTGTTCCACTTTGTCTGGCAGGCCCCTTCTTTCTAGACACACGCTGGCTGTACCGTTGGTCTTTTGTTGTACTAGGCAGGCAGCCGACTGATGGAGATGAGAGGGAAGGGACGTGGCACTTGTGTATTGAGCCTCTGTCCTTCATCTCCCCTTTGGCAGATGGAAAGCTGCCTATTCTTTCCTATGTGTGTGTTGATGCAGTGTACCTTCTTGCTGAATCCATCCATAGGTCAGAGTAGCGACTGCCCTGCGCCTGGGAATGCTCCAGATGACACCGTTTGTGTGGATCTGGGCAAGTGCAAAGATGGAGTGTGTGTCCCGTTCTGCGAGAGGGAGAATGGCCTGCGTCCGTGTGCCTGTAATGGTAAGCAAAATAGTGCGGCGGCTTTCCTCCCCCTGAAGGGAGTCAGTGCTGCTCTCCTCGGTTTCTCCAGAACCCTCGTTGTCATTTTGTGAAACATGTATGGTCCTTGGAGCGCTCTAGATTGGGGTTTAGA
Source organism: Sphenodon punctatus (assembly GCA_003113815.1). NCBI lineage: Eukaryota > Metazoa > Chordata > Lepidosauria > Sphenodontia > Sphenodontidae > Sphenodon > Sphenodon punctatus. Next base: position 4,056,110 of record QEPC01008233.1, on the reverse strand, counting down.
GGTGACATTTTCTGTTTCACAGTCTGGAGCACAAGCCGGTGGAGCAGCAGGCAGGCAGGGTGAGAGACATGTATTTGTCTTCCTCTCAATCTGAGCCAGGGAATCCGTGACAGGTGTCCGGAAGGCTGCATCACTGACTACACATTGAGCCAGAATAAGAGACATTCAATGTCTGAGCTGCTGCCAGCTGAGGCCTGTAGAATAGTTTTTGTCAAGCTTTTTTCCTGCATGACCCCATTTTGAGACTTAAACGTCATCTGACGACCCCAAAGACATGCATAGTATATCACAGATTGATTGGAACCATCACCCCAACTGTAGATGGCGTTGCTCCACATTCAGTGCTGACGACTGGAGTTGCTTTCATGGAACAGGAAATCATGGCGGTAGTTAAAGTGCGTGAAATGTCATGATTAATGGCTGGAAGCAAGGAAGACACTTCTTAGCACCATGTCAGAGTCCTTCACCTATTTTTGTTACATGGGTGGTGGTGTAATAACTTTGCTCTGGGAGAGGCTGGTGCTCCTTGGGCCTCTTCCCCTCTGTTGAGTGAGCCATCTGGCTTGCTGTTTTCTGAGCACCTTGATGGGCTTGTTTTGTGCCATTAGAGATTCAGTACTTTGTAGGAATCTGCTAATTGTTTTGAATAGAACCGTTTCCTCCTGCTGGACACTTTGTAAATGAGTACAAGTTCCACTGGCCTGATAGGAGCTGGGACAGGATGTGCTCAGAATGTGGGGAGGGTCCAGACTGTGGATCTGTGCCATGGATCCGTCCCCTGTTCTTGAGTACATTCCCTCATATTGACTCCCTTCCTCCTTAAGCTCACCCTAGTGCTTGAAGGTAGGGACTGGATCCATGAGCCGGTTCCAGGAACCATGAAACACACCAGATAGAAACCCAGCTGGAGGTTGCCCACCCCTGGAGTAGAACGTGGTCGACGATGGGAAAGGGGAAGAGGAGGAATCACTTCATCGTGTGCCTATTGCCATGGGAGCATCCAGGAAGGGACACCCATTCTCCTTTTTCTGTTTTAGAAACTGACCACTCCTGCAAAGTCTGCTGCAGGGATGAAAATGGCCGATGCAGTCCGTATGTTGATGCCGACCAGAAATTCCTGTATTTGCGGAAAGGAAAGCCGTGCACTGTGGGATTCTGCGACATGAATGTGCGTATACCTGCTGGCTGGATCTGATAGGCATCCTGAGCATTCTGGGAGTAGATATTGGAGATGGAAACCACTCTAGCCTATTATCTCTTGCTTATTCATCAAGTGAAATAATCTGCAATCTTCTTTGCTGAGGAACATCATTTTTGATGCGCTTTTTTTTTTTTTTTTTTTAAAAGGTCAAACCTGACAATGGTTAGGCAGATAGTGGGTCAAGACCACTGCTTGTTACGTGATTAATATCTTATTTTCCAGTGCCCCCTTCTGTCACATTTTCTTACGTGTGTGTACAGTGGCTAGCAGAATGGGATCCTAGGCACTGTTGTAATTAACATACTTGTTGGGGTTTTTTGGGAGATGAACAAGAGATGAGCGCTGCACGTGCCCACATGTGGCCCTTTCATGATAGACCTCAAAGTGTCGTCCTGGTGTGCTCTCCATTGTGCTTCAGGGTGCTTACACCAGTGGAGCACTTGGAGAATTGGTGCCTAAATGGCTTTCTCCTGTGCACTGTTCTGGTCGAAGAGTACTTCTGGCAAACCACTGCCTCTGCAAGCCAGCCATAGCCTTTCCTTATACATTACCCATTACATGTCTGACTTGGCAAAATTGTTGCATAAAAATTCCTATTGACTTGTTATGCAGCAATTAAAGGCCTTTTGAACTTCTTCTTACTATATAAACTTGGTCCCAAAACCTATTTCTGTAAAATCACTTGACAATACAGTTTAGTGAGAGAGTACCTGCTGTGATTGTCTCCATCTCTTACATTTGGGATCAAGTAGTTCAGATGATAGCTTTTATTGACCAAGTTCTTTTGGCAAGAGTATGCATCTGTAGTTCTGACTTTTTACATGCCAGAAGAAGAGCCTGACAATTTGCATACTCTCTCTAATCCTAGCTGATCCTATAAAAAAGATCGGAACTACTTTATCTCCATCTCTTGATCATTTTCAGGGTTTGGTTTTTGCTATATAGTCTCTATTCCCTCACTGATAGGGAGTCTACTGTTTAAATTATGTAAAGTCTGTTTTTAATGTCCTGTCTTGCAGGGCAAATGTGAGAAACGAGTGCAGGATGTGATTGAGCGCTTTTGGGATTTCATTGATCAACTTAGCATCAATACTTTTGGTAAGCAAAGTTATTCAGCCTATTGCTAATTCAACAAGAAATCCTTCCTCAGCTATTATGTATGCAAGGAAGAATTGGATTGATGCCTGACTGATCTCTGAGGGACATTGGGGCTCCCGATGGGTTGTGTTTCCATCTAGCTTGTATCTGGAAAAGTAAGAGTAGGTAGGAATGGATCCTGTTCCAACATAATATAGGTATTTAGCATTGCCTTCTAAACCTTGGGCTCGTGCGCTTCTTGTTTTGTATCTTTTTAAAAACAAAACAATCACTTGATTAAAATAATACTTAAAATATAACACAAGTGGAGTGTAAGATTTATATGCCAATCCCCCCCCCCCCCATTCTCCAGGTAATTAGACATACACTGTTTGTACTTGGATTGGATTCATAAAGCAACCAAGGCACCTGTAAATGTCTGGTGGAATATACTTGCTGCGTTACTACAAACCTATTAAAGGCGCGCAGAGAGTAGGGGGGTGCGAGCCTCATTCGTTTTTAGTAACTAAAACCCCGGAAATGAATGAATAAGCAAATGACACACGTTTGAATTCATGTTTTCATTAAAAATAAATAAAGAACTGCGCATGCACAAAACGGCCACCAGGACCAGCCTGCACATAAAATGGCCCTTTCCCAAAATGGCAGTGACAGTGTCGTCATCCTTTTGGGAAAGGGCAGCCAGTCTGCATGTGCGCAGTGGCTATTTTGCACATGCGCAGGCAGGCCGCCATTTTCCAAAAGGCTGCGATGCTGCCGGTCTGAGCAGGCGCAAAATGGCCACTACGTATGTGCAGACTGGCTGCCCTTTTCCAAATTGACGACAACGCTGTCGCCGCCATTTTGGGAAAGGGCACACAGGCACAGAACGGTCCAGAGGCCATTTCGTGCCTGCACAATGATTTTTATACTTAAAAAGAAAAAGTGAATTAAAACCAACGGGCTTTTTATGAAAACCCCAAAACGGATGGTTTGTTTTGTTGTTTTTTTAACCAGAAAATGAAAACTAAAGCAGTAAGTTCTGGACACCCCTAATAAAGAGCTATAGAATTCTGTAATTGGAGGGTAACACTGACTGGTGGTTCATAAGTGCCATGCATTTGCTGCCTGATATAGTGTGCAGTTTTTCAGGCTAAGATCTCATAAAGATCTAATAACTTCAGGTTTCTTATGCAGTTAATCTTGGTCTAATGTACTACTTTAAGTTTCCAGCAAGATACGTCATCTTCTGTGTTTAAGTAAGCTTAGAATTCAAGTAGGCACATGTTTATGTGTTGGATGAAGATGATGAAAGATTTAGAATAGAAGACCTACGAGGAATGGCTGAAAGAACTGGGCACGTTCTGTTGTGTATAGAGGACTGGCGGACACATCGGCTTTTATGATAGGTAACCGGTAGTAACAAATAGGAGACCTCAGTTGATCAAAATTAGTGATTGAGGGTAAGCTAAGAATCCGTGGGTTTAAGTTGCAGAAAGGGAGTTTTCTGTTCAGTAGTAGGGAAAACGTATGACTGTGGTAACGGTTGGGTAGTAGAGCAAGTTACCAAGGAAGGCTGTTGAATTCTCAGCACTGAGAACGTTTACAATAGGTTCTACAGTTCCTCTGCGGGGGGGGGAGGGGGGGTAGGATAGGGATTGAGGAACTTTCCATTGTGCTACTCTGTAAATTAGTACAAGATCTGTGGACGACAGGAGTTGCGGGGGAGGGTGCTTAAGAGTTGCATCCAGCATGGAGGAGCGAAGGGGAGGGTCCAGATCATGGCTCCGTCCTCTATCTTTGTGTACATGCCCTCAGCTTGCTCTTTCAGAGTTTCAGAATAGGGACTGGAACCATGGGACAGATCCAGGAAATGGAAAATAAATAAAAAACCAGCCATGGGCCAGAGTTTCTTTACCTCTACTTTTAGGATGTCATCTAGAGGTCCTTTCTGTCACTTATGATCGTCTTGTGAACGAGTATGTAATTAGGTGCCCAGTAATGAAAAAAGCACCTTGGGTAGCAAAGCATGCTTGGCTCCAGAAAAATATTGGGAGATCAAGTACAGAAGAGTTAAAGGAGGCAGAGAAAAAGCCCTTTGGAATCTTATTACACTGAAGATCACACTTTTTAAACAGTTTTGTATATGCTTAATCCTGCAATCCAGTGATTTTAGGGAACTAGTCACATGTGAAAAGCCTACAAGAAATAGCCGTTAAACATGTTTTACACTTATTTTTAGCAAATAACTAATTGAATTAGCATTGGCTGTTTACAGGGAAGTTCCTTGCAGACAATATAGTAGGCTCCGTCCTCGTCTTCTCCTTGCTCTTTTGGATTCCACTGAGTGTGCTTGTCCATTGTGTGGTAAGTAACCTAATTGAAAATCACATGCCAATCTGGATACATATGGAAAGATGCTCTTAAACGGGGGGTTTTGTCAGATGGGGAGAAGTGTTTTTTTAGCAGTTGCCAGCAAAGGTAAAAAAAAACCAACCCTCTGACTTAACATTCTGTACTATTTTTGACCCATTCCTTGGACAGGTAGAATTTTCACTAACTCCAGCAGGGCCCCTTCACATGAGTTTTAATATTTACTAAGGGTCAGACCCACTTCCTTTTAACAGCAGAAGATTGTATAATTATTGGTGGGGTTTTTAAAGATGAACTTTTTGTCTTTTGAACTATACAAAATACACAAAAATCGATTGCTTCCATCTTCAAAATGTAACTGATATTTAATTCTGGGCTATTCAATTGCTTTTAAGCTCTTCTAGCCAGTTTACTTCCAGTGCTACTTAAAGCTGAATCATAGCAGATGGGGAGGTTTCCCTTCTGCTAAATCCTGGGGCTGTGGCTGCAGACATTGGCTTTATTCAGCATAGAAATGGATGTTTTGCAAACAGCACTCTTGTTGCCACAAACAGAATAACTTAGCATGGAGTTTGTTGCATTAGATACCATAAGGACCATTGTGTGAGACTCGCCCAGCTTGTCAGAGCAGAGATCACTTTGAGAGGATGACTAACTTAGCACACCAAGCAGGCAATGAACACACAACTTCCCTCTTGGTGGCTGTTCTGACTTGAAATTTTTTGAATACTTTTATAGATTATTTTGTTACTATTCCCCCCGCCCCCCTTCCCTAATCTATGAAACTCCGGGGGCTCATTCGCACACTTGTGTCGAGTGGATGGTGGCAGAAACCTGCTTTGTGACTGTGAAACCCTTACTGATTCTGTGCTCCCGAGTGACTCCTTGTTCTCTGTCACATGATGCAACATTAAAATGAGGGGAAATCTGTAGCTGGGTGAATGCATTGCTATGGGGCAAGGCAAATGCTGATAAAAGAACCAGGGTGTGAGTTTAAAAGAGGGAAAGGGTGTGTGCGAATGAGCCCAAACAGCTACGTGGCTTGTGGCCAAACAGAAAAAGGGTTTTAAATGAATATCCTGCAGGTGGATCCAAACTCTACCCAGTCTCTTTGCGGGAGTTTTAAGACAAGGAGCTACCTAAGCAGTTGGTTTCCTGTGTAAGGATCACTGCACATAGCTTGGAAACCAATGCTGCTCTAACCATTCCCAACTGGGGAAATTCAGGCTTTCGATGAATTACGTGGCCATAGTTTAGAGCTCCTCCTGGAAGGGAAGGTGGGCAGAATGGAAAAGAAAACGTGCACTTACGTGCTCAACAGAGACGGCACAGAGCTGACTGACTTCTTCTTTTTTATACTTCCCCCTCCCCCCTTTTCTAGGACAAGAAACTGGATGAGCAGTATGAAGAGAACACAAAATCACTGTTTGGCCCCAGTGTAAGTTCATTGCTTGCAAAGAATAGCAGCTGCTTAACAGTAGATAGGCAGAGAGCTAGCTGTGAAATTGGAATAGGTTAGGAGATGGAGATGCTAGAAAAACTGATCCTGTCAGATGTTTGTGAAAGTCTCCAACTAGTGAGAACCAACCCCGGCACCTGGTGCAAAAAAATCTTTGCTTGAAGAAAGAGAGGTTGGGTATTTTTTAGAAAGAGTAAGTCCAAGTGAATTCACACAACCGTCCCTGAGCAACGGAAGACATGCCAGCGCACAGCCAAGGCCTGCTTCCTCCTGGGGGGCGTTGGGCCGTGAGGGGGCTGTTTCTTTCTCGGTTGCGTTGCCTTCCCTGCTTGGGGAAAGGGATACAAGCATGCTCTTAGTTTTGTTTCAATGAAGTGCTCTCCTGCTTTTTATTTCTGCAACTGATGCATTTCCTTGGTTGAAAGTGTCCAACTCCTGAGCACTAGCCACCACGTCCCACACAGGAAGCTGCAAGTCTGATTTGTAGGGGGTGTTTGTGTTCTGTCAGCAAGCTTTTAATTTCTAACTGCTTGTCACTAGAGTTCAAGTGAGGTTAATAAAGTTCAGGATTTCCCAGGTAAGTAAACTAAGCAGCAGCAGTCAGTTTTCCTTCCAGACGCTTTCTCCTCTTACCTCCTTCTCCTCCTCCGCTGGGTAGCTCTCCTGCTGGCCGATAGGAGGCAGATGATCATGTTTTTCTTTTGCGCATGCGCTAGGAGCTACCAGGTTCTCCAGTCTGTTCATCTGCCTCCCGGCCGGTAGGACGCTTCCAGCGCAGCTCCCTGAAGAACAAAAACAACAAACAGTCAGTAGTTGTGCGGGAAGGGAATATTCCCTAACTAACCCCTCGGGGTATTTTATGCGGCAGAGCTAATCATCTCCGCTTCTCACTCTAACCTTCCCTTTTTAATTACTAGCTCCGGGGCGGCCTGGCCGCGCCCGCGAGCTTAAGCCGGGCTGTGATTTTACTCCAACGGAGCTTGTTCTCTAAAACAAAAACAAGCATTTTTTTAAAAAAACCAAAAAAACCCAGCAGGGACTCAGGGACAGCGCCGCTGGGCCTCTGAGCTTCCCCCGGCTAAGAGAATTTTTCTCCCGTGCTACAGGGCGGAGGCAGCCCGCCTGCTCTCTGTCCCTTGCACGCATTATCAGGACAGTGAGAGAACACTGAACCTATATAGGGCGGAGACAGCCCCGCTGGGCTCCGTCCCTACTACTCACCCCTCTAAAATCAGGGACAGCCACGCTGCCCCCTTGAGAAGGAGCCCTAACCCCAATCAAGGGGTAACCATGAGCCAGGCTCAGACCCCATCGGGGACCCCCCCTCCCCCTTCTGATGCCACAGCTCAGGACACCCAGACACGCCTCACCTTCCTGGAAAAATCCATGGGAGAGGTCCTTTCTGCCTTAGGCAAATTAACGAAACCTAAGAGAAAGAGACTTTCATCAAAATCAAAAGCGATACCTAAACCAGGGACCTCTGGAGCGCCCAGCAAGAAACCCAAACGCCCACCAGGTGGCGCTGGGTCCTCAGCTTTGTTAATCTCCTCTGCTGAAAGTGAACAGGGGGAACAATCCACTGATATAATTCAAACTGCTGAGCAAGAGCACGATTCCTGTGATTTCTTCTCAGAGTCTGACCAGGCACCCTCCAAATTAGAGGAAGGGGAGTGGGTGGACCTGGCTCCTGACCCAAAGGATAGCCAGAGACACTTCCCCACTCAGTTTCGAGCTCAGCTGGTAGCTCAAGCCATTAAAACATTAAAATTACAGGAAAAATCCTCCATCCGGGATTCCTCCGACTCTCAGGAGGAAGAGACTCGGCAATACATCCCCTCAGTCCACGGTAGGGACCAGGGTCTCCCTTTGGACAAGGCTTTCGAGAAACTTGTCCTTCAGGAGTGGAAATCCCCAGATAAGAGTTTTAAAACAAACAAGGTCCAGGATACCTTATACTCCTTCTCTAGGAGAAAGGACCCCTTGTTCCGTCCACCCAAGGTGGATGCGGGAGCCGCTTCCCTGGCCAGACACACTGTATTCCCCACTGAAGGGGACTGCCACCCTAGAGATAGTACAGACAGGGCAATTGACGCGGCTCTTAAAAAAGCCTCGGAGGCAACCTCAGTGGCCCTAAGGGTAGGAATAGCATCCTCTTACATAGCTAGAGCCATGCTTGCTTGGCTCCAGCAGATGCAAGAACCAGAAATTTCAGAGAGCAAATACCAGAGGTTGAATTCTAGAGTTTGCATGGCGGCCGCCTTCCTAGCTGACGCAACCAAGGATAATCTAACCTGGTCAGCTAGATCAGTAGCCAACAACATTGCAGCCAGACGTAGGGTATGGCTACGATCCTGGGATGGGGATGTCACCGCAAAGAATCTACTCACGGCTTCTCCATACAAAGGATCAAAGTTATTTGGCGTGGGCCTGGAGAAAGTGCTAGAGGAGGCTTCGAGCAAAGACAAAACGAAAACCCTCCAACAACTATCTACAAGAAGGGGCTTCTTTCGAGGACATTCCTTTCGCTTTAGGGGCTTCTCAGCCCTTTCCAGAAAATCCCAACCTCCCGCTCAGAGAGGTTACAACTTCTCCTTCCGAAACAGAGGTTTCCGACCAGGAAGATACGATCGACGCAGGTCCAGGGGCCCACCTGCACATCAACCCAGACAAGACTCATGACTATTACGACTGCCGGGTTGGAGGCAGGATCCAGCGTTTCCACGACGTGTGGGCACGCTCGATCACGGACACCTGGGTCCTATCCTGTGTAACACACGGATACTCCATAGAGCTCGACAGCCCACCTACACACAGGTTCCTGATCTCACCACGATCTCGAGACGCAAGAAAACACCGTGCCATGACCTCCGAGATCATGAGACTCCTCGACGCCAGGGCCATAGAGAGAGTACCAAAGTCTCAACATCGTTCAGGGCTCTACTCCATTCTCTTTCTGGTGGCAAAAAAGACAGGCAAATGGAGGGCAGTCCTGGACTTAAAGACCCTGAATCGACACGTAACAAAAAAGAGGTTCAAGATGGAAACCGTGAACTCCATTTGCCACCACATACAGAAAAACGACTGGATGGTATCTCTGGACCTACAGGATGCATACCTCCACGTCCCTATCCGAGAACCTCACCGGAAGTGGCTACGCTTCAACTACAACAACCTCCATTGGCAGTTCAGGACTCTTCCTTTCGGCCTATCATCCGCTCCCCGGACCTTCACCAAAGTTCTAATACCACTGATGGCGAACCTCAGGATGGAGGGCATTCATGTCCACCCCTATCTAGACGATCTTCTGATCCGGGCCCACTCCCCAGAGAAAACCATAATAGACCTCAACAGGACGATCTCATATCTAGAACAGCACGGGTTCCTGATCAACAGGGAAAAAAGTCACCTCACCCCAACGAGGAGATTGGAGCACCTGGGCACCATCATAGATACGAGCTACGATCTCGTGTTCGTTCCTCAGGACAGGTCAAATCGAATCCAGAGGCTGGTACGGACCCTCAGAGCCTCATCACGAATGCGGCTCAAGTCACTAGCATCCCTCCTCGGACTGATGGTATCGTGCACGGCCCAGATGACGTGGGGCAGATTCCACCTACGTCCCTTGCAGACGCTGCTAAAACCTTTTCAGCGAGAGCTTACAGGCGGACGCAATCCTTGGGTGCCCCTTCCGGTCCACCTAAAACACTCCATGTCCTGGTGGTTAGGTCCAGAGCAGTTTCAAAAGGGGGTTCCTCTCACGGAACCCATACGACACGTGATCACAACGGACGCCAGTCAAGCGGGCTGGGGAGCCCACACGTCGACCCTATCGATACAAGGGAAATGGTCGCAGGAGGACTCGCAACAGCAGATCAACTACCTGGAGCTGAAAGCCATCCGACTGGCACTTCAACAACTTTTCCCCGACGGGACCAGCTACCATCTTCTGGTCTACACCGACAACGTCACAGCAAAAGCCTACGTGAACCATCAGGGAGGCTCCCGGTCGCGCCAGCTACAACAGGAGGCAACCCGCCTCTTCAGATGGGCACAACACCACATTCCGTCCCTCAAGGCTCTCCACATCAGGGGACAGGACAACACGACAGCAGACTGGCTCAGCCGTCAAGCCTTACTCCCCCACGAATGGATGCTCAACCAGACAGTCTTCCGGGACATTGTGGATTGGTTCGGTCTCCCCATCATAGACCTGTTTGCAACCAAGACCAACTCCCAGCTGCCCCGCTTCATGACACGGGAAAGGTGCGTAGAAGCGGAGGCAACCGACGCCCTCAACCAGCCCTGGCCCGAGGGTCTACTATATGCGTTTCCACCGTTCCCGTTGCTGGCACGAACCATCGCCAAAGCCCGCAGGGAACGGGCTCTTCTGTTGCTGATCTCCCCCTGGTGGCCCAGGAGACCCTGGTTCTCGGAACTGATACACCTCAGCCAGGGCCAATTCAGAAGACTCCCGCTGAGAGTAGACCTCCTGCAACAAGGCCCGATCCTCTGCCCGGACATCCGGACATATCAGCTGACAGTCTGGCGATTGAACGCTCAGCACTAAAGAAACGTGGATATACAGATCCGGTTCTCGACACTCTCCAGAGCTCTCGGAGACCGGCCACCAAGAGGGCCTACCAAAATACTTGGAGGGTCTTCGCCTCCTGGTCAAAACAGAGAGGACTTGATCCCAGACAGGCACACGTTCCCCAAGTCTTGGATTTTCTTCAGCAGGGCTTAGATAAGGGTCTTAGAGCTAACACTTTAGCCAGGCAGGCAGCGGCCCTAGACTCGGTCCTCAGAGCGGCAACTAATAGGACCATCTCTACTCACCCTCATGTTAAAAGATTCATTCGGGCGGCCAGACTCCTTTCTCCCCCGGTAGTTCATAGGGTACCATCTTGGAATCTAAACCTGGTCTTAGAGGCGCTAACAAAACCACCATTTGAACCCCTCAAACACGTTTCCCTATTCTTTTTGACTATCAAAACGGTGTTCCTGGTGGCAGTGACCTCAGCTCGACGAGTCTCTGAGCTGAGCGCACTCTCCATGGAAGACAATTTCTGTATCTTCCGCACGGACTCTGTTACCCTTCGTTTGGACCCAGCCTTTATCCCTAAGGTAAACTCCTATTTCCACAGGGCACAAGAGCTGGTGCTCCCTTCCTTCTGCCCCAAGCCAGTCCACCCTAAAGAAAGGGCTTGGCACAAACTAGACGTTCGGCGGGCTCTAAAAATTTATTTAGCCAGGACTAGGGCCCTCCGCAAATCCACGTCCCTCTTTGTAAACATCCGCCCGGGTCTTCAGGGCCTTAAGGCTTCCAAGACCTTGTTATCCAAATGGGTAAAACAGGCCATCATTGAGGCATACAAAGCAGGCGGGAGGATTCCCCCTTTGCAGATTTGGGCTCATTCCGTCCGTAGTGCTGCCACCTCATATGCTTTTAAGGCACAAGCCTCATATGAGGAGATTTGCAGGGCAGCAACATGGGCATCCCTGCACACCTTCGTTCGACACTACAAGATAAACACCTTCCAATCAGCGGAAGCAGCTTTCGGCAGGCGGGTATTGCAGGCGGTACTGGATTCTTCCAGTGCTGTCGGCTCCCACCCGTAAGAGAGGGGTCTGCTTGGATATATCCCAGCGGAGGAGGAGAAGGAAGTAAGAGGAGAAAGGAGAATTGGTTACCTACCTTTGGTGAATTCCTTTCTCTCTTACTCTCCTTCTCCTCCGACGACCCTCCCTGCCAGACAACATACAGTTCTTCTCGTACCAGCCTGCTACTTGTTCGTCCTCTTCGTTCATCTGAGTTAGGCCCCGTTGGGCCCGAGTTCACGTTTTTTCTGTTTCCAGAGTTGGTGTTACTGTTGCTATTAAGGATACTTTTCTAGGGGCACTCGGCTTGATTACTGACTGGAGAACCGGGTAGCTCCTAGCGCATGCGCAAAAGAAAAACAAGATCATCTGCCTCCTATCGGCCAGCAGGAGAGCTACCCAGCGGAGGAGGAGAAGGAGAGTAAGAGAGAAAGGAATTCACCAAAGGTAGGTAACCAATTCTCCTTTCCCTCCAACTCCTGGCATAACCTTGGTGGAGTTTTGAATGTTACAGCCAACGCACTCCCCCATCCCAGAAAGAGTGTGGTGAGCACTGATGAGCTCATCTACTTCGAGTCCAAAGAGGCATAAAGTCCCAGATACGTGTTGGAGATGCTACTGTCCACAGAGCCTTGCTCTCACCACCGAACAGGAGAGAGGCAGTGTGCTAGAAACTGCTGTACTCTACTTGAGAGCTCAGATGAGAGGGTCTTTGGGGCTTTTAAATAAGATCAAATATCTGCAGATAGCTAATTTGTGAGAAGAGAACCATGATCACCTGTTCAAAATATTAAAGCAGTTTGGCTTGGAAAGTTAAAAGTAAAGGCTTTAGTATTAAAGCCTACCTTTTCTTCAAGAAGCCTTGCCTAGACTCCATAGGCTGTGTGTTTTGTTATCCATTCTAACACCACCACTCCCCCACCCCATCCCTTCCTCAGAAACCTCAAGAACTCTACAATGATTAAAAAAATTAGCATCCCCCTTTGTCTTTCCCCACCTGACCAGGCTGCTTGTGTCTTGCAGAATGCTGAAATGCTCAGCAGCATGGATTCCGCGTCGGTTCGAATAGTCAAACCGTTTCCTGCCACCCAGACTGCAAGCCGGCACCAGCCCCTGTAGCCCATTGTAGTAATACTCATAGTAGCACCAAATGTGGACCACCAAAGAATGGACACTATTCAGGAGGACCCAAGTACAGACTCTCACATGGATGAAGATGGCTTTGAGAAGGACCCTTTCCCCAATAATAGCTCCGCTGCCAAATCTTTTGAGGATCTCACAGACCATCCTGTTGTGAAGAGTGAGAAAGCATCCTCTTTCAGATTACAGCGCCAGCACCGAGTGGACAGCAAGGAAACGGAGTGCTAGCGTTCCACTGCCTTCTGAGTGCTGGACTCAGGTGTGCAAAGTAGATGCTCACCTATTTGTTCTAAAGCCACTGCATTCTATAAATGGAGATATCTATTTTGGAAGGGGGCTGGTAGAAGGGGGAAATTAAGGAAGTGACCACCTGCAGATGCTGGCCGTGTGTATGATCTTCCTTAGCTCCAAGCATTACATTTTTAAAAACAAAACCTCCAAACTAAAGCTATGTTGGAAGCTTTTGGATTTGTTTTTTTTCTCTCTCGTTGATCTCTCTAACACTTCCCGCAACCTGTGGTGCAGAGTGGCATCTCTTGTCTGTATCTGTTAGATTTTTTATAATTTAACTTTTTTGTAGCTGCGCAGCACTGACATTTTTTTTTTAATATATACAAAAACTGTCATGAATTTCCTGCCAAGACTAGAGCATTCCGCAGTTTAAGGTTCCCTTAATCACAACAAAAACAGTATTCTTTTTCAGGGAAAAATAAGAGCAACGAGGTGAAAATTGTGTTAATGTATAGGGAAGGGGCACCCGTTTCTAAGTTGTAAGTGGGTGTAGCTGGACAACTGCCATTAACCTCAGAGTTGGCACAGCAGTGAGTGATAAAGCCCCCATGTACAAGTTTTTTAGAAATATTCTTGAGTCCGAGATCTGCAATAACCATGCACCCTTTTAGATTTCATAATCCATATTACAGGGAAATGTTTGTCTCCTCCTTTCAAAGCAGGTATCTATGCTCCTAAACATTTGTCATTTCAGTCCCTTTAGCTGTGGGGAGAAAGTAGAATGGCTGATTATGTTGAAAGGGTACTGCCAACCAATTTAGGCTTCAAGGTAAACTACCTTTACCGTGGCTATTTTGAATTGAGGAAAAACTCTTCTCCCATCAAAATGTTTACCTTGCATGACACTGTTGCTGAGAAGTTTAGCAAGAGAGACTGGTGGCAGGACCCATTGTAACAGCAAGTAGTCCCCTAGAAAAAGAGCTCTCTCAGTTGCTCCGAGCTATTTACTTTTTAAAAAAGTGATAATTTCCAGCTTGTCGTTTTACACATGGAGCCCAGTTAGATTTCCTTCTATTTGTTTGTCTTTTTAATTCTAAGCCTATTGTGAGGGCTACATCTAAACTTTATTGCAGTGGTCTTGCTATTTCTAAAAGTGCAAGTGTGCATTGTGGAGTAACTAGTGTTTGCCTCAAAGGCTGTAAGCAATTATTTTTGTCTGTATTAACAGATGGACCATTAGAATGGAGTTGGAGGCATTGCTTGAGTATAGCACAACCTTAATTCTGCCTCTATTTTATCCCATAATCATGTCCTAATAACCTAATTTGTGTAAGACTTGTGTATAGCTTTTCTGTAGCCATTTAAAATACTGTATAGAAAGCGCAACTGTGTTCCTCAGCCAAGAAACCTTAATTATGGAAAACCTTTTCGTATTTTAAATTTGATGGCGATTAACCAAACCTGTGACAAAAGAATGGTGTGTTTTCAAGGATTCTTGTTACACTAATACTTGAACTTGTGCCTTATGGTATTTATATCTTTAGTCTGATTATTTTAGATTTTTGGATTGGAAATGTAGTAGTAAACTTTGAGGGGAGTTTATATAGTTCCCAAGTCAATGTAATAAAAGCTTCTTTTTTTAAATGTGAGTTTAATTGAAATTAAGGTTGGCTATTGCTTAGTGGAACTTTGTAAACAAGCAGCAACGCTAGGAGCTAGCAGTGTGCTTCATCGTGCATTGATTGCACAGGGTGTCTATATGTAACCCTTGCCACTGTGCAAGTGTTTATGTAAGTTTTCTCATTCAAACCTACGAGTAAGCCACAGACTAAACATAGGTTTGGCACCTGGAACATACCTCAAAAAACCCACGGAGCAGCTGAAAGCACAATATATAATAATCATTTGGTTTACAACACACACACCTGCCCTGCCACTGGGCAGTGTCAGCCTCCTTAGATATATGGGAAGTTTGAGATGTTACTAGTTCCTGTTTCCATGATTAATCAAGAAGGTGCCTCGTTTGGCTGCTGCTTGTGCTCCCTATTTATACTGTCACCCCAGGGGCTATCCTTGGTGATGGCAGGCCATAGGGTGGCAACATATGCAGGTGCTGCACTCAGCCCAGAATGCACATGCTGAGGTGTGCATGTGTGCTGTGCATGCATTTGTGTTCTAGCCTGTGGGTGGTGTACAGGGCTGTTGGAATACCCCCATGAACACTTGCACAGACTTGAGATGTCATGGGCACTACTATCTCAGAACATGTTTCCCCTGTGGATACAATAATGTATAGAGCCACTCACTGGAGCATCTTGCTTTTGGTCAATTTAGAGCACAAGATCCTTTAGTGGCCTCACCATAGCCCTTCATCCCATTTGATCACTGCTATTGGACCAAGTGCTAATGTACTGTACTATGTTTGAGCTACTGTAGCTAGCCCCGATGGATCTGACGTATGGTATGTTCTTAGCAATGTGTACAGTGAAGACTCCACACTATCAAGATTTTGCAGCATTGAAAGTCCCTGGGACAGTAAGATACTTACTGTCCTCCTCTGTCTTTTTTCCCCTCTAGCTTTCAGATGTTCAGTTTGTAATAATGATTTGCATTGTTCACGTGCACTACCATTCTAGGGTACACTGACAACTTAATATTGCTTTTGGCACTGTGCCTTGCTGCTATCCCAGAAAGCTATGTACATCAAAAACCAATGGCATCAGTTTCAACACAGGATGGACTTACAGGTGTTTTATCACCGCATCTGGTTTCATGCTGAATTTCCAGAAATCATGGGGGCAACCAGCCCACAGCTGCTGTTAAGAATTGATGAGACCCATAATATCATCTGGATACCAGCTGGTGGAAGGAGGAGAGGAGTAGCCACTGGAACTGCAACAGTAGGAGCAGCTATGATGGATTGTCAGTCTTATGTTGAACACATTTGGTCTCCCTGAGCACAGAATGGGAAGGGATGTGTGAACATCCCCTTTGAGGAAACAGGAAGAATCCAGCACAGATAAGCTCAAGTCCTAGTTGTTGTTTGGGACCTCCTTGAGGTCCAATCAACTTTATGGCTAAGCAGTCTCTTATGAACAGTATTTGAGCATCTAAGTTGAGCTAGGTGGTTTAGGGATTTCTTAGCATGCTTCAGAAGGCTTGATTCTTTTGGCTAGCAGTTGTTGGGTGTGTGTGTCTCAGCAGGATCCGTTGCTGGAGCGCACTGACAAGCTCCCTATGGCCAGGGCATGAAATTTCAGATCCAAGTCTAGTAGCCAAAAAAATGTCTTGGTCACCTAGGGTAAATTAAACTGCAAAAGAAAGGGCAAGGATCTGTTTCCTTTCCTGGTTCCCATGCACACCCCAGTTGTGGGAATGTGTTGGGTGCCATCTCAAAGAACCGCCTTTAGAAAGCTACAACCTTCTGATCAGCACATGGGGCGGAGACATTTGTAATCAAACAGCATTATCTCCCTTTCTGATAGGCAGTAGGGGCAGGAGTAAAACAGTGCTAGTTGCCTGTGAGGGGGGCAAGGGGTTTTTCCAGAGGGGCAGGGACGGCCCCATGATGGAGCAGGGCAGCCTGGGGGAGGGGTGGGGACTGGCAAAAGCCTCCTGCTCAGAAACCAATGTAGGGAGGGAGCACAATACTGGCAAAATGCCAACCTCCCGGCTCCGCGTGCTGGGGAGGAACCCACATAGGGAGGGAACGGGACTAGCCAAAGGGTCCCCTCCTGCTCCACTGCAAACGTGCCAACCCCCCCGCCGGTGGCGACCCCACACCTGCATGGGTCAGCCCCCACTCGGCTCTGCTCGAGCAGCCCATGTGTTCCGACTTCGCCTGGCCCACAGTACCCCCAGGGCCTCGGGGCAGGGGAACCCTCTGGGAAGCGGCAGTGCTCCCCTGGTTGGTGCAGCGCAACCTGCCCTTCCCCTGTGAAAAGGTGCCGGAGGGCGCAACACCCCGGGCAGAGAGCGAACTGAAATGGGACTCCTGTCCCGGCTTCCAAAAACTCCCGAGAGCATTCAAGGCGGGGAGAACCGCTGCACTCCCATCCCGCAAGCCCTTCCTTCCTCCAACAATAAAAAAGAAACTACCCCCAGCCGTCTAACCTCTCCCCCTAACCTGCCTTGCTTTGCTTCGCCTCCTTCAGCTCCGCTCGCTGCCTCGCTCCGTCACCACCCGCATGTGTCAGCAGTGGGTGTGGGGTTCCGTACGTTCTCTCATTGGCCCAAAGACAGTGGTGCGCGGATTAAAGGGGAAATCGTGCCGCAACCAAAAAATTAAATAAAATACAGCCGCATTACGGACAGGTCACCAGCCCACATTTTTCTGGTTGCCAATGGTGACTTGGCGACCAGAAATTGCACACCCTGCTATGGCCCTTTTGTACGTGCATGCTGAAGCAAGGAAACCTAGGAGAAGGCCCCAAACCCAAGCACTGGTGGGCTGAAGGAGCTTCAATCAAATCTCCCAGGCCAGTACATGCCAGAGCCCCAGGGAGCAGGGGAGGTTAGATCCAGTGTCAAACATACTCTTGAAATCCACCACTCAGAAAACATTTCCTAATAGCTGTCTGATCTTCAGGATTAGTTTTGCCATTGGGAAATTAGCCTATTTAAACACCAACTTGAATTTACCACCATGTGTGGAAGTTATTTAATTTAAAAATGTACAAATGACTATTTGCAAAAACGACACCACCAACAAATGCACTTGCTTTGTGAACACTTCTTGCTGTCATCCAGGCTTGGCCAATTTTGTTACTGATTAGGATTTCCCAAGAGGCTCACTTCAGGATTTAAATGATCTACATCACGCCAGTAAGGAAGAGCCAACGGTAGCATGGAGGTTCTCTTTTCTAACAACAACCAAAGCTGGGCTGATAAAAAATGATTCCCTTCTGCTGATAAATGAAGCCCATCTGACAAGTAAGAAGAGAAGTCCTATAAAAATCAAAAATATGAGAGATTATTTATATGGCACCAACTGTGTACCTGGTGTTAAACAATCCTGATTACAGCTGTGTCCCTGTCCTGAAGGGCTTACAATCTAGGATGTACAAGGGAGGGAAAGCTAGAGAGACAGATACGAAAAGCTGAAGCTGCAGATGCATGTTTAGGTTATTTACAATGGGGAGGGGACCCTACAGGACAGAAGCAGCGGCATCAGTGAGCAGTCTTGAGAGGTTGAAGAGCTAGGTAAAGACTGACTAAAGAGGTTTTTGGAGGGATTGGGAGCAGTAAAAGAATGGCATCATAGGAGAAGGTGTAGATGGTTTCGATAGCAGGAGACGGTGGGTTGAGAGGGTGGTGGCAGAGGAGGAGTCAAGTTCCCAGTTGGGGAAGTAACTGGAAATAAGGGCAGAAAGATAGGGAGGAGCAAGGTTACTTCATCATAAGTTCTGGCTTCTGTGTTGAGGCTAAGTCAATCTCATTTTTAAGGAATTATTCTAAGACTAATGGGACAAAATACCTTGTGTAATCAGAGCTGGCAGCAGAGCTGCTGCTTATGGGTTTTGATTTGTGCTATGCAGGTCTGTGACAAACACTATCAATGAGCTGATGCATCTTATTTGCTTCAAGACATGAGTTGATGGTGTTGCAAATTGAACTACCTCACTAATGCTAATATTTTCAAGCATGTTCAATACATGATCAGTGCAAAGTCTGAGAAATCAGTTCTGAAATCAAGGTAGGCCATGATCCACCAACCCCATTACCTGTAGGGGTTCAATGGGACTACTCCAGAGTAAGTGGCTGGTGGAACAGAGCCATGGCCCATTTTGGCTAGCTGCCCTTCAGGGAGGCGAATTATGGAAGTATTCTCAATTGCGTTCCCCCATAGCATGCAACCTTTATAAGGTAACTAAAGCAGGAGATGAGCTTCAGGTTCAGAATTTATCTTTCATTAGTCATCTGCTAGCCGAACCCAAGCTTCAGTGTTCTTAGACAAATCAACTTTAAATCGTTTTTTTAGAGCTGGGAATGAAGTATACTCCATTCTTTTCCTCCTTGCAATTGTGTAAATTTATAATTTCATTCCATTTGAACAACAAACAGCACAGCTCTCTTGTGAATATTGTTTTACACCAACCACTTAAGCATTTGTATGAACTTCTCCTAACTATCCTACCTGTTTGTTCTTTTGCATAAGTGTCCACAGGTCAAGTAGATCAGTTTCACAGTCTTTTGCTACTTGAACACATGCCTTGGCATATTCTCCAGTGGTTGAATTCAGGCGGTTTAACTTTTCACCTATTGGAAGTTTTTAAAAAAATTAATCACAAACAAGGAATTTGGATACTAAACCTACAAAAGGATTTTTTTAAAAAAACTGACTACTTAAGCACAGTTACAAATTAAAAATACTTTAAAATAATTAGATTAAAATGAATTTAATTCCCAAGGGTCTTGTTTCCACCTGCTGTACTAGTTTTTAATAGGAATGGAAAAATTGGAATTGGATTAATCCAATTCACCTGACTATTATTGCTTTGGATTAATTCAATTCTGGTGCAAGAACCGCTACAACTTGCACTGTCCACCGAAATTAATAGGTTCAGTTTCCCATTGGAAGTCAATGGGGGAAAAGTACAAATGGATTCTGATTCCAATCTGATTCAGATTCAAAACAATTGAATATAATTTCAATTTTCCATCCATAGTTTTTAAAGGCATCCATCTGAAAACATGCTTTGGTTCAATAGCAGCAGTTAAATAGCTCTTCCCTTTCTCTGATCTTGTTTGGGAACTGCCAGCTGAGACAGATGGAACAACAATGAGTCAGTGAGAATGACGCTATGAAGGGAATACAAAAACAGAAAGAACTGATGGTTTCCAAGAAAAGGGTGGAGGTAATTACCTCTTTCCCTTAGAAAAGTTCACCTTCCCTGCAAAAGGAACCTCTCTTCCCTCTTTAACCCCTCTTCTTTGCAGAGGTAAATACTTCCCCTTTATCTACACTCCCTGCTCATTAGAATAAAGAGGAGGTTAAAGCAAGGTACGGAGTACTTACCTCCAACAAACATGCTCGTATGAACAAGGCCATAGTTTTACTTTAACCTGTTAAACTGAGAATATTTTCTAAAGCAACAAAAGAGTCCAACATGCCCTGTGCCAAGCCATGGTTTATTCAGGCGACCTCTCCTATCACCGTCAAAGAACTCCAACAAATATCAAGGCACTGTTCCCTATTAAAAAAGCTCCTATTAGCAACTCCCACAGCTAGGGTGGCATTCCAAAATAGTCTTTAAATGGGAACTAGAACTTTCTAAGAAGTGGGTGATCTGTTGGTGTGAAATTTAAAAAATAACCAGATTAGGTGCCATGAATTTTCTAAGCAGTTTTGATTTGATTTCAGTTCAAAACATTTGTATAGGTAAGATTTCAAATTTTGCTCTGCCTGAAATTTGGCCTTGGAAGTCAGATCATCAGATCATATTGTCAATAGCTTTTGCAACTATATTACATAGCTGCAAAACTTTAGCTAAGTGGGATAACCTCAGGAGGTTTAACCGCTCAACAGTGCATACTCCCCTTTCCCCTTTGCCAGTCTTACATCCCCACCCTGCCCAACATTTCACCAGACAAAAATATCCCTGGTTAATTGTGTTAGGGGTTGGTAACTGGACAAATGGATTTGTGGAGAAGGGAGAATTAAGGGGGCAGAGTTAAATTTGCAGTGCATGGTGACTGATACCTGCAGTAATGCTAAAATGCAGTAATGTTATATTGTTAAGTAGGTAACACTGTGCTGTGGGTGAAGGGGAGCACAGCACGTACTACCAGGAGGCCAAACCTTTCATTTCCAGGCTTCTGCAAGTTTAATTAGTGCATGATGTACAGGCAGCAAGCCTAGCTGCTTCACAAATGAGTTCTGAGACAAACCCTAAGTTTTTAAGTGCAAATTTTTCTATTATACGAACCCTAGTCATCTCTCGCCTACTGCAATTTCCTCCTTACTGGCTTCCCCTACTCTGATCTTGCCCCCTCATCTCCGTTCAATGCTCTGTTGAAAAAAGTCATCCAGCTTGCCCGTTGCTTTGACCACGTTCAGCCCCTCCTCTGCCCTACACCGGCTCCCTCTACATGAATACATTCAGCACAAGCTCCCGGTCTTCACCTTCACGGCTCTTCACTGCGTTGCTCCCCCATCTCTCCACTCTTGTATCCCCCTTCACTCCTCCTCTGCCTCCACCCTCGACTGCTCGCAGCCCCCTTGCTCTTCTAAATGTCTTCATCCCTTCTCTCTTACTGCCCCTCATACCTCAAACTCCCTCCCACTCTTCAAATCCCTCCTGAAAACCTACCTCTTCCGTCAGGCCTTCCCTAGCTCATCATGAGTGAAACTGCTTCCTCTCCGCCCCCCCCACCCTCACTTAGAATCTAGTTCCCTGTAACTAAGTGAAGCACGTGCACCTGCAGCTTTTCAACCTCATGAATGTACTCTCGTCTCTCCTGATGTTTGCCTCTCTCTTGTCTCCGCCTCCCTTGTCTCTCAGATTGTAAGCCCCCTGGAGGTAGGGACCTGTCTATAATTATTGATCTACAGTACCAGGTAAACCAGCTGGTGTTATATAAATAAAATAAGAATAAATAATGAATGTGGTGTTAGTTTGCCCATATGGCTATCTCGGAGAGGTACGGCAAGCCAAGCAGCAGCCACTTTCCAAGAGTTCAGAGAACACATATTGAGTTTAGCCCAAACGCGACACATCATTTGACAGCATGGAGGTCAGCAGCTTGTGCTCCCCTATCTGACAAGACACTTTCCCCTTCTTTATCAGCACAGGTGCGGTAGCACTTCTCTTACCTTTGGCAATGCATTCCTTTTCCCAGGCTGCCTCATAGAGAGGAGGCGGTGTTATCAAAATAATTCTATCCTCACTAATTTCTATGGACTTCAGGTATCGTATCATGCTCTTTAAATTATCTGCATATTCATCCAAAGGAACATGTTGCTTAGGATTCACATCTGTTAAGAAAAACAGTTCATAAGAGATGATGCCCACATTCCTACTGTGAATTTAATTAAGCACTCCTTTTACTAAGCGCACGTGCATACTTTGCGTCTCTTTCAAGGTGAGTTAGTTCTACATAGAGCCATGAATTCAGGAGGTGTGCTGAGAAAATGCCATGCCACACAAGGTAAATATGTTATCTGAATCTTCAGCTGCTCAGTACTGTACAAATGCATAACAATTAGTTAGAGGGAACAAAGGAGTGTCAAAAAAACTATTATCAGGGAAGCAAGGATTTTGTAACACATCGTAGGAAGCTATTCTACCTTTCTGGTGTGTGGGGGTAGTAGGAAATATTTTTATGTGGGTGCCTGCCACCCCTTGGTCTCTCATCTCTGATACTGTACTTTAAAAATACAGAACTGAGGAAGAAAAAGAAGACCTTAAAACCTTTCCTAATCACTTCAACCAAAATGCTACAAAGAAGATGGGTTTTCACAGATTAACCTACCATAACCTTTGCTACACTCTCCCTAGCCGAAAAGTCAAATGCAGAATAAATTTACAACACTGCAGATTTATAGTGAGTTTCAGTAAGATTCAGAAAAGCCTGTAAAGAATCAAGAGACTTTTAACACTGAGAAAAAACCATCCTAAACCATGTGCTGCAACACTTCAAAGATTTCAGGCCAATGCACACTGCCACTTCATCACAACTACTCAGGAAATGCTGAACGATTTGGGACTGCACTTAATCACACTCTACGTGTATCATAGCCTACCAGTACTAAAGTCATCAGCTAAACTAGATTTAGAGAGGTTGACAAAGATTGTGGACTACAGTCCACACTCATTCACTTGTGTAAAAACTGTATGGGTCCACCAAAGAGAATGGTCCTCATGTGCTAATGGCTTTTCAATTATCCTTTGACTCTCTCATTTTAGCATCTTATATAACTTCTACAGAGTTGGATAGGTGTACACTTGTAATCTCTGCACTCCCAACCCTTTATCCCGGCACTCATTTTCATCCCTGTTTTTCCCAGTCAGAGTTGGCAGCTCCTACATCTATTCATGTTTGGCCAAAAAAGCAACAACAAAAGTAAGAGAAGGTAAATTAAAATGTGCTACTTTTAAAAAAGTGTAACACTGAAAAATTAGAACTCATGGAGCAGCACCAGGGAAATTTGTTCAACCTGCAATGCTGAAGCCACTTACTCTGAGTTTCCTGGTTTCAGGATTGTGACCTTAGCACATAATCCTCTGGCTTTTTAGTGCCAACGCTAGCACTAAGTGCTAATGAAGTGAATGGGGCTAGTCCCCACACAGAACAGTCTGAGGATTGAGCCACTGGTGTCTGCAATGGCTCGATAGCAATCTCTACCTCCTAAAATCTTTTTAAATGAAACCTTTCCCTACCTCTTAAAGCACTGTCGTTGGCTCCAAAGAAGACGGTAACTGCAACAGTGTTTTCAGCAAGAGGACTTTTACTGACCAGCCTTGGAAGAACAATTTTAGCCCACCTGCTGTTGTAGCCTGATAGCCCACGATTCAGAACATCACATTTTCTGAAATGAACAGATACACAAAGAAAATTCACCCTGTAAGAATGAAACACTGGAATTTTGAAGCCTTCAGCCAGGAGATCAGCTTTAAGGGTCTCTTCCTGTAAAACCAGCTAGATTTCAGAATGCTGCAACAAGACTATGGGATGACAATTTTATATTATTTGTATAGCACCTGCTCTGGGTCAAAACTTTAAACAAAAAACAAACAAATCATTGCGGATGATTAAATCTGCACATGCGGCTTCCTACCCCATTACCTAATTCATGTGAACACACAGCTCTAGTTGCATGGCTTTGACTGAAAAAAATCAGGGCAATATTCTGTTAATGAGCTGAGACCTTTAAAATTTTTATTCAAGCTTTGCAGTAAATTACAAGGATTTTTTTTTTTAAAGTGAGGTATTCTCACAAATATAAATCATTAACTCTTTGCTTAAACAGAAAGAGATCATTTACTTGGTTGCCTTTCATCCTGAAAACTACTGACTGCTGATTATTCTTAACACACAAACCTTGACAAGTCTTACCTGGCCAGTCTGTTCGCAAGGGATGCTCCCCATCCATTTTCTTGAAAGGAAAACTAAACGAGAGGGACAGCGGTCAGATTTTTACCCAAACCAGTTTAGCAGTCATGGAGCTGTGTGCTGCCCTTGCATCCACATCCTTATCCCTTTTCCACATTTTGGTATTTGGTTGCCCTTTGCTTCTCTGTGCACCCGTCCTACCTCCTACAGCAAGGGACATTAGGGCTTCTTTGGTGTCATTATGGTGCTGAGCCCCCAAAAGATCAGCTAGGCCTGTTCCTCCACATAAGGGGACTGTACAAGGAAATGGCATACAAGGCAATTCTCTGTGATCCCTTCCCCTGACCCCACCTCCAAACTTACACTACCTTCCGTAGGAGTCTGTCGGCCTTAAGCGCTGCAGGAAGACGCCCTAAGTGGGTAAATCATCTAAATATATGGCAAGTGGCTGATTGAAGGAATGCATTTTTTCTGATAATTTCTTAGGTTAATTTCAGTTCCTATAGTGTTCCAAAACAATGTATGTATTTTATTTATTAAATTGTATTATCCCATCCTTCCGCAAAGGTCAGGGCCGCTTACAAAAAACAAAAGCACACACACGGAAAATAGTAAAAATACAAAACAATGCACTTAAAATCCTCACCCTTACCCCAAAACCCCACACCCCCAACCTCTATCCCTGCCTGCCAAAAAGAAAACTTTTACATCTCCTTCGAAATATGCTCAAGCTCAGACTCTGATGAACGTCCGAGGGAAAGGAGTTCCACAGTACTGAGGCAGCAAATGAGAATGCCTGTGTGCCGTATTGTATGGACAAAATTGGCCGGTGGTACCTGAAGGAGGGCGCTCCTGTGACCGCAGTGGAGCATGGAAGGACAGGCGGTCTTTCCGATATATTAGGCTCAAGCCATTTAGGACCTTAAAGGTCAAAGCCAGCACCGTGAATTGTGCTCGGAAAGCTATAGGAAGCCAGTACAGACTACAGAGCACAGGTGTGATGTGCTCACAGTGCCCCACTGCAAAAGGAGCTGGGCCACCGCATTCTGCACTAACCACAGCTTCTGAACAGTCAGCAAGGGCAGCCCCGCGTAGAGCACACTGCAGTAGTCTAGTCTTGAGGTAATGAAAACATGGATGATGGCGGCCAGATCTGAATCAGAAAGAAAAGGCCGTAGCCACAACATGACAATTCAGGCGCAGCAGGACGCACACCAAAGCTACGAACCTGAGTAACTAGAGGGGGCCGAACCCCCTCAATAACAGACGTTCCAATCCCCTCCAAGTCACAAGATTGGCCAACCATCATCACTTCAATCGGTTCACCCTCATCCAGTCCCCAACAACAGCCAGTCACTGGGAAAACACAGACTGCAGGACCTGGGTCAGATGAAAAAGATTGCATACTGATGGCATCTCACGCCAAACCTCTGGATGATCTCACCCAGTGGCTTCAGATACACATTGAACAAGAGGGGAGACAGACTGGAACCCTGCAGGACACCAAAAGGGAGGTCCCAAGGAGATGATGAGCAATCTCCCATCAACACCCGTGGGAGATCCTCAACAGGAAGGAATGGAACCGCTCAAGAATGGAAGTGGATGTGGCAGAGCAGACTGAAGCTCAACTCCGATAAGATGGAGGTGACGTTGGTGAGGAGAGCGAGGGAGGTGTCGGCCCCCGATTGGGGGGAGGGGGGGTGTTCGCCCTCCTATAGCTCAGCAGGTTCGGAGTCTGGGGGTGATATTGGACACAGATCTCCGCCTGGAGCGACAGGTGGAGGTAGTGGCGAAGGCCGCTTTCCGCCAGTTGTATCTGGTGCGGAGGCTGCGTCCGTACGGCTCCGGCCCGGACCTGGCCTCCCTCATCCATGCCTTCGTCACTTCGAGGTTGGACTCGCGCTGGACAATGCGCTCTACGTGGGGCTGCCCTTGTTCCTGGGGCAGAGGCTGCAGCTAGTGCAGAATGCGGGCAGCCCGGCTCCTTTCGGGGACGGGTTGTCGGGAGCACATAACACCTGTGCTCCGGATTCTGCACTGGTTGCCAATAGCGAGCCAAGCCAGGTTCAAGGTTTTGGTATTGATCTATAAGGCCCTTCATGGTCTGGGCCCCTCGTACCTCGGGGAGCGCCTCACCCTCCGTGCCCCAGAGCAGCTCCTTCAGTCTGCCAGGGGTGCCTTCTTGGAGGTCCCCCATGTTAAGCAAGGGGCCACAATGGAGAGGGCATTCTCGGTGGCCGGGCCGCACCTTTGGAACTCCCGCCCGGAGGAAGCTCGCCTGGCCCCTAGCCTTTTAACGTTCCGGCGAATTTGCAAAACCTGGCTGTTCGCCCAGGCCTTTGGGGAGGTTTTTTTTATCCCCCTCCATCCTTATTTATTGTATATTTATTATTATGTTGCCTGGTCCTGTTTTAATTGTTGTAATTCCATGAGTGTTTTAAAATATTTTATAGTTGTATTTTTATATTTTGTTGAGACTGTAAGCCGCCCCGAGCTGTTTCAGGAGGGACGGGGTATAAATGTGAATAAATAAATAAATAAAATAAGAACAGTCCCGCACACCCCGTCAGGTCCCACAGATGTGTCAACAACACTTCATGATCAACCATCACAAAAGCTGCTGAAAGCTCTAACGTGATCAACAGGGCAAAATTCCCTCTGTTAATCTCCAGGCATAGATCATTGACCAAGGCCCCCAAGCACATTCTCCGTGCTCTACCCCTGATGAAAACCAGGTTCATAGAGACAGACCAGATGAACCAGGACGTTCACCACCAGAAAAAGCTACACAGACGCTATGATAAAGAAAGCTTTCTTCACCAGGTGTCCATTCCCACCACTGTGACATCGTAGGTTCCCCTGGTGTACAGAGGACCTGTGGCGGCTGCAGCATGAGAGTAGGTGGTTAGGGTGTACGATGTCACAGTGGTGGGAATGGACACCTGGTGCAACCGTGTCAATGGCCCTGGCCAAGACGTCATTCCATAAAACGACCAGGTCATCAGAATAACTGTCAAGGTCAGGGAGCAAATCTCCCAGAGACTTGTGGAAACGTCACTGGGAGCAGACCAACCTAACTGGTCCTCCACCCCAACGGGGGCATAGAAGGGCAGGAATCTGGGCCTTCAAAAGGTAATAGTCCGACCATGACAACGGTGTATGCACCTGCTCTGAAAGGCAGAGTCACACAACAGCCCTTCAACAATAAGGAATGTAGTCTATGCTCGCTTCCCCCATGGCAGAGGCACTACGGGAAGAGAGTGCAAGCACACCCTCTTCACACAGAAGCTTCCTTTGCTGGAGGGGTGAGCTTGTGTGAATCCACCGTAAGACGGTAAATACTAGATTCCCACGTGTTTCGTTAGAACGTGGCTCAGCAGAATGTCTTCGTGACTGACAAACTGGGGACTTCCAGAGATAAAGACATTTGTCTCAAAACGTATTGAGCTAAAGACCCAAGCCTTGTAGCCAGGTTATAACTGAGTTGCCTATAGGGCTTGGACACACCGTGGGACAGAATGACCGAGTGCCCCACAATTATGGAACTCCCTCCCACTGGAAGTTTATATAAGCCCAAGTCTGCTCAACTGCCAGAGACAATGCAAGACTTTTTTTATTTGGCTAGGCAGTTGATGGCAGGAAGAGGGTTTGGTATAAGGGATTTTAACTAGTTTTTATGTAACCTGCCTTGAGCCCTTGGGCTAGGGTAACTAAAATAAATACTCCCCTATCTGCAGGAGGCTTTTAGAATATATTAATACACATTCTGAAAACATACCTTAAAAAATGAAAAAGAAAGCCCAACTACTATCATTACTCTCCCAACTCTTCCCCCTCTCTGCATTGCACTAACGCAGAGCGCAGTTTTGATGAAGCAGCGCTTGCAAGACGGGAGCTCTCAGGTGCTGAAGGCTGAGCCCCGAGCAGCACCATGTGGTGCAAGGTCACACTTTATCCTGGGGAAGCCACACGGCGCAGAACAGGATTCCTCTGCCAACTGCCCTGTACATTGATCTAGCGGGTAAATAGCCTGCTCCAGGCCAACCCTAAAGGGGAAATCAGGGAGTCGGGACTAGAGCTAGGGGCCGCAGCCCGGCGGATCCCAGCGCTAGGATCAGCACCGAACGCCTCAGCGGGGCTAGTCCCTACAGACCCCAGAGTCAAAACAGCCTTCATGAGTCACAGCTGCCGAGGGGCCAACCCTGCCCGCCCCCGCGGCGCTAGCGAGGCTCTACGGGAAAGGGCTCTGCCGGGAGCGCCGGGCCCCGCAGCTTCCCGCGCTACCTCAGTGATGGAGTCTCCGAACAAGACGATGCGGGGCCGGGGCAGTAGCCGGCTGCAACCCCCCGCCTCAGCCAGAGCCATCTCCGCCGCCTTCCCGCGCTCCCGGATGTCCGTCTGCCCGCCCGGCCTTCAGGGAGGAGGAGCCTGCGCTGCCTCATCGCCCCCCAGCCCCGCGCGTGGCCCCTCCGCCTGGGCTGCTGCCTCGCCAAGACGGTACACTAGGCCGGCCCTGCAACCTGTATTTTTCATAAGTGTTCCCTAAACCCGCCGTGCCCCTCCCCGCCCCGCTTAGTGCGGCCCACGCTGCTCTCCCCGCCCTGGGCCGTGGCTCCAGCTTGCCAGAGAAAACGGCCCCCACTAAAGCTTCCTGCCTTCCCCCTTTGAAGCCCGCAAGCAGCGAGCGGGGATGGGATGGGATGCAGGGGCCCATCCTGCCCCGATGTGGGTTGGCCATTGCTGCTAGGAGGAACAAGCACAGTTCCATGGCTTGGGTTATTTTTTTAAACAAAAAAACAAAATTGAAGGAATTTTCAGTTTCCTTTATAAACTAGTCAGGTTCACGGATGAAAAATACTAGCTGAAATGTACATGCCTTGTGCTAATGCTGATGGCTAAAGGTTGCCAGCCATGCAAGTTTGGAAGGAACGCTGATGAAAAATACATGTTGCAAGCCCCGCAACATGTTCCTTCCAAACTGGCAGAGGTGGCAACCCTACTACTGACTGTCTACAAAGCCGGCCCCAGGCTTTGCCGGGCTATGGGCTACAGCGAGATGATGAAGGGCCTAATTTGCATCATTTGCCCTCATGCCTGGGCACACGCCTTATCAGCACCCTACTTACCCTATAGCTTCCCCCACACAGCACCCCCTTGCCACATCCATCCCTGTTGGGTGCAGAGCAAGAATTGTCTAGTACACCTAAATGTAGGAACTCTCCTCCAAAAGAATCCTCAGGTGGGAAAATTCTTAAGCAACAATTAGCGATGTTCCTCCAAACTCTATCGCCACCAAAGCAGCTCAATATTTTAGGGCCCTTTCTTCCACTCTGGCGTTTACCATTGGGCCGCTTCTTGGTAGGCATCCCCCTTCTTGGAACACCTCATTGGATGTAGCAGAGCATTTAAGATTGCTGCTCAGAATTCCTATCACCCGGCAAGACATTGAATCAGTGGACCAACTCATTGATGCAAGAGGTAGACAAATGATCAAGGTCTCCTTTATTTTGTCTGCGCTGTGTGCAAAAATTCTAGCTAAAAAGATTATTTAGCCACCAGAGCGGTGTATCTCTCCCGGGTATTTCAAGCTGGCCCAGATATGTGGCAAATAAGGAGTGGCTGCAGCCAGGTTTAGTTCCTGGCGCAGCAGCGGGGCAGATGGCAGTGGCCGAACTACCCGCTGACAAGTTGTTTAAGTGTATCTATAGCAACCTGCCTTCTCCTTCTTTTGCCCCTACTCTCCCTAGCGTGGAAGTAGGGATTGACCAGTACCCTCGGGCTAACTCTGGGTCTCTACTCAATTCTCTGGTCACTGTGGACTCTGTTAGAGAGGGGAGTATGGACATTGACCCTCCTAAAGAATGACCATTATCTGTGGCAGTCCATAGTCCTGTCATGCAGATGAAGAAGGGCCCATCCATCATTCGGGCCCTGTCCCAGGAGGAGTTGTTGGGCAGATTAGGCCACTTATGTGATCGCTTGGGTGATTGGAGAGCTGGGACTCCTGTAGGGAACGTCCAGATCCCCTTTTGTAGGGAAATAGGAGCTTGTATACCTGCTCATTCTCGGTCTTTGATGCTCTCCCCAATTCCAGGACCCCCTAGTGGGGTTAGAACTGGGAGTGGGGAGGGATACCCCTCACTGGGTGGGGAGGAGTTAAGTGCTCATGTGTATCTCTGGGGCGATCAAGCCCCTCCCGGAAAGGCTAAGACTGTTCCCCTCCAATTATTGCGGCCTCGCGAGTTCCACTGGACGGGAGGGCGGGTATGTCTAGCGGATCTACGATAACTACTCTGCTGGCTTCTCCTTTGCCCCGGACGGCCAGTAGGCCCTCCTTAACGGAGATAGCCCCCGTAGAAGATTGCCCCATGTTGCAGGAGCGGTCTGGTTCTCAGGAAAGCTGTTCTCTGCCTCACTCCTGACTTAAATCTAGGGGCCAATCTGAATATACACTGGCCAGCTGGAATATAGCTGGCTGGCGATCCTGTTGTTTGGACGTAGATTTTTTTCAATTTTTAGGCAATTTTGATATAATAGCTCTCCAAGAGACGTGGTCTCTGACTGACATCACTTGTAGGGGGCTTGAGGCATTTAGTCTGAAGGCTACTCCTTCTACAGCATTTGGGAGACCAAGTGGTGGGTTGGCCCTCTTGGTGTCATCCCCGTCCGCTATCAAGGTAAAGTTAGTTAACTCTTACTGATCCAATCTTGCCATTTTTTATTGCTTGTTTCCGTCGGGACTAGAATTACTGTTAGGTAATGTCTATTTCCCTCCATTAGTGTCACCTTACTACACGCATGAGATGCGGGCAAAACTTATTGAGCTCGCCCAGCTGGGTACAAGTGTTTACCCAGGTGTCCCATTTTTGATAGGTGGGGATTTTAATACACGGACTGGCAACTCTGCCCAAACTTTGACCACCGCTTATCCAGATGATACTTTGGATGATCCCTACTTTGTGACTCGGCATTCTAAGGACAGGGTGGTCAGCCCCGGGGCAAGCTATTTTAAGGAAGTATTGGAACAGTTGATCGCGTTATCCTTAATGGTGCAGTCAGTGGTGACCTGGAGGGGGAATTTTACTTTTCATTCCCCGCAAGGTTCTAGTGTTCTTGATTTTTTTTTTAGTCTTACATAGTGGCCTCTTTAATGTTATAGATCTTAGTATTATTCCTCGATGTGAGACTAATCATTTACCCCTAGTTTTGAAAATAAGTGCCGCTAGTTTAGGGGGCCCGGATGTGGGCATTTCGGCCAAGAATCATTTCTACGGAGAAGAGCTCCTTGCTAGAACCAGATGGTCGGAGGAACTGAAGGCCTCCTTTTCTGTTCTGATGTGCCAGAGTGAAGTGGCAGAAATATGCCAAAACATCTGGGCTCAGGGGACCGATTGCTTGGAATTCTGTGAGAAATTGTGATGTCTATTGCTTCCGCTAATGGCTCATAAAATAACAGTTGGTCCTTGTAAGCCCAAGACAGCCCTTTGGTTTGACAAGGAGTGCTGTGTTTTGAGATCTCGACTTTGAAATCTGGCAAAGCAATTGAAAAGGTCTCCTCAGCAGCAACTTCAAGAACTGAGATCGGGTTATTGTATAGTAATAACACATAAGAAATTGGAGTTTCAGAGAAACCAATGGTCTGTATTGCTGGATGTGGCATCCTGGAAAGATTCTAAAGCATTTTGAAACTTTATTCGTCGGGCCAAGGTGGATGAGGAGGGTGTTAGGATCCCTCCTGTTCCACCGGAAGTTTGGGGAAATTTTTACGAGAATTTAGACTCGAAACCAGCCCAAATTAGACCCTGTTTGCAACTTACCCCTAGCGATAGGATCCTGCGTTGGCCAACAGTCTCCCCAGAGGAGATCCTGCCTCTTCTTCAAAAATTAAAACCTGGCAAGGCTCCGGGAGATGATTTTGTTCCACCCGAGTTGCTGCTGAGTGANGGATGTAGCAGAGCATTTAAGATTGCTGCTCAGAATTCCTATCACCCGGCAAGACATTGAATCAGTGGACCAACTCATTGATGCAAGAGGTAGACAAATGATCAAGGTCTCCTTTATTTTGTCTGCGCTGTGTGCAAAAATTCTAGCTAAAAAGATTATTTAGCCACCAGAGCGGTGTATCTCTCCCGGGTATTTCAAGCTGGCCCAGATATGTGGCAAATAAGGAGTGGCTGCAGCCAGGTTTAGTTCCTGGCGCAGCAGCGGGGCAGATGGCAGTGGCCGAACTACCCGCTGACAAGTTGTTTAAGTGTATCTATAGCAACCTGCCTTCTCCTTCTTTTGCCCCTACTCTCCCTAGCGTGGAAGTAGGGATTGACCAGTACCCTCGGGCTAACTCTGGGTCTCTACTCAATTCTCTGGTCACTGTGGACTCTGTTAGAGAGGGGAGTATGGACATTGACCCTCCTAAAGAATGACCATTATCTGTGGCAGTCCATAGTCCTGTCATGCAGATGAAGAAGGGCCCATCCATCATTCGGGCCCTGTCCCAGGAGGAGTTGTTGGGCAGATTAGGCCACTTATGTGATCGCTTGGGTGATTGGAGAGCTGGGACTCCTGTAGGGAACGTCCAGATCCCCTTTTGTAGGGAAATAGGAGCTTGTATACCTGCTCATTCTCGGTCTTTGATGCTCTCCCCAATTCCAGGACCCCCTAGTGGGGTTAGAACTGGGAGTGGGGAGGGATACCCCTCACTGGGTGGGGAGGAGTTAAGTGCTCATGTGTATCTCTGGGGCGATCAAGCCCCTCCCGGAAAGGCTAAGACTGTTCCCCTCCAATTATTGCGGCCTCGCGAGTTCCACTGGACGGGAGGGCGGGTATGTCTAGCGGATCTACGATAACTACTCTGCTGGCTTCTCCTTTGCCCCGGACGGCCAGTAGGCCCTCCTTAACGGAGATAGCCCCCGTAGAAGATTGCCCCATGTTGCAGGAGCGGTCTGGTTCTCAGGAAAGCTGTTCTCTGCCTCACTCCTGACTTAAATCTAGGGGCCAATCTGAATATACACTGGCCAGCTGGAATATAGCTGGCTGGCGATCCTGTTGTTTGGACGTAGATTTTTTTCAATTTTTAGGCAATTTTGATATAATAGCTCTCCAAGAGACGTGGTCTCTGACTGACATCACTTGTAGGGGGCTTGAGGCATTTAGTCTGAAGGCTACTCCTTCTACAGCATTTGGGAGACCAAGTGGTGGGTTGGCCCTCTTGGTGTCATCCCCGTCCGCTATCAAGGTAAAGTTAGTTAACTCTTACTGATCCAATCTTGCCATTTTTTATTGCTTGTTTCCGTCGGGACTAGAATTACTGTTAGGTAATGTCTATTTCCCTCCATTAGTGTCACCTTACTACACGCATGAGATGCGGGCAAAACTTATTGAGCTCGCCCAGCTGGGTACAAGTGTTTACCCAGGTGTCCCATTTTTGATAGGTGGGGATTTTAATACACGGACTGGCAACTCTGCCCAAACTTTGACCACCTCTTATCCAGATGATACTTTGGATGATCCCTACTTTGTGACTCGGCATTCTAAGGACAGGGTGGTCAGCCCCGGGGCAAGCTATTTTAAGGAAGTATTGGAACAGTTGATCGCGTTATCCTTAATGGTGCAGTCAGTGGTGACCTGGAGGGGGAATTTTACTTTTCATTCCCCGCAAGGTTCTAGTGTTCTTGATTTTTTTTTTAGTCTTACATAGTGGCCTCTTTAATGTTATAGATCTTAGTATTATTCCTCGATGTGAGACTAATCATTTACCCCTAGTTTTGAAAATAAGTGCCGCTAGTTTAGGGGGCCCGGATGTGGGCATTTCGGCCAAGAATCATTTCTACGGAGAAGAGCTCCTTGCTAGAACCAGATGGTCGGAGGAACTGAAGGCCTCCTTTTCTGTTCTGATGTGCCAGAGTGAAGTGGCAGAAATATGCCAAAACATCTGGGCTCAGGGGACCGATTGCTTGGAATTCTGTGAGAAATTGTGATGTCTATTGCTTCCGCTAATGGCTCATAAAATAACAGTTGGTCCTTGTAAGCCCAAGACAGCCCTTTGGTTTGACAAGGAGTGCTGTGTTTTGAGATCTCGACTTTGAAATCTGGCAAAGCAACTTCAAGAACTGAGATCGGGTTATTGTATAGTAATAACACATAAGAAATTGGAGTTTCAGAGAAACCAATGGTCTGTATTGCTGGAAAGATTCTAAAGCATTTTGAAACTTTATTCGTCGGGCCAAGGTGGATGAGGAGGGTGTTAGGACCCCTCCTGTTCCACCGGAAGTTTGGGGAAATTTTTACGAGAATTTATACTCGAAACCAGCCCAAATTAGACCCTGTTTGCAACTTACCCCTAGCGATAGGATCCTGAGTTGGCCAACAGTCTCCCCAGAGGAGATCCTGCCTCTTCTTCAAAAATTAAAACCTGGCAAGGCTCCGGGAGATGATTTTGTTCCACCCGAGTTGCTGCTGAGTGAACCGCAATGGTGGGCAAATTTCCTAGCTCCTCTTTTTACCTATGTTAACAATACGGGGGAGGTCCCAAGGACGTGGCTAAACGGTATAATAGTCCCCATTCATAAGAAGGGCAGCGGGTGACTGAGTAAGGGGAGAGCGGAGCAACTGGCCTGGAGCTGGCCCAATTGTGGAACTCTGTTGAGCCTAGAGGGACTGCATTGACAGGCGGGGATGGTTACAGCACAGGTATCCTGACATACGGAGCGCCCAACGATGCAGAGTGCTTACGAAATTGACTGGGCCGGCAGAGCACCTGGGGAGCCGTGGGCGGTGAGGAGGGGACACGCCCCCTCAGGGAGGTTATCTCCGGACAGCCTCGGTGTCTGCGCTGCGGGTGCGCGCCGCAGAGCCGCGCGCCTAAGGACTGCACGTGCAAGGGCGCGCCCTTGTGTGCGCGGCCTTAGGCGCAGGCCGGGCGAGGGAGGACTGCAGATTGGGTGGTGTCCCCGCGTATCGAGGATTTCGGGACTTTGGAACTCTGACTGGGTGCTGAAGTGCCCTCCCGAGTATCTTTGTCTTTCTTCATGAGCTGTTGGACAATGCTATCTCCTGGATTGCTTGGGGTGTGAAAAGCGGGGTTGTTGATATGGCAAGTAATTCCTTGGTAGATGCTGGGAAAAGGGTATCAAATAAGAGGGCAAGGCAGTTGATCTCCTCTCCGGAGTTTGGGAGTCCCTCAATGAAACAGATCAAACTACCAGATATGGGCATTGGGGCGAACACTATTAATGGAGCCCTGGTTTCCCCAATAATTATGCTGCCAGTGTCAAATTGTTTTGAAGTATTGGAGGAGAACACAAGTTTAATTTTACAGCCCTTTAATTTGGTAGAGGAGGTGTTTGACTCTAAGGATGCCTCCTTACCTGATCTGCATAACTCTGTAAATACTATTAAATTGCTGGGAGAGCAATGTGTCTTAATAAGTAAATTAATAGACACATTATTTAAGGGGATTGCAGAGATAAAGGGATCAGTGGAAGGGGTACACCAATGCTTACGAGTGGTGGCGAGCGATATCAAGTCTTTGGTGACCCACTGTTACGCAATAGCCCCACCCCCAATACAAAGCCCAAGGTTGATTCCACCCGATCAGGCACATGGAATTCAGCGTGAGAGACTCCAAGTGGATAATATTAACCCTCCTTCGGGGGTAGTCGCCACCCAGGGGCTGACTCAGTCATCTTTATCTAAGCATAGGGCCATGATATTTGATCCTAAAGTAATATTACTCAAGATCTCTCCTTTACCCAATGGGGTGATACCAGCCTGGTTTAATAAGTTCCTAATTAGGAGGAATCTGGTGACCTTGCTCCATACTAAACTTACAATCCCTGAAATTGAGAAATTCCAATTCTTGTCACCTACTGACCAGGCTATGCACTTAACAGTACATTTTAGGGACGTATATATGGTGGAAAAGATTATGTCTAATAGTCAGTTACTACAAGCAAGGGGGATTTTGCCTATTAGGGCTTTTTTAAATAGGCCACAGGAAATAAGAGGTATAGATGCCTTGCTACAGTTTCAGGAGCCAAAGCAGGAGGGACTGGAGGGGACTTGTCCACAGAGTAAGGGAGTCATACCCCTAGAAGTAGAGCAGGGGACCCAGTCCCCATTATCCCCAGTAGTTGAGGAGATGGAGACTGGGGCGGACCAGGGACAAATTTTGGAACGGCAGACAGGGCACCATGAGCCTGATCAGGTACAAATCTTAGATTTGAAAGGCTGTCCTGATCCTCAGGCAGTTGGAGATCTGTAGGGAATTACCAGGAGGGCAACCAGGACATGCTCCAGCCACAGTGCATAGGAAAGTGGGGAGTTGAGGTTTCAGCTCCCCCCATGTTTTGCCCTAATTTAAGAGTTAGCAACTTTAAGGGCCAGGAATCCCATTGGATTGATTCATTTCAGGCCTTGGCAGTGATCGAACAGAGTAATATCTTAGATAGGTTGGGAGAGCTCCAGGTACTGTTTAAACAAGTTAACCCAGGGTGGGTGCCTCAGAAAGCTCAAAATGTTGCAGGGGATGTAGGATTCCAATCCCTAGAGAGGAACGAAAAATGTACTAGATCCCAGGGGTTGGGGGAAGGGGGAAGTGCTTGTGAGGAAGGGATATTTGGGACAGAGAGGAAAAGTGGATTTGAGGACAAAACATTGGGAAGGGAGAGAGTAGTTCTGCCTGATAGAGTGATAGGGGAATTAAATAGGGGACCTATGGATGGCCCCATATCCCAGGAGGGGCTGGATCAGCAGGGTGCCCTAGGAGTAGCCCAGAATTCCAGAGATACCTGACGTAGTAATAGAGGGGAGGGATGTGCCTTTCTATCATGGAACATTGCTGGATGGAGGAGCAAGGTAGGGGATTTGGACTTCATGGAACATCTGAAGGGTTTTGACTGTATTTGTCTACAAGAAACCTGGATGACTGAGGATATCCATCTGGCAGGTTTTGATGCATTTACAGTACCAGCAGTATCCCTGCCGCAGATCCAGTGGGGGGCTGGTCTCAGTAAAGAAAAGTCCCCACTGGAGGGCTGAGAGGTGGGGCGTAAGGTATTGCGCATTTGGTTTTGCGCATAAACAGTATGGATTTATCTAGACATATCTTTTTGCTAAATGTGTATATCCCCCCACTTAGTTCCCCTTATTATGAGGAAAGGGTCTGGATGCTTACAGCGAAGGAAATCTCCGAGTTGAGAGAATTGTTCCCTGGAGATGGGTTGCTCATGATGGGTGATTTTAATGCGCGTTGGAGCCCCCCAAAGTGGATACTCCAGTCACTCTGTTCGACTCTGATACTAGTATTCCACTGCCACTCCCATGCAGGAGGATCTCTAAGGACCAAATTACAAATTCAGCAGAGTTACTATTGGAAAATCTGGTCAACTCCACGGATTTGCTTGTCCTAAATGGGGGGATGCCAGGTGATAGTGAGGGGGAATATACATATCCCATATGGGAGGGAGCGTAATTGACTACATGTTAATTTCAGAAGATCTATTCCCATTAGTGTTAGATTTCAGAATAATGGATTTGACCATTTCCCATTGTCAGCCTGGCTCAGCAGCGGGAGGAACCACTCTGGAGTGTCAAATGAGATCCGGGAGGATAATAGGAACCAACAGGGGGAGGGAGAGGGTCTGAGGAGGGTAAAGTGGACTCAACAGACTCTGAAAGTAATAGAGGGAGTTATCTCAGAGCAAACCCTCAAGCAAATTAAAGCTCAGATTGGATTGGATCGGGAGGCCATGCCATTTTCCAGGGATATGATAACATCGTTTCCCACCTACGGCCTTTATTGGCAGTCCCCTCCGGGAATGGGAGGAAGAGGTATAGGAAGCAAGATTGGTATGATGCTGATTGTAGGCAGTTAAGGAAGAAGCTTAACTATTTGGCCCACCAAGTTAAAGGAAAAAATGGGACCGCTTTACGGGTGGAGCAATTTCTACGGACTAGGAAGGAATACAAATATTGTATTAAAAGGAAGAAGGAACAATCTCAATTAGCATTATGGGAAGAATTAAATAAGGCAGTAGAGGCAAAAAATGCCAATCAGTGTTGGAGTATAATAAAGAGAGTTTGGGGCTCCAGGGTTAAAACGGAACAGGTTAATATATCGGCAGGGACCTGGGAGTCACATTATGGTACTATTTTTGCTAAAAGGGCTTTAAGTAAAAACAGCCTGGAGAGTTATACTTTGGAATCCTTGCCCCAGTGGGAGCCGGTAACCCCGGCAGAGATCAGACACATGATCTCGTTTCTTAAAACGAATAAGGCTCCAGGCACTGATTTTATTCCTGCTGAACTCTTAAAGGGGAACCCGGATTGGTGGAGCCAAAATCTTGCCCCCTTTTACACAAATAAATGTAACTGGTAGGTTTCAAAAAACTTGTTCAGAGAGTATAGTTGTCCCCATACTTAAGAAGGGTATGATCTTAAGATCCAGCAAATTATCGCCCAATAAGCCTCCTCAGTGTGGTGGGGAAGCTGTACTCCAGGTACCTTCTGGATAGGATTCTAGAATGGGTCGATAGGGAGGGATTGATAGGATTGGAGCAGTCTGGATTTAAAAAAGGGATGTCCACAATTGACCACATCTTGGTAATTGATCATTAAATTTCCAAGTGTGTACGGTTGCGCCAGAAATCAAGCTTATACATGTGTTTCGTAGACCTGAAAATGCCCTTCGATTCTGTTTCTTGGGAACTATTATGGGATAAATTGAGGGGGTATCATATTGACCTGAGACTGCTGTTTTTGTTCCAAGCTTTACATTCGAAGACCATATTGAGGGTCAGGATAAATGGGTCGGGTGCTCTCTCTGGACAGGTGAAGGTGGAAAGGGGGGGTAAGACAGGGATGTCTTTTAGCCCCATACCGTTTAATTTATATTTAAATAATATGAAAGAGGAATTAGAGGATCCAGCCCATCATGCAGTGGAGATAGACGGACAGAGGACATCAAACCTATTGTATGCTGATGATACAGTTCTGGTTGCTAGGTCCCAGATTGGGCTACAGTGACTTACGGGAGCTTTTTCTAGGTACTGTATGAAAGAATTACTAGAGATAAATTATACTAAAAGGAAGGTATTGGTGGTCGGGAGGCAGCGGAAGAAACATAAGTGGTCACTAGGGGGTAACAATATAGATCAAGTGAATCAATATAAGTATCTAGGAGTGATAATTTCGGCCGCCCCCTCCTGGAATGCTCACTTGAAGGCAGCCCGATCCGTGGTTAAGACCACGGGCCAGGCTATAGCGGGGTTTTATAGGAATAAAAAGGGAAAGCTATTTAAACCCACGCTGAAATTGATCAAAGCCAAAATGGTGCCCCAGATATTATATGGGGTGCAGGTTTGGGGCCCAAATAAGCTAAATGACCTTGAGTGCGAGCAGAATAGGATGTTGAGGACCATTCTCCATGCCCCCAGATCGACCCCGGCAGTTCTCTTAAGAGCTGAAGCGGGTATTAGCTGTATTGGGAAGCAGGCCAAACTTGCTATTATTAAATATTGGCTGCGCCTCAACTTGCTCTCCCCAGCCTCTCTGGCATCTTCGAGCGCTGTAATTAGGGAGGGCCAATGGTTTGAGGCAATCCAAAAAATCCTAAATGCCCTGGGGTTTTCAGTAGCCTTTAGTATGTCTCTGACTTTTGATAGGTTCTGGCCCGAGGTTAAAAGGCGGATTAATGACTTGGAACTTCAATACTAACGGGAGCAAATCCAATTGCAGAAGGTATCAGGGCTATATAGAAGTATGGGGATGCCCGGAGTAGGAGCAAATTACCTGTCGAACTCGAGAATGAAAAATATAAGAGTGGCTCTGACGCTAGCAAGATTCAATGTCTTCCCCTCGGCTGTGGTGGAGGGCAGATTGAAGGGTATCCCTTGGGAGGAGCGGCTTTGTTCTGACTGTAGTAAGGCATCCATAAGAGAGGTGGAAACCATGGATCATATCTTCTTTTTCTGCCCCCAATATCATTTATGGAGAGAGTTATTCATTACCCCTCTGTTAGGGAATTTACCCCCGGGGATATCGAGGGAACTGTTTTTGCTCGGGGATTATGATAACAATACTTCAATAAATGTGGCAAAGTTTTTGACTCTGGTTTGGAAACAAAAAGGCAGCAATGTATAACAATTGGGGGAGGCATTTTCCTTTTCTTAATTTTAGAGTATGAGGATGGATTAAGATTACCCATTGCTGGGATGACTACTTAATTTTTTAATTTTTTAAAATTTTTTATTTTTGCTTCACTTCGACATAAACCCCAAAAAGGGTAAGGAAAAGAGCTTACAAGTGGGCAGATTTAAGCCCTGGGAAGGGCAAGATAATTTATAGTCCCCTGGAGAGCTGTTTAAGGGAGTCCATGAGGCTCACTTGGGTGATATTTCTAATCATACGGGGCGATGTGTGGGTAAAAGCCTATGCAGGACCTGCAGTTATTCTGCAGGTTCAGCCCTCCTCTGCACTGGAGTCCTGGCCTGTTAAGAATGACTCTTAGGGTAAAAGTGGAGAGAAGTTAAAGGTGCGTGAGTCCCCGTAGGGAAATGACAAATTATTAGGGATTGGCAATTTATGGGGGATTACCCTAAGTATTGCTATTTTTTAGCTAAGTTGTTTTTATTATTGTTTAGCTTTTGTAAAATTTATTATTGTTGTTTTGCTTGTTATGGCCTACGGCGAAAAAAATTGTTTTACTTACTTACTCATAAGAAGGGCAATCCATCGAATCTCGGTAACTATCATCCGATTAGCCTTTTGAATGTTATAGGGAAACTTTATGCTAGGTATTTGCTCAGCAGACTCCAAACTTGGCTGGATGAGAACCATTTTATGGAACCCGAACAGGCAGGATTCCAGAAGGGTAAAGCCATGACAGATCGTATATTGGTTTTATGCTCCATTTTGCATAAATATGTAACTCGACATCAGAAAATGTACCTTTGCTTTATAGATCTAAAAATGGCTTTTGACTCAGTAGGGAATGTTTGTGGACTAAGCTAAGCCTTCTTCCTTTGGACCCTAGATTGTTATTTCTGATAGTGAAGCTCCATACTAACAATACGTTGCAAATACAGTATAATTTAAATTGTCCTCCAACCAATAAAGTACAGTTTTTTTCTGGGGTCAGACAGGGCTGCATATTGGCCCCTGTACTATTTAATATCTTTGTAAACGATATGATTGCGTTTCTGAAAGTCATAGATACACATGCCCCAGTGATCGGCGATCGGAAAGTTTCGGCTCTCCTCCACGCCAATGATACCGTATTAGTATCCCAGTCTTTGGTGGGTCTGCGGCGTGCTATGCAACGCATTGCGGAGTATTGCAATAGAGAAGCCCTAGCCATAAACTACAGTAAGTCTAAAGCAATGATAGTGGGGCCTGGAGCAGCGAAGTTACAACATAGCTGGGTCATCTACCTCGCCAGTCGCTTCGACCATGTGCAGCCCCTCCTCTCTTCGCTTCACTGGCTTCCCCTTCCTGAACGAATCCTGCACAAGCTCCTAGTCTTCACCTATAAAGCTCTTCACAACCTTGCTCCCCCCATACCTCTCTGCACTTATCGCCCTCCATACTCCAGCCCATGCACTTCGCTCCTCCTCTGTCCCTTCTCTCACCCTTCCACGCCTTCCCTGCTCCCCTAAGCGCCTTCGTCCCTTCTCACTTGCTGCCCCCCATGCCTGGAACTCCCTCCCTGTCCACATCTGCCTTGCCCCCTCCCTTCATACCTTCAAATCTCTCCTTAAAACTCACTTCTTTCGCTCTGCTCTGTCTGACTCTTTATCCTGCTGAACCGCTATTCCTATACCTACGATCGGTTTACCCTTATCCTTGCAACATGGACCTGCCTGCTGTCATTCTCATCGTAACCAAGCCAAGTACGTGCACTTGAGACCTTGCATCTTCATGAATGTTAGACCCCTTGTCTCTCCCTCTGTTCCCCTTCCTAAGTCTCTCCCCCAGCTCCTGTCTCTCAGATTGTAAGCCCTAGGGGCAGGGACCGTGTCTATTTTATTACTTTGTAAAGTGCCAGGTACATTGCTGGCGCTATATAAATGTTTGTTAATAATAATAATAATAATAAATTGGAGGAAATCTGGTCGAGCAAGTCAGATACTATAAATATTTAGGAGTAATTTTTTTCCAGCTCATTGAGCTGAACTCAGCCTGTAGAGGCTGCCAAAACCCGAGCGAAGCAATCCCAAGCGGCAATATTGTCTTACTTTGGTGGCAAAGGAGGTAAGCTGGTTTTACCAGCTATCACCCTCTTTAAAGCCAAGGTAATATCTCAATTACTCTATGCCTTTCCGGCTTGGAGGTGGCAGTATCTAGATAAATTAGAGCCAATTCAGAACTGTTTCTTGCGTAAAGTTCTTGGAGTCCCTCTAGGAACTCCACAGGTTATTCCGCGCTCTGAGACTCAGCGTTCTCTTCTTAGAACAGTTGCTTTGCAGCAAATCCTGAATTATTGGGTCAAGAATGTATTATTTGCACCCAGAACAAATTCTCTTTTGAGCCTCGCAGTAGAAGTGGGCCTTTTGGGCCCAATAGTAGAGCAAGAAATTCACAAGTTAGGCTTCTCAGCGTTATCGCTGAGGAGATTAGGCACAATGGCTCTTTTAAAAAAGCGCTTGTTGGACCAACAATTTCAAACTGAACAGTCTCTCTTGTCATCCCAAAGAGTGGCTTTGGACTTCATTCCATACAATCCCCATAGCCCGGGTGTTAGTTATCTTTTTGTTTGGACAGATCCTAAGATGAGGCAAGCCTTTACTAGATTGTGGTGGTGTGTTTATCCCTCAGCTCTTCTTGAAGGGCGTTATGCAGGGGTCCCTAGAGAAGAGCGGTTTTGTAGGCTCCGCGACTCTTTGGAAGTGGATACCCCATATCGTATCCTATTTCGCTGCCCCAAATTTTCTAGGTTGAGGCACAGGATTTTGGGGGGCATCAGGCCAAGGACTGCCTACCCCAATTCAAGCTCCCCTATAACTGAATTTCTGAGCCCAATTGACTCGGATCTCACGAGATTGGTGGCCAAATATTGTACCATAGTTGAGCATTAGAGGCAGGTTTTTTTGACTAATGTTTAATGTGAAAGTATGCGCGGTTGATGTATAGAATCAATGTTTTTTTGTGTTACTGTATCTAATTGTTTGAACAGGTTGCAATAGCCTTGGCTATGCAACAAATAAATAAATTCAAATTCACATTGGTGCTCCCGAGCATCAGGTTGACAAATCCTGGTATATACCTCACTATTTTGCTCAGTCTCCGGTTCTGACTTGTCTGGTGAACGACGGCGAGGTCTGAAAGTCTGCATACCTCCACCAACTGTAGTTGGTCTAATAAAAGATATCTTCATCTCTATTGTCTATATTTGGGACAAACACGGCAACCTTACTTTCTCTACACTACTGATTACCTGTCATCAGTTTTAACATAACTGAAGCAATAATGCACAAATTTGTAGTGAGTGTAAAGATACCGTTACATTTAGTGATTTCCTATATTTTTGTGTATATTTCTACTGTAGTCATAAAAACAATATCTGCACAAAGGTACAGAACTGCAGCTAGTTACACTTAACTGTACAACTATTAGTGATTAGACACAAAAAAACCTGCTTCCATTTATTTTTTACATTTAACAGCATCTCATGTGTAGTTTAACTGTTTTGGCTTTGGAACTCCCTGCCGGAGGAAGCTCGTCTGGCCCCAAGCCTCTTGATATTTCAGAAAAGGTGCAAGGCCTGGTTGTTCACCCAGGCCTTTGGGGAGGGTGTAGTGGGTTTTTATTTTCCCCAACCCTAGTATGTTTTATGGACCCTGCGCCCTGTTTTTATGTACTTTTGATAGTGTATTTTTTATCTGTTTTAAAATGTGTATATTGTTGTTTTATATTGTTGAAAGCCGCCCTGAGCTGTGTTCAGGAGGGGCAGGGTAGAAATGTAATAAATAAAATGACAGGGACCCCAATTCGGCAGAGCACTTAACTTGCTGAAATCAAGTATACACTTAAGTTCCCCTAACAAGTGAGACATCTGTACATACTCATGGACTTCACTGAACCGAGTCCTGAAAGCCTTATTTTCACAAGTACAGAGTACCCACAACTCCTGCTGAAATCAATGGGAGCTGTAGGTACTTGGCTTTTCTGAAAACCAGGCCTATTATTCTACCATTTGTATGGGTCTCCATACACAGCACAGCATGCTGAAGCAAGTGTTATACCTAAAGCTATTCATGTGTTCTTATTGACTTACTTCAGACTGTTGGTGTTCTATGTGCTTTAAGAGATTTCCCATATTAGCTAACTGGAACATCAAGTAGTAGTAGTTCTTCAGCTTATCTTTCAATTTTAAAGTAAGTGACTTAGAGATGACAGTATAAAGTGTGCATGCCATAGGTGAATATTTCATTTTCCAAGGGGAGAGGGAAAAGGTATCAGGAGAAGGTTTGTCCTGTCCCATCCCCTGCAGGAGAGGGTAGCATGTGTCTCTTGGGCAGCAAGCGGGCACCACCACACCATAAGGGGTGGCATGCCCATTCTGCTCTGCACCAGTCTTTTCCTAGCACCGTGGAACCTGCCACTGCTTCCCAGACCCAGGCTCCACTTCCCCCCATTGCTTGCACCACCAGTGGTTCATGGTTCTT
Organism: Sphenodon punctatus; assembly: GCA_003113815.1. Lineage (NCBI taxonomy): Eukaryota > Metazoa > Chordata > Lepidosauria > Sphenodontia > Sphenodontidae > Sphenodon > Sphenodon punctatus. The sequence goes on along the minus strand of QEPC01008233.1, from coordinate 4,011,316 downwards.
TTTTCTTTTGGCTTCTGGGGTGGGCTGGATGGATGGGGGTTCTTGGGAGGCTGGGATTGACAGGGCAGGGAAGGTGAGGCAAGGCTTACCTGAGAGGTGGCAAGGCACACTGAGCAGGCCCCAGCAGGCCCACCCACTCACTGACTGCTCCTTCAGGTCTGCCGGGCCCTGCTCCTTGTGTCCAAGCATGAGTCACTATGCCCTTCAACAGCCGACCCAAGTGACTGGACAGTGGTAAAATGGCAACCAAAGCCCATGGCACTTCAGGGTGGGGTGGAGGTCATAGACCCCCCCCCCCTCCAGACTTTCCTGGAGGAGGGTAGCTCCAGACTCAAAGCCCCTCTCTAGTCAGCTCCTATGCTGTGCATAATCATCACAAACTGCAAGGAATACACTCTAAGGCTCTTTTTATACAATATAGGCCCACTCATGCCCATGCAGATCTGCTGTGTGGGCATGAGTGGGCGCCGCTCACGTGCCCACCACGGCGGTTGCGTGGGGTGTGTGTGTGTGCACGCTCCTGTGACCCACGCACCTCCATCCATTGCCCACCCACAGAAAAAAACAGGGAAATGGAGGTGGGTGAAGATGGGGGTGTGCTTGTGTAAACCTGCCCCCTCCACACACACCCGCACCTGTTTAAAAAGGGCCTAAGAGCAGAAGCAATACTGAACAATTTCTCTCCAGCAGTTCAACACATCTTGAAAACACAAGTTTCCTCAGTTTATTTTTAACATGAATTCAAATTTTATATTACACATTAGGATGGGGTTCTTTCCTCAGCTTGTGTGCATAATTCCTATTTGGAGCACATTAAAATACACTCACTTTGTATAACTTTACACATACCATTTGTATGTGATACATAAATATAGTTGCTAAGTCAGGTTGCTCTCATGATTTGAAAAAAAGACAAAACAGTTTTATGGTCAGGAAACAGCTGCATGTAGTTTACTAAGAAAAAGTTTCATTAAAAAAATGGTGAGAATAAACCAACAAAATCAATCTTGTGTGTCCAAAATATACACCGGACAATCAAATCAATGTACTGGACTGAGGGCTTCATAGAGTCTTTGTGAAGCTATCTCCACCATTTCCCGAAGGGATTCATCCTCTTCACATCCTGGTTCACATTCAACACACTGGAAGAAGAGAGATGTGTTATCATGCTAAGAAATAACAATTAAATATTCTGATTTTGTGCTTGATTGGACACTAATTTTGGAATTACTGAATAATAAATCTAAAGCTCTGTAGACTTGTTATGTTTCAACATCAAGTACTCCAGCATCACAAGGCCTAGGTGTCATCTGTGAATTCGTCTGTATTGTTAAGTTGGTAGAATCAACACGTACACTGTATTGAACTCAATTTCAGCTCACTCAAAGTCATCCAGACCGTCACACAATAAAAGGTTGGCACAAAATAAAATGCAGTGCATTTTGTTTGCCACTGAAACAATTCAAATTATTCTTGAGGACAAAAACATTATTTTTATACATGAAATGTGACAGTTCAAACACAGAAGTCTGCTGACATTAGTTATTCTGGTTCATGTATCAGTGACAAACAAGGAGAACAAACATGGTTTTGTGTACAGGTTTTATAGATTGTCTGGCAGTCATCATTTTTCTCCTTCCAATTTAACTTGTCTCTGGATAATCAAATAATACATTCTTTCTAGTTGGGATAGAAAGTGATGGATCTAGCTTAGAAGCAGTTCTAAATGCTGCTTGGAAGACTGAACCACTTCTACAGAACACAGTTCATATTTGATATAATTTGCATTGTCTTTGCTATCCTTTGATTCTATATTAAGAATCAAAATGGGTCATACAGGCAAAAAAGTTTGGGAACCACTGGATTAATGGAAGCCTGCTTTTTAAAACTAAAAGTTTGAGAAATGTATTTGTAGTTTCCTGCTTTGCATTCTTCCTACTGTATGCTTCCTTACCCTTAATTCAGACTGCAACCTAATCTTAAATTCCTAAAAGTGCAGACAGTGACTTGTGCCAATTATACTCCACTATTTAATTTTACATATGTTGAGATACCTCACAGAAACGATGGGATGCAGGGTACCAAAACCTTTCCTTAGCAAGTGCTACAATATTCCAGCAACATTGCCATTAAATATCAGTTTCAAGTTCACTGCGGTAGTGAACTTCTTTTAAAGTACAAGACAGATAATGAGTTTGAATGTACTTACCCGTGTATCTAACGAAATAGATGCACTCTTTCCATCCACTGAGATGTTTAGAACAGAGCCATCTTTTGTACCGACACAATCCTCTCCAAATATGTCCCTAAAATAAAGGCTCATATTTACAAATGTAAATAAATAGCAATTATCACTGAAATGATCAGCAGTCTCATCTGGCAGTGCATGGTGGTAATGGTAGTTTGTTTTTGTTAATGTATTTCAGACAGATTGTTAACACAATAACCTGTTTTTAGCCACTGACTAGGTCACTGCCCTTCAACCTTTTTAGAAGTACTGACTTTAGTTACTATTAAGTTGCAGATGACAGAATTTGATCAAGCAAATTTGTTAGCAAGTAAAGCCAGAAGTTGCATCAATGTCAGTAGGAGCTGGAGCAGGCTCTAAATTTCGTAAGTAAATAAGAGAACAAATGGCAAAGAATAATATCTATATACAATATAGATATAATATAGATAAATCAAGAATATAGATATTTTAATTATTTATTTATAGTATGTTAGTAGGAAATTATAGCTTGATTTCTGAGATGGTGAGTACCAAGGATTACATTTAAGTCAATAGAAAGTGGAGGTGTTCAGCATCTCTTAAAATGCTATAAATATGTGTAACACAGTACAGTCTATGCAAATACAACTGAATGTACACAAAATGTAAGACATCGCTGTGTGCCTTTGCAGGGAATATATTTCAGAGTGACTAAGTTAAATTATCATATTTGTAAGGCAAAAAATAATAAATTTGTTTTTGTATGGAAAAAATAATAGCAATAAGAAAATGAATAATACCAAATAAACTAACTTACTGAAGCATTATTTCCATTCTCTTGCTGAAAACATCCATATCTATCTTTTTAGGAATCTTATTTACTGCAGCTGGGGAAGAAAAACAACAACAACTAGCATTCAGTTTCTGTGGACATATGCTAGGAGAAAAGGAATGGAAAGGTAGATATTCAAAGACACATTCTATTGAAGGTGTTTTTACATGGGACACCCCCACGCATGAACAGGCACCATCTACGTGGGGGAGGTCTTGTCTGAAGCCAGTGCGTGGGGGTGCACACTCCCGTGACCCACACACCGCCCATCTAGTCCTCGCAAGGGGCACGCCAGGAAAAGCCGGAGTGCCCCGTGCATGGATGGGGTGGGGCGGTGCATGCACAGGGTGGCTGTGTGTGGGGCCGCTCATGTGAAACAGCCTGCCCCCAAGCCCAACGCTCATGCACCTGCCCCACACAAGGACCATCGACCCCTCCCCCGTCTCATGTAAAAACACCCTGTGTTCCTTTGAATCTACACATTATACATTTTATGTAAGAAATAACCTGAAGAAAATTACATAGATGTACTTCATGAAATGGCAAGAAAAAAGTAGCTTAAAAATTACATTTGAAACAACAAATAACCCTTGCTTGTAAGATCTTTTGTACAGTACATTATTCATGCATTTGTGTTCCCAAATGCACATGTTTTTGTGTATGAACCCACACAAACATGGATCTTGCTACATGCTGGCTCTGTGGCAGCTACCTCTCTGAAAACCGGAGTCATCATTCTGCACTTCCCTTTCTACGTGGCCAGCATGTTAGAATCTGCACTCGCACATTTCTGGTTCTTCCAGTGATCAGCAAGATAAGCGGAAATGAGAAGGAAAATACTAGGCACTTCCTCACTGCCTCCCTGTCTCTCAATGTCTGGAAACCCTATCAGCATATAAAACTCAGTTACCATTTTTTAAATTTAATTTTTCCATGCAACATGCTATTAATGGATGTTCACAGTCCAGCAAGTCCTACTTGCTTGTTGGTGTGAAAGAAAAATTAAGGTGGGAAACCAAACCACAGCTGGCCACTACTTCAGTATGTGGAAGGACGATATAAACCTCTCATAGGTCGTCATCATCATCAATGGGGCATGCCCGATAGAAATGTGTGTTTTCTATCATACTATTAGTAGCAGCTCTTGTCTGTTGGAAAGCAGCAGCACAATACAGTCAAAACACACAGAAAACACAGTGGCATCATCCAGTGCCACCAGCTGCAGCATCTGCCAGCACAGCCAGAGGTGCTTTGTTTTGAATACATCTCTTGTTCCCTCATGGACCACACCCAGACATCCCTTATCCCACAATATAATGTCTTCAGAGGCTCAAGCCTCCATAGCATACCTACAATGCACCCAAGATCTGCAGTGATGTGTCAAGGGCCCTTTCCACATGGGCCGCAGTGGGTGGATGCCAGTGCGGGTGGAGGTGGGTGTGCGGCTGTTCCCACGGGCACACACCCATCTCCATGCACGGAGCATCGGGCACTGGCACCCGTTGCTCTGTGCGTAGTTAATAGGTGGAGGTGGGTGGAACGCAGGAGCGTGCATGCCCCCTCCCCCCCATTGCTCGCGGTTTCACCACGGGTGACCACCCATACCCACCGCGGCATTCACACGGACGCCCCCCCACCCACTCGCACACACCTGCAGGGCAGGGAGGGGGGAAATGTGAAAAGGGCCAAAATCTGGGGATGCAAGTATGGGCACGGGTTACAGGAGTGGTCACTCCAACACACGATAACGACACAAATAGGTACTTGTGTGAAACCTCGGCCCCCTTCATACGGGCACCGCCCCTCGCACACTTGTGCGAGGGGGGGGTGCCTGTGCAAATGCCGCGGTGGCCGGTGTGCAATGCAGCCGGCGGTGGTTGGGGGTGCATGTGCACTCCACCCACACAGAGAAACAGGTACCAATGCCCAGTGCTCTGTGCGTGGAGATGGGTGGAGGTAGGTGTGCGCCCATGGATATGGCCGCACACCCACCTCCACCTGTGCCCACCCACCGTAGCCCATGCGAAAAGGACCCTTGTTTCCATGAAAGCTGGTGACATCTCTTCTGTGCCATTCACTGCTTTGTTATGTGAAAACCATAACGGAGAGACCACCCCGAAACATAATAAAATTATTTCTATTTCCATACGCCGATAAGTTTAGTTTTTCAACTATTCATGTTGCTCATTTCTTTTTCTTTTTTTTAATATAATCTTCATTTCCTGGACTCCTAAAATATCAAAATACTAGTGCCACAGGGAATAGGTGCTCAGGATCTGCTAATTCTCATGAACTGCTCCTCTGCCCCCCCCCCCCCCCCCAATGCTGCTGCTGCTGTCCCTGGCTGAGACTGTTTTCGCCACAGGTGCGGCTGGTTTACCCCCTACTTCCACCGTGGAGGTGGGACCAGAGATTCCCCTGCCCCGACCAACCGCTTGAAGGCGCAGATGCTGTGCCTGCACCGTGGGGGCGCGCTCCAAAGGGGCGTGACCAAAGGGGGCATGCCCTTTGGAGGGGTCCTTCAGAGGGGGCTTGAGAATTGTGGGGAAGGTTTTGATGGGAGGCAGTGATGTTTGTTAGGGGGTGGTTTTGGTTGGGTGGGTTATGGGGTGATCGCTTTTATTCCCTGGTGAGAGCAGGGGTGAAGGGGGAATGGGTTAGGGAGGTCTTGGAACATCTGGTGAGAGGAGGGGTGCATGACATTTGGGGAGAGGTGGAATGGTACCCTGGTGAGTGAGGGGTCCAGGGAGGGATGGATGTGGGAAGTATGGTGATGTATTTTTCTGTCCCGGGGCTAATGTATTTTATGTGTTGATGAAATTGTTATTATGTATTTTGACTATACATCATGTTATTTCATTTTTTGTATATTTAAAATGTTTTGTAAAACACCTCGAGTTGTTATCAGTGAGAGGGGAGGTATAGAAATAATAAATGAAATGAAAATGAAAAGGTTGCATGTGCATAAGTTGCATGTCAAGTGCCACAACGAACTTAAGTGTGTGCCAAAATGTTCATTTGCACCAAGAGGCACCACTGTACAGCATAACCAGGGCCAACAGGTTGTTACCTGTAACTTGAGAACATGAGACTACTTCTGTCCTTGTGAAGCACTTATGAGTGGTCAGACCACACTTGAATGTTGTGCTAGATTCTGGAGGGAGAAGGGGTGACATTGTACGTGCAAGTGTGAGTGGGTGATGGGCAACAATGAAGATTTGGCACACACTTAAGTTTAACACAGCACTTCAGCACACAACTTATGGTGGAATCAAAGACGATAGCTCACATTAGCCTTCATCAGCCACGTTCCCACCTGCCTGTCTATCAGACATCCGCCACGTGGCCTCCATATGGTCACCACAGAGCTGTCACTCCCACAGGAGTCCAGGGGCGGCTGGTGGGTTTTTAGTTTGGAGGCAGTAAGGCCGTCTGGCCCGCCAGCAGCAAAGCCGTCGGCGGGCCAGCGAGCCAGTGGGCGGAGCCAGGGCATAACCCAGCAGCAAGGAGTTCCCAGGGTTAACATCATATGGAAGAAAACACAGTCAATGCACATCAAGCTTAAAATGAATCATGTATAAACCCCAAACACAGGGAAACACTGGCAAAACACTGGCACAACACAGCAGCAAGGAGTTCCCAGGGTTAACATCAGATGGAAGAAAACACAGTCTACAATGCA
>QEPC01008233.1:3890010-4002921 GCA_003113815.1 Sphenodon punctatus | reverse complement strand
AGAAGACGGGCCGCCGCATTCTGCACCAGCTGCAGCCTCCGGGCCAAGAACAAGGGAAGCCCCACGTAGAGCGCGTTGCAATAGTCGAGCCTCGAGGTGACGAAGGCATGGATGAGGGAGGCCAGATCCGAGCCGGAGACATACGGACGCAGCCTACGTACCAGGAAGAGCTGGCGGAAGGCAGCCTTAGCGACTGCCTCCACCTGCCACTCCAGCCGCAGGTCTGCGTCCAATATGACCCCCAGACTCCGGACCTGCTGAGCTACAGGGGGGCAAACCCCCCCAATTAGGTTCACCTGTAGCCTCTCTGGCATCCAGGTCCACCAGCACATAGAATCCCACCTAGCACACTCAGTGAGCTGAGAGGTGGTAGCAATTTCCCTCCCCCAAAGTCGCCTCTCAGCTGAGAGGCATGCTGAAATCTCCCTCCATGCCTCTCAGCTGAGAGACGGATGCAGGAGAGAGATCTCAGTGCACCTCTCAGCTGAGAGGTGGGGAGGGAGACTTCGGGGAGGGTGATCTCTAGTATGCCTCAGCTGACAGGCAGCCGCAGGGAGGGAGATAGCTAGCGCCACAAGCACAGGAAATATAGGCAGGGTGCTGCCTGTTTATTAGGCTGGGCTAAACATGTGATTAGGGGCTGCACACAGACTGTACACAGACTCCAGTGGGCTACTGTCTCGTTCGATTCCACCCACTGTTGTGTCCAACCCCCTTGCACATCTGGATGAATGAGGATTGCTCCCGAAGTTTAAGCTGAAACCAAACTACTGTTTACTTTTACTACTTGATATGCAAAAGCAACTTCCATCAGCTTCAAAACTGGAGCTAAGCAGATAAGATACTTGGGGGGGGGGGGGAAACTGGTGCCTAAGTATTATGCTAATGTATGTAGATGCCAGTCAAAAGATATCGAAGGGCAAAGAGAACATGTGGCGAGACAGACCAGAGGGTGTGAAAATATTTACATGATTTTGATCAGAACTGTATTACCATTTTAAATCTAAATTTAAATTTTATCTGTCATCATGTTGTCTTATTTTCCTATTTGTTTATTCTTTGAGTATCTTACGATCTTTCGTATCTTTTTCTTACTGAAAAATTATAACCAGTGAAATTCATATGTCATCAAATTCCTGCTCGTTTGCTAATGGAGTAAAAAATACAGATTCAAATTTTGTTACTGCTATTAATATCTCAAAGTTTCTCTATTACTTTAGCCAGATACCAGCCTCTGATACTGTATCATGACTTACAAATACTATTTTTACAGGTCTTAATAGGCATACTATATTCTCATTCCAGCTAATTTGAGATAAAAGAATGTAAAGCTTTTAGGCAACTTTCAAAGTAGAGGTTGAAATGAACACTCATAAAGTAGTATTTTATCTTTAACCCAACATTAAATAGCAATTTCTTTTATATCTGTATGTATAAACTCCTTCATCTATTCTACAACAATCTGGCTATATTTAGTATAATATAAAGCTACAAAAGGCAGTTTTCAGATTTAAAAAAATAGTTTGAAACTTGTTCAGTAGCTGTAATAAATGGTTTCAGTTCTGTTTTGATTCAGAAACACGTTCATACTGGTTTAAGTTCTCTTTTGATTCAAAAGAAAGTCTATTTCCTAGTTAGCATTTTTATTTCATTTGGAGAATAATTTTTATTATCCTTTCACAATAACAAGAAAGCTAAGCAGTACAAGGAGTATGCTACGAGTACATAGCGTAATTAAAGTTAATACCTTTATGTATTTTGGGATTTGACTGAACTTCCAAGATCACTGTTGTTACAGTGTCTGCATACATATCATTAGCAGGATTTGCCACCCACTGAAAAAGAACAATACAGAAGAATTAGACTGCAGCAACATTACAAATTGGATTAAAAAACATAATAAGGTTTTCTGTTTTGGACTATAATACATTTCTCTGTTGACTCATTTAACTTTAGTAGATCTGGATATATTTTTTACAACCTCGCGCCCCCCCTCCACCCTAGCCTTTTAAAAAATATATACCATCTTATATTCAAAACTGAGTCAAACAGGCACTTTTTTTGCTATCCCCACCATGACAAGTTCACAGGGCCCAGATGATCCCTCTCTTACTCTGGGTACATCTAGAAGGATTACTACAATATGATTCATGTTTTTTCTCCTCCAGAAAGTGAACATATTGGGTGTAATCTTCATTTGTCCCGGTACACAAGAGGGTTGCATGAGCAAAGTGCAAACAAAATGTGGTGCTAGAACTAAGTATGTGCCAAATCCTCCTGTGCAGCGAGAGGCATCATGCAGCATAAACAGTGGGTGGGTGGCTGCTGCCAGCAATGTGGGCGCATGGGATGCACCTTTGTACCTCAGATATACTTTCAAGTGGTTAGACCACATGTAAGTGCTGACTAAACCAATGGGATGTGCTGGGTTGGGGAGATGTGTGCAATACTGTACACACAAGTGAGAACGGCCAACAGGCAAGGATTCCTCTCACTGTGAATGAGCATTTAGCACCTGTCTTAAGACCGCATTCGCACCTTCGTGTCTGGGCTGGTCCATGCAGATTTTGGCCCTGGGAGAAACATGCGCGGTGTTTGGCTGGTGCAAAACCCCTCTCGTGCACTTTACTGGCAAACACCCAGAAGAGTGCAGAGCAGAGAAATCCAGCTCTGTACTCTTCTGGGTGCTTGCCAGCAAAGCCGTGCGGGGGGAGAGGGCTTTCGCACCAGCCAAACCCCGCACATGTTTTGGTTTCCGGATTCTCTCCCACGCCCAAAATCTCCACAAGCCAACCCAGACACGAAGGTGCGAATGAGGTCTTAGTCTATAGCAGCACTTCAGCGTGCAATGTAAACGGGCACAACAGCCTTAGGCACTGGATGAATGAGGATTACACCCATAGTCTTTAGATTATCTCCAATTTTCTTCACAGGGGACTAAAACAAGCAGGGTCTCAAATGTGGATCACTGCAAAACTACATTGTTTTAAAAATAAAATACATATTTCTAAGATGCAAGTTAAAGAGAAGACTGAGCAACTATTGCTTGTTCGGAAGGATTGATATAATGTCCAATGCTACACTTTCAAGCCAAACATCCTGATATGCTTGACTGCAAAGAACTGCAACAAAAATTTAAGAAAGCTTAAATCAAAATGACATATCCATTGAGGATAACAGCCCTAGAGAGCCAGTGTGGTGCAATGGCTAAGTGTGCAGTACTTAGACTAGGAGGTAAGGGGGGGGGGGGGATCCCGGTTCCAGTCTCGTCTTAGCCAGAAATTCACTGGGTGACCTTGGGCCACTCACAATATTCTCTCAGCCTGACCTACCTCACAGGGCTGTTGTGAGGATTAAAAGTTGTGTTAAATTGTTATGTGTAAAGCATTCTGAGTGCTATGGCAGGGGGGCACTATATAAAAACAAAGATGATGATGATGATGATGATTATGGAATATGTTTACAGGTGGCCAGATTTGACATACTGCAAAATTAAATTCTAAATGTAGCTCTGTATTAAACGAGATGCTTTCAATGAAACCAAAGGAATGGAATAAACCTATCTTCACATCTACCTCAAGCACAACCATGCCTGGTTCCTGGATCACAGTAATGTTTTTGAAAATCTTCAAAGCAGGCTTTTGTTGGATTTCTACTTCCTCGACATCACCTAAAATATGGGGAATTGATGAGCAAGAACAAATTACAATGCAAAAACCTTAGCATCAAACTTTAGAAGAGCTAAGAGGTGCCTGTTCTTTTAGGTGCAGTTAGCTAGGTTTATGATCTAATCTCTTTCCCTGCATCACACCTGCATTCCCACTCCCAATGATGACCTGGTTTCTTAGCTTCTTAGGCTGCAATCCACACACCACTTTACTCCAGAGTTTTATTTAGTATTAATTTTCAGTTAGAAATGACAGACTCGATTGTGACCAATGAACTAGAAATGAAATGCCCAGGTTTAATTTTGGCTAGAAACCATGCGAATCCTGTAATTTCCCACCACCTGTTTTATATAGGTTTACAGAAAAATCCCACAAAGGAAGATCACTGCGATTCCTATATTGGCTCTGGAAGGAACAAGGTAAATCTGATAAGAACTACGAAACTACGCAATACATTAGAGCACTTTAGTTACTTAAAGGAACAGCATGACTTTCCAGGCAGAAATTTCTTTCCCTAAGAAACTTAACATTTTTTTTAAAAGCAACCACTGAAGAAATGGCAAAAGATCTTGAGCATCTCTCTTCAGTTACACACCCGTCAGTTTCTGTAGCTGGTGGAAAAGCAGATTGAAAGGGCCTGTATATGGAATGGCTTGGGTCTGTGTCACAGTGCTCATGGCCAGATCAGTGTAATCTGAAGGAATTAAAAAAAAACACGGACAAAACACAAATTAATTCTTTACCAGTTACTGTCTACATTTCAGTACAGGGAAATGGCCACTACAGTTGCTCCAAGAGTTTACAAACCCAACAGAAAAACTGTTGTGACATAGAGGAAGGGAATGGACTTGTAGTTACAGTTTGGCAATATACATTTCATGTGACACCTTAGACATAAATTCTGCAGCAGAGACCCCAGAATGATGTACTATGGTCTAATCCAAGCTCTTGCACTCACTGGCCCTTTTCTAACAGGCGCGGGTATGCCGGGGGATGGGTGGGCGACACAGTGGGTAGGCGGTGCGTACCCACAGACCGGTCTGTCACCCACCTCCACGCACGGAGCATCGGACATTGACGCTCATTGCTCCGTGCGTGGGTGATGGATTGGTGGAGCACGGGAGTGCGCACACACCTCCATCCCCGGCATTCCCACGGACGCCCTTCAAGGCGTTCGCACGGGTGCCCCCTCACTCGCACACGTGTGTGTGGGGGGGGATCCGTGTGAAAACGGCCACTGTTATGTTCAAAGGAGTGCACTGTTCTTTATATGAATTATTTTGATATAAAATTCAACTTAATTCAGGTTGTTTGCCAGTAGTACTTTGGCACCGAGAGAACATATAAAGTGATTTTGGTTTTAATAGTCTGAAAGGTTTGTTAAGGCAGAAACATAATCTCTGACAGTTTGAATTGGTTTAACTTGGAATTTAACATTCCCAGCAATAATTTCATATTGGTATTTTTCACCCAGATCAGGCAACTTTATTGAAACTGAGTTCATATAAAAAAATTACACCTATGTGAGCCACTATTGCAAATATTTTTACACTGAATATACAATTCCTTAAATTTATATATTTTCTGCCCTTTAAACAAACTCAAATTAGTTATGCTTGGGTCACATTTACTTACTGGAGAGATCACAAGGAGAAAGTATGTGATAATTAAAGTTTCTCTTAACCAGTATCCCTGAAACTCTCTGTCCTTGTTCTGGCTTCTTATCTGCTAAGGACCCCATAACCTGATGAAAAGGAGAAAAATCAAGATCACAACAAGGAACGCTTAAAGTTATGGCAGATGGAAATTAGCCGTGGATATGAAGCACAGGCTCCCTTTAAACAATTGAAGGTATACAATTACTCGAAGTTCACAGTATATGAACATGTCTACTATGGGGAATAGGTCTAGAAAAGCATAATACAAATTAAAGCAAACAACATCGGCTGCACATCCATGATTTGCTGTTTTGAATACACCCATTTGCCTGAATGTACTACTTGAACCAGGCTGAATAGCATTTACTCATTTGTAAATCAATCATATCTTTGTACATCATTAAAGCATTCAACAGGGGGGATAATGGTCATAACACAATTTGGTATGAGTTATCAAAACATCTTCCCTTAGAAGTAGCCTGAATAGTTTTTTGTTTGTTTATTTTTTAAAAAGTTAAAGAAAAACGCTGCGTCTCTTATTTTTGCCCAGAATGTCAATTTACGCATTGCTATAAGGGCTGACACAGAGTGGTTACCTAATTCGAGGTTTATTAACGTCGAACTGGATGAGGGGGGGAGTGCCAGAATCCTTCTCCATAGGGAATTAGGGACTGTTTTGAGATACTTGGCTGCCTGCTGCTCAACACCCCATATTGGGGCGCCGTACAGCATACCTGTTAGTAACTTTGCGTCTGTAATCTTACGAATTGCCTGAATACAACGTTGCTCATGCAAGAAAAAACCCCAAGGATTGTTGTATGCCAAGGATTCAATTTTAGCCTTCTGTTTGGCCGCTGCGATATGTGCTAACCATGAATTATTATAAGAAAAAAGGATACCCAAATATCTATATCTGCGCACCTGTTCAATTTTGGGACCCTGGAGAAACCAAGCATATTTCAAAAATCTTTTTGCAAAGACAAGAATCTTAGTTTTATCATAGTTTATCTTAAGGTTTAATAAACCGCATCTAGCCCCAAAGTCCGACAGGGATCTTTCCAGTCCCAATCTACTAAGTGACAACAGAATGGTATCATCCGCATACATCAGCATGAACACTTTCCTGTTGCCACCTCTCGGTGGATGATAACACCCGGCATCCTTATGCCCTGTTATAAGAGAGTTCACATATATATTAAATAGAATTGGGGCTAGCAGACAGTCCTGTGGAACACCACGGCTGGTATATATCAACTCCGAGAGTGACCCAGTTGGATACTCTCTAACCCTCAGAGCTGTCTCAGAATACAATGCTCTAATCAGCGCCAATAAACGTTTATCTAACTGTAAGCGTGCCAATTCCCTCCAAAGTTTTGATCTGCAAATGGAGTCAAAAGCTGCAGATAAGTCGATAAGACTATATTTGTCAACAATGTGTTGTAATACAAAAACCTGACCGATGGTAGATCTATTAGCTCTGAAACCTGCTTGTTCCTCCTCAAGTATATCATTATCCATGACCCAAGCTTGTAAACAGGACAATAAAAGTCTTGTATATATTTTAGAGATAATGCATAATAAGCTAATGGGTCTATAATTTCCCGGAAGAATCCTATCTCCCTTCTTAAAAATAGGAACAATACTGGTTTTCCATACGTCGGGGATAATTAAGGTGGCGTTAATTAATGTGAAAAGATGATCTATAGCGGTTATCTACCACCCAGGTAATATTTTGTACAATTCTCCAGGAATAAAGTCAACCCCTACCGCTTTACCACTCTTCAATTTTACAATGGCCTCCAGCACTTCTGCCGGAGTAACCGCATTCCACTGAGGTAAATCCTCCTCGGGCGAGGGGGCACAGGAGCACTCAAAATCATATGCAGAGAACAGCTGGGTAAACTGTCTGGACCAAATTGAGGCAGGGATCTTCATCTCCTTTATCCGACTCCCCACCTTCTGTATATTATTAACTAATTTCCAAAAATGTCATGTATCATTTTTTCCCATAACTTCCAAAAGTTGATGCCATCGCTGAATATTAAATTCTTTCTTTCAGGTTCTTAAACTCTTTCCTAAGGCGCCTAAAATTTACCACAGCCTCTGGATCATCTGTTACATGAAGGTCTCTAGCTGCCCTCCTAAGTCTGGCCCTAAAAAATTTGCAATCCCTATCCCACCATCCGGTTTGCTTTTGGAGGTGAGGCGTTCTTGCTTTAAGAGCAGATGTCAAGAACTTACTCATATCCTCTGTAAATTGGTACCACAACAAGAGAGCTTGTTGGACATCTGCTGTTGCCATAAGCCGTACGCTCATTAGGTAAGTATCTGGCAACCCCAAAAATGCAGAAACTTTGGTCTCAATGGTCTGGGACCAATGAACTGGGCAGTGCACTTGCTTCCGAACCCTATTCTCTGGTGGTCCCAAGCTACAAAGCAATGTAAAGAAGGAATTGTCATAGCAAAGGAAAATCTGCAGTGGGAAATGATCGCTAAACACCTGGTCCCCTATCTGAAAGGATAACAAATGCTCCTCCAGGTTCAGGGAAAGCAAGGCGTAATCTAGTACACTTCCCCCTCCCCTGCCAAAAAAAGGTAAAGTTTCCCCTGTAGTCCCCATTGCTATTACCATTTAAAATTCACAAAGCCAAAGCCAGAGTTAGCTTATACAATTCATGCCCAGCCTGATTTATTTTGTCATCCCGAGAAACTCTATCTACGTTGAAATCCACCTGAGTAATCTCCCCATCCTCTAGGCCAGGTGCTGAAAGCATGGCCAAGGCAGATGGGCCCATACGGTCATTCAAGTCTCCTACCACAATAATTCAGTCTTTAGGATATTTTAGTTGGTGTAGCAAGATGGAGTCTTCCAAAGTTCACCAGAAGGTTTGTACCTGATTCGCCAGGGGATTATAAGCGCTTAACAACAGGCAGGACCAGTCTTGAGAAAGTAGAATTGGGTCCCTTACCTTGAGAATTCTCTTTCTATGTCCCTCGAGGGAGGTCATTCAGATGGAGGGAGTGATCTCCCATCTGGCCACTAGGAGGCAGCAAAGCACTTTGCTGGGCATGCGTGGGGAGAGCGCTCCCCCGTCTTCCCAGGAGTAAACAGCCGAGGAACGAACTTCCCAACTGTAAAACTGAACACATTAACAGTGTCCACACACACCCCTTTGGGGGTAAACAACTACCCTTGAACGAAAATCATTAACAGTGCCCACGGAAAAAAACCCAGATGGGCTGAATGACCTCCCTCGAGGGACATAGAAAGAGAATTCACATGGTAAGGGACCCAATTCTACTTTCTATGCCCTCTCGTCCAGTCATTCGGACGGAGGGAGGTACCAAAGCAGTAATGAAAAATTTTTAGGGGAGGAACCTGGGCGCTCACTGGGGATCTAGCACCCCCTGAAGCACCCACCTCCCGTAGGCGGCTTCAGCCGATTCAAAAGTGTCGATTTTATAGTGCCTCGTGAAGGAGTGGATGCTCTTCCACGTGGCCGCTCTGAAAATTTCCAAAACAGGGGCTCTGGCTCTAAAGGACCAATAGTGGAGGCTGCTCAGGTAGAGTGAGCCAAAGTCCTCGCCGGGGAGACGAGATCTAGGGCCCTGTAGGCATCGGTTACACAAGCCAAAATCCATTTAGTGATCAGGCTTTATTACCCCTAGAGTGGGGATGGTAGCTAACTAAGAGGGAAGATGTCTTCCTGAAGGGCTGAGTGCGCTCGATGTAAATTTTAAGGGCGTGCCTGACATCTATAGTGTGCCACAGACTCTCTAATGCGTGTTGGGGCTTGGGGCAGAAGGAGGGGAGAACCACCTCCTGAGTCAGGTGAAAAAGGGAGGAGACTTTGGGGAGGAAGGTTGGGTCTAGTCTAAGAAGGACTGACTCCTTTCTAAAAACACAGAAAGCGGGCTCCATGGAAAGGGCCCCGATTTCAGAGACCCTCCGCGTCGAAGTGACGTCGATGAGGAAGGCCATCTTGATAGACAGGAAGTACAGAGAGACCTGGTGTAAAGGCTCGAAGGGGGGGTCCGTGAGGGCCTTAAGGACCAAGTTGAGGTTCCAGTTGGGGAACCGGTGGACCACAGGAGGTGCCAAGTGGCGGGCAGCCCTAAGAAACTGTTTGATATGAGGGTGAGGGGCAAACCGGAGGTCTGTGGGAGCTGCTAGCATACTATCTAAGGCTGAGAGTTGCCTGGAGAGAGTATTGGGGCGAAGGCCCTTCTCCAGCCCTTCCTGTAGAAATTGCAGGATCTGAGGAATGGAAGGGGACTGAGGTTGGATGTGGTGGGAATGGCACCAACGAACGAAGTGAGCCCAGGTGGATTGGTAAATGCGCCTGGTGGACTTTCTTCTGGAGGCTAGTAGCCTTTGAACCACGGTTGTCGAGTATCCAAGGCCTAAGAGGGCGGAGGACTCAACAGTCAAGCAGTCAGCTTCAGAAAGTCGGGCCGGTTGTATTAAAGAGGGCCCTGCGTGAGCAAGTCCGGTGTTACTGGGAGGGGCAGCTGGTTCCCTCGAGACAGGTTGAGGAGGTCGGGAAACCAAGGTCTGCGGGGCCAGACGGGCGCGATCAGGATGACCCGGGCCTGGAATTTCTTGGCTCTGCTGACTGTTCACCCCAAGAGGGGAAAGGGAGGGAAGGCATAGAGAAGGTCTCGAGGCCAGGGATGGCTGAGGGTGTCGTGGGCCTCCGCACTGGGGTGGGGGCTCCTGGAGAAGAATCTCAGGGTCTTGTTGCTGGGGGAGGCGAATAGATCCAGACTCGGTTGCCCGAAGGTGGAGACGATGAGGCTGAAGGCCTGGGGAGAGAGGGTCCATTCCCCTGGATCGATCTCTTGCCTGCTCAGCCAGTCCGCCTTCTATGTTCTCCTGCCCCTTGATATGCCGAGCCGTGAGGGAGAGTAGGTTGGCTTCCGCCCATCAGAGCAGGAGGCTGGCTTCTTTGTGAAGAGACTGAGACCTTGAGCCTCCCTGGTTGTTCACATAGGCCTGGGTCGAGGTGTTGTCCGTAAAAACTAGGACGTGCTGATTCTGCAGGTGCGGGGAGTACTGGATCAGAGCGAGGCGGATTGCTCTAAGCTCCAGCCAGTTGATGCTGCAGAGCAGTTCGCGCGCCGACCAGGAGCCTTGCGCTGTGTGGGAGGACAGATGTGCTCCCCAACCAGTGAGGCTGACGTCTGTAGTCAGGATCACCCTCTCGGGGTCTGAGAAGGGGACTCCCTCAGTGAATCTGTGCGGGTGTTCCCACCAAGGCAGCGATTGTAGAGCAGGGGGGCTGGGAGGGATGGAAACCGGTAGGTTGTTGATGATGGCGGTCTGCCAAGGTCTGAGGAGGGCCTGAAGAGGGCGCGAGTGGAAACGGGCCCTGTGGAGATGGCGGATGCAAGAGACCATTAGTCCCAAGAGAAATGCCAGGATGTGGAGGGGTACCCAGGGACGTCGTTGAATTCTTGCAATGAGGTTCCGGAGCTTGACCTGGCGCTGGTGAAGGATGAACATCCGGCCCTGGAGGGTGTCGAACACTACCCCCAGATGCTCCAGGCGTTGTGTCGGGCGCAGGTGACTTTTTTCCACAATTATTACAAACCCGTGGGTTTCGAGGTAAAACTTGGTGCGAGCTAGGTGAGCCTGTGCGAGCCGGCGAGATGGAGCCTTGACGAGGAGGTCATCTAGGTATGGGTAGACGGCTATCCCTTCCAGCCTGAGGTTCGCTATGAGCAGCACAAGAAGCTTGGTGAAAGTGCGCGGTGCTGACCCCAAGCCGAAGGGGAGGGATCGATATTGCCAGTGCTGGCCGTTGTAATAGAACCGGAGCCATCGTCTGTGAGTGGGTCGAATGGGAACATGTAGGTAGGCATCCTGTAGGTCCAGGGAGGCCAGCCAGTCACCCTGTGCGATGGCTAGGGATATGGAGGTGAGGGTCTCCATCTTGAAGCGCTGCTTGCGGACGGCCCTGTTGAGGCGCTTCAAGTCGAGAACCGCTCGCCAGCTCCCTGATCTCTTCTCCACTAGGAAGAGGATGGAGTAAACCCCTGTACTCTGCTCATGCTAGGGAACTCTCTCTAAGGCCCCCATGCGGCGTAGCCTGGCAATTTCTGACAGCATGGTCTTGTGTTTGGTGTGGTTGTGAGATTGGGGGGAAACACTGAAGATGTCCCGGGGGGTGTATTTCAATTCTATGGAGTAGCCCCTTGTTATGGTCTGAATGACCCAGGCGTCCGATGTCGCTTGCACCCACCCTGAAGCGAATCCGAGGAGACGGGCACCGAGCTTCAGCGAGGCGTGGCAGGAAGATGTCGAGTAGTCAGGAATCCTGCCGGTGTTGGGGGGACCCGGGACGGCGGGCAAACTGGTGTTGAGTCGGTGGCCTGTTGATCTTGGCTCCTCTGTTTCTCTGGTGTTTGGTGCGGTTGGAGGGATTCCAAAAGGTCTGAGTGGAATACTGAGAGCACCTGTTGCCCTGGTGGAATCTACTAAAGGGACGAAAGGGGTTCTTGAAAGTTTGGACCTGGTTGAGGGTGTGCTTTTTATCCTTGTTAGAGGCCTCAGCGAGGGCCTTAGCCAGGGCTGTACCGAACAGCTTACCCCCCTTGAAGGTGCTGTTAACTAATAGGTTTTTGGCGTGTGGATCAGCGCGCCAGGAGCGAAGTCACAGTCTCCGCCTGGCTGCCACATTTGCTGCCATCCCCTTAGCAGCCCAGGTGAGGATGTCCATGGAGGAGTCCATGAGGAATGCCTGTGCTAAGGTAACATTCGTGGTGAGTTTATGGGACTGCGATGTGGAGAGTTTAGGGTCCTTGCCCATTCTAAACCACTTCATGACCGCTCTGGCTACGTAGGAAGTGGTGGTGGCCATACGTAGGACATTGGCCAGGGCCTCATAGTTCTTTTTAAGACCGATCTCTAAACCTTTGTCGGTGAGATCTTTAGGTAAGAAGTTGCCCACAGCGGGAAAGACTGATTGGCGAGCCAGGGCGGCCGCTGCTGCATCTACCTGAGGGAGGTCGAATACTGGACTGCTGTGTTTATTAAAGGCATACAGGGTCTGTTGAGGCCTGGACAGCTTGGCGGACTTAGTGGGATTCTTCCACTGGGCCTTAATGATTTTCTCAAAGGCCTTATCTAATGAGGCTCTGGCGGAGCTAAAATGTAGTTTGGGGATGTAATCCCTATCTGAGTCCTCCTCGCCTTCCGAGGAGGAATCCGAGTCCCTCTTTCTTGGAGTTCTAGGGGTGACCCTCAGGACTCTCTCAGCCCTCCTGATTAGTTTAGGACATTGGTCGTGGGGCAGCTCCCTGCCGAGGTCCTTTTGACCTTTGGAAAGAATTGCTTCCCAGTCCTGGCCTGCCTCCTCCCGGGAGGGATGGGAGGCTACGGAGGAAATGGCTTCCGACTCCTCCTCTGAGGGGGCTCTCTTACGATGAGAGCGAGCCTTCTTTGGGGGAGGGAGTGTCTGAATCTGAATCTTCCCCTGTGAATTCCCCTTCCTCCGATGAGGTGCCCCGTTCCTCCTCCTCTCCCGAGGAGGAGCCCAGCAGATCCGCGAGGGAGGCCCGTTTCTTAGGGGAGGTCTTTGTGTTTCCCCTTCCCTGCAGCTTGGGATGCACCCTTGAAGGAACCCTTGGGAGGGGCCTTAGGGGTAGAGGGCCGTTTGCGGGCGCGTTTCTGGTTACTCTCGATATGAGAGAGCGCCCCCATGATGGCCCAGAGGGCCTCTAATTGGGCCTGCTGGAAAGGGTCCGGATTCCCCCTTACTTGGGAGGAGGCAGCTGATGCCACCTCCTCATAGTCGTCATCGTGCTCGTCGAGGGATTCATGCTGGGCCTGGGCGACTTGCGCTGGCTGCGCAGGCGGGGCGCGAAGCTCCGTTTCACTTTCCCTTGTCTCTGCCGCCATTTCAGCTCTGGCCCTGGCCGTGGTTTTGTTTCTCGCCATCACTGCTGAGGCGGTTCCCGCTCTGGGCCTGTTGGTGGTTCGGCCGGAGGTGGCGTGGTGGGCTTTGGTGGCATCCGCCATTAGAGGAGCTGATCCGGCCGGGGGGGTGTATCTCCGAAGAGGATCCCCACTCCGGCCCCAACCTGACCGTACCCGAGGGCCGGCTCCAGAATTCGCCTCCTCCTGGAGGGAGGGGAGGCTGTGCCCAAAGTCTCTGGTGCAGGAGCATCTTTAGCAGAAATTATACCCTTGCGGGTCAGAAGAACAAAGTCCAAAGTNCCCCCCTTACTTGGGAGGAGGCAGCTGATGCCACCTCCTCCTCTGTTTCGCTTTCCCTCTGCTCTGCTATCCCTTCTTGGCTGCGGTTTCGATTCCCGCCCTCACTGCGGCGGCAGTTCCCGCTCTGGGCCTGATGGTGCGGCCGGGGGCGGCGCGGCGGGCTTTGGCGGCTTCCGCCATCACGAGGAGCTGCTCTGGCCGGGGGGGGGGGTAATCTCCGAAGAGGCTCCCCACTCCGGCAGTAACTGGGCCGTACATGGGGCCCGGCTCCAGAATTAGCCTCCTCCTGGAAGGGAGGGGAGGCTGCACTCAAAGTTCCTGGTGCTGAGGCACCTGTTAAAAGATTCTCAGTGCTTTGGGTGCGGAGCACCCAGCTGCGTATGTCCTTTTGGTCCGGAGGCAGACTTCGAACTGGGAAGGCGGGGGAGCGCTCTCCCCACACATGCCCAGCAAAGTGCTTTGTTGCCTCCTAGTGGCCAGATGGGAGATCGTTCCCTCCGTCCGAATGACTGGACGAGAGGGCATAGAAAAGGCCCTTAATTGCAATGCCAATATATTATGGCTCATACATTCAACTACTTCTACCTGTAAATGCGCCTTTGTGGCAACCAGGACCAATAAACCATCTTTAGCCCTTCCTCCCTTATTTCATTTCTGTGCCGGGGAAACCGAGGCAGAAAAACCTTCCAAATCAACTAATTCTGAAGTACACCACGTCTCCTGCAGGCATAGAACGTCATACTGTGAAATATATCTTAAGAACTTGGGATCCCTATACTTTGTGACTCACTCAGCAACATTCCAGGAGACAATTTCCAGCTTTCTCCCCGGATATTCTGATGTGGGTCAATCTACATCTGATAACACATTTCGGAAAGCATTACAGCCCATATGCGGCATAGCTGGTACTGATGTCGGTAAACGAATAGAGTTATGTTCTACCTGTTCTAGTGGGCACCAATATATTACTACTATCCACATCTACATCTATCTATATCTTTTTGAGGTGGAGAATTCATTACTGGCATCCTGAAAAACCTACCATTATTCCTTCCATATATTTCAGTGCTCTGACACAAGAGAGAGTGGTGTACTATTTTTCTGTAAATAAACTATCCACGACTGCTGCTGTCCAGCAATCCTGCACATGAGCCAAATTTAAGGGTCCAGGCACACAAGACGTTATCTCACTTTGGGTCACGTTACCCCATTTTGGGCAATGTTAACATGCGATGCAGTGGCTCGTATGCCCTGCGGCAGCCAGATGTTCATCCTGCTCTGGGGCGGGGCAGGCAGCCAGCTACTATACGATGCGTCCTCTGAAAAAGGTTGGGGATGCAGCACGTAGTAACATTCTCCTAAGTGGGATAACGCTGCCCGAAGTGGGTTAACCTGTGTGACAGGGCCGTGCAGCCCTCCGTGAGGCAGGTCCTGTGGATCAGGCCCGGAGGAGCATGCACCTCCTGCTTGCCTAACAGCTGATCGTGGGGAAGTGGGCCCTGGGAGGAGCTTGCGATCACCTGTTGGGCTGGTGGGTGTGGGGGGTGCTGGGAGGAGTGATCAGCTGTTGGGCAGGTGGATAGAGAGGAGGTGAGCCTGGGAGGAGCCTAGGAGACCCCTTCCCCCAATCACCTGGGGGAGGAGCGTGTGTGCTCATCTCAGGCTCATCTCACCCAATCCACCTACTAAACAGCTGATCGCTCCTCTTACAACCCCCTAATCACCTATTAGGCAAGGGGGAGGAGCGCATGCTCCTTCACCCCGGGCATCCAGCCCCATTAGCTGGCTTTTTGGCCCACACTGGGGCATAGAGGAGCTGGTGATGGCCACAGGGGGGCGGACTGTATGATAAGCTCTCACCGCTGGTCCAAAGTGTGGCGTCTGTGCTTTGCCACCACGGGGCGCACAGGGGATCAGATCCGCCCCAGCTCGTGTGGCTGCACCCATAGAGACTAAACACAGAGGCAAACTTGTCTATATTACCATAAATCTTACCATAAAAGAAATAATGCTTTCATTAACGCCAAGAGAATAATGCTTTCATTATGTTCCTGTCATAGCATATTGAATCTAGGACCTAAACAAAAATGGATTAAAAGCAGGTGTACTTTTAAAGGAAACATATAATCACTACAATGAGGACAATACCATGCCGTGCTTAAGAAAAGGTTAATCTGCTACCTTGGCAAGTTTTTCTCCTCTAAAGTTTAGTGTCACAGCCTCAGTGTTCCTGGGATTGTGAACCTCTATATGAACTTCCTCATTATCCTCATATTCTCGTATCAATGCTGCTTTCAATCTGGCCATTTCATTCTGCTCGCCATGCACCAATATCTACAGGAGAAAGACAGTTTCACACTTACCATGGGGTAGATCCTCAAAAAATATATACGGTTTATTTAATTAATCATACTAGACAAACACTGCCTTTTTGTGTTTCATATTTAAAAACAAAATATTCTACTGGAGCAGCAGCTATACATGTAAAAAAAATTTTTTTTTAAATTATTACCCTGCCCCTCCTGCCGCAGGCAGCTCGAGGCGGCTTACAACAATAAAAACAATTACAACACATTAAAAGGAGGCAACAGAGAAAACAACCGCTCCTTACCCCCACACCCTACCTCCCCCCCCATTACCCCTCTCCCCTGCCAAACGCCTGGCGGAACAGCCAAGTCTTGCGACTTTTCCGAAAAGAGGGGAGGTCCGGGGCCAACCGGGCCCCCACCGGGAGTTCCAAAGGCGTGGCCACCAAGAACGCCCTCTCTTGCGTGAGCACCCGAGAAACTCGGGGAACCTCAAGCAGGGCATCCCTGGATGACCGCAGGGGCAGATCCAGGACACGGGGAGTGAGGCGGTCTCACAGATAGGCAGGGCCCAGACCGTTTAGGGCTTTATAGGTTAAAACCAACACCTTGAATCTGGCCCAGAAAACCACCGGCAGCCATTGCAGAGAGCGGAGCACCAAGCCGTCACCATCGATAGCCCCACGTAGAGCGTGTTACAGTAGTCTAGTCGAGAGGTGATGAAAGCATGGATGACTGTGGCCAGGTCAGAGTCTGAAACAAACGGCCGAAGCCGTCACACCAGATGCAACTGGCAGAAAGCACTTCTCGCCACAGCCTCCGCCTGGAAATCCAGGCGGAGCTGCGCATTGAGGAGCACCCCTAGACTCCGTACCTGGGAGGTCAATGGAGGACAGACCCTATCAATGATAGGGGCCGCCAATTCCATCGCCTTACCCACCAACATCACCTCCGTCTTGTCAGGATTCAACCGCAGTCGATTAGCCCCCATCCAATCCCTCACAGACGCCAGGCACCGAGTAAGCACCGAGACTGCCGGGCCTGGGTCTGTTGAAAAAGAGAGGTAGTTGGGTGTCATCGGCATATTGATGACACGGTACACCGAACCCCCTAATCACCTCGCCGAGCGGCTGCATATAACACGTTGAACAGGAGAGGGGACAGAACAGAACCCTGTGGAACGCCACACGAGTGGTCTCGGTATGATGAAAAACAATCCCCCAGAACCATCCGCTCGGTACTTCCGGTCAGGAACGAGCGGAACCATTCAAAAATTCAGCTTTATTACACTAGACTCTGAATTCTATTACACTTTGCGACTGTTTGTCATAGTATGCATTAGAAAAGATGCCAAAGACACCAAGATAAAGAGTGCAGGCACAAAACTATATAGGATGTGGCCACACGAAATGCCTACTATGCCTTGGGCAGTCTTACCCCAGAATGCCGTGCATTGTGTGGCTGGCAGCCACCAGATGGCCCCCCTGCTGCAGTGCAGGGCGGAGAGCTGTCTGGTATATGCTGCGTTCTCAGAAAAAGGCCGAGGATGCAGTGTGTAGCAGCAGTACTCAAAATGGGGTAAGGCTGCCCAAGGCTCAGTAACTCGTCTGCCTGGTCACCATCTGCCCCACTGCATGGCTTTGAGCGTCGGCTGCTCGCTCCAGTCCTGTGCAGGGGAAGGCTAGCGGTGAGGCCGGGGAAGGGAGATGGGGCAGGTTCGGGCGTTTGTTCGTGTAGCCAGCACCCTTGGCCCACCCCATGCTGGGAGGACCAACAGCAGCCCTCCAGCTTCCCCACAGGGGTAGCAACCATCTGGCCTGCTCCCTGCACTGTGGCGGCTGCACTTGCCCACCCTGGGGCCGTGTGGGGATCAGGCCCTCTGCAACTCGTGTGGCTGCATCCATAGTTAGCTTCATTTTATTTCACTTACTTTAAATGAACCACTATTTTGTAGGAAAGCAAGATTATTAAGATCTTAATTTAAATATGATTCACATATTTGGGGGTAATGGGGGTACGACCGTCGAGTAATAGTTGTTCTGGAACCAGTTATTAATGATCTTTGGAGACGGATCCTGGCAATCCCGCCTTCATCCAGCCCAGCTATAATAAACCAGGAACTCGGCAATCAATCCTTAGCTGCCCAAACAGAGATAAGATTGTTGTCATTTTGGGCCAAAATATGGGATGCTCCTGAAGCATCTTTTTTATCCTTGGCCATGAACGAAAAGTTACAGGATAACGAATGTGGTATGGATGCTGGTGGTCTGATGTACACACACGTCTTTTGTCCTTAGGCTTCTCAGAGGCCTTTTTTCATGCTAATACCAGTGGCCTTATTGTTAAGCTTCTTAAGCAACGCGTGGCAGACGTAGACAGACAGAAATTGAGGGCTATGGCCTGTAGATCTCGGATCTTTCCTTTCTACAAGTATCTGATTCCACCCAAAGGGGGAGCACCATATATTCATAATTTAATGGACCCCGTACTTAGAAAGGCTTTTACTAGCTTGAGATTGCAAACTTTGTACACGGCTGTATCAAAGGGAAGGTATCCGAGAATTCCCTATGAGGAACGGATCTGTCCTTGCGGTAAGAAGGTGGAAGGTTTAGCACATTATATATTAAAATGTCCTTTATACCTTCGTGGGTAGTTGCAATTTGCTTCTGGTTGGGACCCCTCCTGCCCCAAAATACAACAATTAGTATTTCTGTTGGGAGATACAGATCCTGTAAGAACTAAATTTGTTACTGTTTATGCTGCGAGGTCTATTCATATTCGGTTGAAATTTGAATAGAGGTCCTGGCTCAATATCAGCCATGTCACTAACGCTTAGCTGAGGAGAAGGGATTTATCTAGATGGTCTCAAACCAATCAATTTGATCTACGATTATGGAATCTGAATTAGCCCTTAAGCTATGTCAAGGTATTTATGGACTTGTAGGCAAAACTGTAAAGCTGAACAACATCATAAGCTTTGAGAGGCAGTATCTGCTATATGGACAATATCATTTTATACATACCATTATTATATTTTAGTATGCATGATTTTATTTTTTTATATGAATTTTTATAGCGTATGTTTTGGATTAAGTTTGAACTGAACACACATATATAAAATTGTGTGTGTGTGTATTGCTTAGAACTGCAATCAACTGCCTTCAAATAAAAATTCAAAATGTTTATATCACTGTCTTCTGGTTTTTTTTTCCCTTCACTACACACCTCTACAGTATATATTTTTAAATCTGCAAAAAACCACCTATATTTTCGGATACAAAGCCAACCTTCACTGGAATATAATTAAACCAAACCTCTTACCCTATCAACTATTTTACTTTCACAGATCAAAATCACAGTTTAGATCAGTGAGGTATGAAGAATGTGTTGAGTGATATACCATTTTGAAAATGGTTGAATGGTACATTGTTGCTATTTGAAAGGGATAAATCTGTATTGGTTTCGAAAGTTAGTTTTAGACAGGGAATAGTACTTTTTTATAGATAAGGTAGATTGGAGGAATAAGAGTGTATGAATAATGCGCCTTAACATTCAATTTACTGTTATGATAAAGTTTGATTCAATTGTAATGTCGTGTTAACAACCTTTTTAAATGGGAGGTTTTTTGATTAGGTAATACTGTCTTTGTTTGGTTGAACAGCCTCCCAAGTAATTTCTACTAATTACTAATAAGTAATTTCCTACGTCTTCATCCAGAAATAGATGAAAATCTACTTACTGAGAAGCATTCGTGCAATAGTGCCCATAAGTCCATAACTTTGTGCTTGTTCTGGACTTTGTCTTATAAGTCCTATTTATTTATGCAAGTACTCAGCTGCAGTCACATTCTCAAGGAAGTGAGCTCAATGAACAACTCCACAGGTGACAGCATCTGGCAGATCTGCCATGCTTTGCAGAACTGAAATAGCATGGAAGGAGTATTCTGCCTTCTTCCAAAGCATCAGTTATGGGTGACTTTGGGACAAACACTAGACTTGATGACTCCGATTGCTTTTAAGGTCCTTTTCACACGAGACGCCCCCACCCATCTCCACGCAGTTTTGCTGCATGGACATGGGTGGAGGCAACCGTGTGAATGCTGCAAGAGATGGGTGGAGGTGCATGTGTACTCCCCACCTCCACCCATCACCCACGCACAGAGCAATGGGCTCCAATGCCCAATGGTCCATGGGTGTGTGCTCGTGGGAACAGGCGCACACCCACCTCCCATCCCCCCACCCACCGCGGTCTGTTTAAAAAAGGCCTAAGATATAACGAACATGTACACTAACCACATGTGGAGGTTTCAGTGCCCGAATAAACTCGCTGGTTTGTTGGTAATCTGTGTGAGCAGAGAAAGAAATGTAGTCTACAGACATCTTCAGCGGGAGTTTCTGTCCTGACATAGTTGTGATTTCTTCAGGTTCAAACATGATATGCTATCACAGGAGAAAAAGCAACAAGAAATTCATTTTAGTAGTGTCCTGGAAATATAAAATATCAAGTTCATCACTTTTTTAACCACAGAAAGTATGGGTAGTTGGTTATCATGGTAGCTATGTAAATATTCACACACAAAAAACAATCACTCGATCTTGAGTTCAGTTATAAAAGCAAAAACACAACTGCGTTCTTTCCCTTCCACAACATACACATGAAAAAAAATCTACTTTCAAACCTCTGTATATATCATATAAAACAATACAAAGTGCAAAGGGAGAATACATATGCTCATAGGCAGAAAAGGGCCTTTCTGTAGCTTTGTGACTGCAAGAATTCAGAGAGCAGTTCACCAAGGAAAGTGCTAGGTATCCCACTATGGGCCTTATTTTGCTCTCCCATGTCAGTGAGAGTTCTGACATTAAACAGGTGTCAAAGAAGGGTTAATACTGTAACAAACATGGGCAAGAAAGGAAAATTGGGCACTTACCTTTGAATTTTCCTGCTGCGGGGGATCCTCCTGGCCGGCCTGTCAGGACAGTAGGGTAGATCCCGCCAACTACCACCAGGAGGCAGACAATCGAATTTTCTGGAACCTAGCCCCAGGGATCTATCCTTAACTCTCCAGTCTTACCAAGCCTTATCCACCTGCTTATCAGTTAAGCTATTCCTAGTTTGTGCTATATAAGTTCCGTAAACTATTAACTAGAGAACTGAAGAGTAAACCTACTCTAACTCTCTCTCTCCCCTTTTTCATGAGCAAAATAACAGTACTAGGTTAAGTTCTAGGGGGTCATGGCAGCAATCCCGCGAGCAGACACCAGAGTTAAACTCACTCCGGGTGGGGACTGGCCGGCCAGGAGGATCCCCCAAAGAAGGAAAATTCAGAGGTGTCATGGAAAAACTTACACTTACACCAATGGTTGAAATCTGAAGAGCTTCTTTATTGTATACCTTTCAGCTGAGAGGGAGAGACATGTCATCACCACACAGGGTTCAGCAGAGAGTCTCTGACCCCTCCCATTACACCAAGATGGTTATAGGGTTTTGGTATAAACAAAGGTGTCACTCAAGTGACATGGTACAACAATGGAAAATTACAGAAAACTCAGTAGTTAGCAAGATGTTTACATACTTAAAGAGTACACGTTCCCCAAACAATACAACCAAACATGAGCCAACCACGTTTACATTTAAGAGTGTCTGAGAACTATTCATTCTGTTCTAACTAGAAGGTTGCACCTGCATTATCACTACAAGGCTATAACTGTGCTATCTTAGTGTGAGAAGGGGGAAAAGGCATCCTAATGTCTCAGGGCCTATATTCTAAGGACACTTTATTATGAGAGAGAACTAAAGCAAGCAGCTAGCATTTCTGTCTCTGGAACAGAGGTCTGGTATGATTTTACCCAGCATGCATCTCTGTAAGCCATGTTAAAGTGGCTCTCTACTCTGGCTAAGGCAATGTGGCTATTCAGAATGGAGTTTGTCTATAGGGTTCAAATTATTCTCCTACAGCGGTAAGTGTCCAATTTTTCTCCCGGGGGATCCTGCTGGCCGTCCAGTCAGGACAGTAGGGACGTACCAAAGCAGTAACCCAGTCCTTTATTTCGGGAAGGTAAACGAGGGAGAGAGAACAACCAGATAAACTGTGCACTCCTCCAGGCAGCGCCTCTGCTCAGAGGACTGCCTGAAGGACTCTTCTCCCAAAGGCTGCGTCTGCCAAGTCCTACAGTGGAATCCTGTAGAGTTTAGTGAAGGAATGCACCAAGGACCAGGTTGCAGCTCGACAGATCTCCCCATAGGAGGCTGCATTTCTAAATGCTTGAGAAGTTGCAGCTTTCCTAAGGGAATGTGCGAATACCCCCTTAGGGGGCAATTTCCCCTCTGCCTTATAGGCCTCCGTGATGCAGAGTGTCATCCATCTGGCGATTAATGCCTTTGATGCTCTCGTTCCCCTCCTTTGAGGGTTATACGAGACGAAAAGGGCCAGAGTTTTCCTGAATATTTTCATTCTGTCCAGATATATTTTCAGAGCTCTCCTAACGTCTAGGGTGTGCCAAGCCCGTTCTAACGGGTGAACTGGATTGGGGCAGAAAGACAGGAGACTCACTTCCTGTTCCCTATGGAAACGGGAATCCACCTTGGGGCTAAAAGCCGGGTCCAATCTCAGGACCACTGAGGACTCCTTGAAGGAGCAGAGAGCTGGGTCCGTGGATAGAGCTCCTAACTCAGAGACTCTCCTTGCACAGGTAATCCCCACGAGGAACGCTACCTTAGGTGACATATAGTAGAGGAATCAGCGGTTCAAATGGGATCTTGGTGAGAACTCCGAGGAGGAGGTTCAAGCTCCAAGAGGGAAAGCGATGGGCTACCGGAGGAGATATAATTCTGGCTGCCCTGAGAAAACGCCTTACATAGGGGTGGCTGGATACCCTGCGGCCCTTAACTGTGCATAGCATGCTATTAAGCGCTGCTACTTGCCTCTGTAGGGTGTTGGGTTTTAGACCTTTTTCTAACCCCTCCTGAACAAGCTCTAAGCTACTCCTAAGCCCTGCCTGGCCTAACTGTCCTAAACTCTCACACCACCTAGCGAATGTAGTCCAGGTGCTCTGATAAATGCGCTTGGTTGCCGGGCGCCTGGACTGTAGCATAGTGTCTAGTACTTGAGAAGAATAGTCTAATCTCCTCAGGGCCCTCCTCTCAACTTCCAGGCTGTCAGTCTGAGTGACGTTGGGTTGCCGTAGTGGATAGGACCCTGAGTCAGTAGGTCCGGGAGGTCCGGCAACCTGAGTGGAGGTTCTGAGCTGAGATCTTGCAGGTCCGTGAACCATGGCCTCCGTGGCCAGAAGGGGGCCACCAGAATGACCTCTGCGCCTTCGTTCTTTATTTTCGCTATGGTTCTCTGTATGAGTGGAAACGGAGGGAAGGCATATAGACGACCCTGGGGCCATCTGAAGTTCAGTGCGTTGAAGGCTATTGACCTGTGGTACGGGTGCCGAGAGATGAAGATTCTCACCTTCGCATTGACCGGGAATGCAAACAGGTCTACTGTAGGGGAGCCGAACCGATTGGTTATCGTTTGGAATGCCATTGAATGTAGAGACCACTCCCCTTGGTCCAGTTCCACCCTGCTGAGCCAGTCGGCTTGGGTGTTTGTTTGTCCCTTGATATGCAGTGCTCTGATGGACTGTAAGTTCCTCTCTGCCCATCTGATGAGAGTGGAAGCCATCTACTGGAGCACTTTGGACCCTGACCCTCCTTGGTGGTTTAGATAGGCCTTTGCCACCATATTGTCTGTATACACAAGGACATCTTTTCCTCGAAGGGTCGGAGTCAGGTTCTGCAGCGCCAGGTAGATTGCTCTCAACTCCAGCCAATTAATGTGATGGTCCTTTCCCCAAGGTAGCCATTTCCCTTGTGTCGTCATGTTCTGTGCGTGTGCTCCCCAGCCCTGGAGACTCGCATCTGTTGTTATGGTTGTCATCTCCGAATCCGCATGGGGCATTCCGGGGGTGAACCGGTGTGGTTGCATCCACCAGGTGAAAGATCTCTTGAGCTCGGCCGGAATCAGGATCTACAGATTTTCCCCCTGAATCAGTATGTCCTGCCATGAATGAAGGAAACATTGGAGAGGTCTGGCATGGAACCTGGCCCGTTGTATGATCTCGAAGTAGGAGGTCATGGCTCCCAGAAGACTCGCCAGGGTCTTGAGCCTGGCTCTGCGAACCTTCGTGATCTGCTGGATCAACATGGTGAGCTTCAGTTGTCTCTGTTGCGAGAGGAAGAGCCTGCAGCACCTGGTGTCCAATATCACTCCTAGGTGCTCCATAGTTTGAGAGGGTGTGAGATGGCTCTTCTTGAAGTTGACCACAAACCCATGATCTTATAAGTCCTGTGTATGTCCCTCTGTGCCTGCTCGTAGGTTGGGGATCGTATTAGAATGTCATCGAGGTAGGGATGCAGTTTGATCCCCTCCGTTCTTAGATTCGCTATGAGCACTACCAGAACTTTGGTGAATGTCCTCGACGAAGTCGCTAGGCCGAACGGGAGAGCTATATACTGCCAATGTCACCTGGCATAACAGAACCTGAGCCATTGCCTGTGGGATGGCAGGACAGGTACGTGAAGGTAAGCCTCCTTCAGGTCAAGTGATGTTAACCACTTTCCCTTCGTGATCGCTATGTGGATGGACTGCAAGGTTTCCATTTTAAATTTTTGTACCTTGACGACCTGGTTCAGCATCTTCAGATCCAACACCGCTTGCCATTCGTCCTACTTTTTCGGCACTAAGAACAGAATGGAATAAAGCCCGTGACCTTTTTCGTGGTGGGGAACTGCTTCGATGGCTCTGATGGATAGGAGTCTGTTAATTTCCGCCTGCACCGCCGTTTGTTTGTCGTGGTTGCTAGATACTGGCGAGGCACAGAAGAACTGTCGGGGAGAGCGAGAGAACTCTATTGTGTATCCCCGTTGTATGGTACGGATGACCCAGGCATCTGTGGTGGACTCCCTCCATTGGTCCACAAATAGTTAAAGCCTGCCCCCCAGTCTCTCCTGTCCAGCCTGATTGGCCCCAGTCATGCCTCCATTCATGCCTCCATTTTGGGGGGGCCTGTGTTCTGACACTGCTTATTTCTGATGTCGTGCCCCTTTTGTTTTCGCCACCGGGGTCTGTATCTCTGTTGGTTTCCCCTGTGGGGAAAGACGGGTCATCTGGAACCCCCGGGCACTGAGAAGGATGCATTGTAGGGACGAAAGGATCGCTTTTGGACCCCCCACGCTCTGGAGTGCCTGCTTCTTGGTTTTATCAGTGGCATCCGCTAGCACCTTATCCAGGCAAACTCTGAAGAGCTTGCGGCCCTGGAATGGGCCGCCGACCAGAGTGTTCTTGGATGTGTTGTCTCCTTTCCACGATCTCAGCCATAGCCGTCGTCGCACTGCTACATTGGATCTGGACGCCCTGGACGCCCCGTGGAGCATGTCTGTGGATGAATTGGCTACGAAGGCGTAGGCCAACTGAATTCTGGTCGAGAGAACCCAGGTCATCCTTGTGGAGATTCGTGGATCCCCGGCTCGCTTGATTCACGTCATCAAGGCCCTTGAAAAATAAGAGGTTAGCGTGGCCATCTTTATAATGGAGGATATTTCTTCGAAGTTCCTTCTCAGGTTGCATTCAATCCCCTTGTTTGTTGGGTCTCGGGGGTAACACTCTCCCTCGGTGGGGAAAACAGAGTTTCTGGCCAGAGAGGCTGCCACTGTATCTACCTTAGGGATGGAGGGCAGGGCATTCTTGCTCTTAGAGAGGGAATAAAGCGATGGTTGGGTTTTAGACATTTTGGAGGCCTTATTGGGTCACTGCCATTCTCTCTTAATGATGCGCTCATAGGCCTTGTCCAAGACCATACCCTTGTCTCTATCTCTAGCTCGAGGGAGGTACTCCCTCCCTTCCTCCTCTTCCGAGGAGTCTGACGAGGCTTCCTTGTCCTTTTGTTTGAAATGGAGTGCCTTGGTGACCAGGTCATAGATCTGGTCCCTATATTTACTGGGGAAATGCCTGTCTGGATCTGAAGAGGCGTCTAACCCTGGTTCCTCCTCTCCTGACTGGGCCCTGCTGTCGGATTCCTGACCAGAAACCTCCCCCTCTTCTTCGCTGGCTTCCTCGCGTAGTGGCCTGCCCTTTTTCTTCCTTCTTCCATCCCCTGCTCTTTCATCCTCCAAGGACTGGACTGACAGGACCTCCTCTTGGGGTTCTGACCCCAAAGAGGTTGCTGAGTCAAGGCACCGAGCGGGTTTGCGTGGTTTCTTGGCCATTGGGTGTTTACCCTTTACTGCCCCTTTGGAGCAGCCTTTGAAGGGGCGCTCTCTCCCATCATGTGAGGGGGATCTTTTCCTCTTCAGCTTGGGGAGGATTTTCCTCAAAACTTCCATATGTGGGTCTTGAGATGGGGGAGGAGTGCTGGGGGGGGGGGGGCAGCTCACTGCAGTAGCCTGCTCTACTGCCTCTGCTTGCTCTGCCGAGGCTCTGCGCCTGGTGGCCATTTTCCCCCTTGTGTTTCCCGCTGGCACTAAGCGCGGCCCGAATGGGGGAGGGGCGGAGAAGGGCCTGGCCAGCCAAGGTGCCATGTGCCTGGTTGCAGGCCGTGGGAGGAGACGGATCCAGGTGGGGTCTCCTGAATCCCGCGCAGTCCTTTGGGCATCGCGCCGGGCTGTAGGGCGAGAGTGGTGGCTGGCCTTGCAGGAGACAGGGTGTTTCGCCGCTCCACGTCAGGGGATATATATGCCAGGCTACTGCTGTGGCAACTGCTAGAGAGGGGCGGGAAAGAAACTCCGTGCCGCCTTCAGTCAGGGGAGGAAGGCTGTACGGGGCCACCCGCCGTTGTTCTCTCAGGGCGATGTTCCGGGGCATCTGAAGCTCCGTGCTGCCGGTCCGCCCTCTGCTGCAGCAATTCAGCTGAGCCTGAGCCTCCACACCCCAGCGGGGTATAGGCCTAGCCCTGAAACACGCCTCCTTCTAGGCTGCTACTCCCGCTCCTCGGGGACCCCCATGCCAACAGGGAAGGGGGCGCCTGGTAGCTGCTCCAAAATCCCTTCAGGGAAGGGAGGTGAACAGGGAGAGAAATTCCTCCTCCCCTGGCACCCGGAGCTCCTTCCTTATCCTTTTTTCTTCCTTAGGGCTGTCTCACTTGAAAGACAGTCAGCCTGCTTCCTAGCTGTGTCTTGTCTGCCTCCTAGTGGTAGTTGGCGGGATCTACCCTACTGTCCTGACTGGACGGCCAGGAGGATCCCCCGGGAGAAGAAATTTATTTGTGCTTTTCTAAGAAAGCAAACTACCCAGTTTTTAATAAAGTGTTTTAATGGAAAGAGCTTTCTACATATGGACACAGGATGCTGTTGTGTAAAGTTACAGTACATTTCTAGGGGGGGTTGTAGAATACTACTGACTTAGGACATCAATAAAAAATGTTGTTCACTAGCAAAGTTTTTATTAATACATAAACTATATTATACTAAAAATATTAAACCATAACTCACCTTGGCAAGTGTTCCTTCAACACAGTATCCTGCTATAATGACTCCATTTCTCTTATCAGTACACCAGCTCTCAAACAACTCTCTTGATAAGCCACTCTGCATCATACCAGGGGAAGCCATAACCACACTGGGTCCTATGTCATCAAAATGATCCATACTCTAGGAGACAAGCAGCAAGAGCATCAGATTCTTCTTCAGACAATGAAATAAGACGACGAGGTCCTAACTCTTCTGCCTGACCCACGTGCAAGAAAGGGACCCCATGCAGACACATCATATTTCATCTCCAGTAATCTCTGAGCTAACGATCCATGAGAGCATTTACCCATGATCGATGCTTTGCCTATCTATGGATCTGTGCAAGAAAAGGTGGTAGTGCCATGGGCATGACTATTATCCTACCAGCCTTTGAGTATTGACATGGAAGAGGAACAAGTCTCATTAAAGTAACTATGATTGCTGTACGAATTAACAAAGTTAAAATTATTCTGGATATTCAGATTACTGAAGCACTATCAGTAATATTTTCAAGTATATTTTCTAGTTGATCTTCAAGTACAGTTCAATAAGGTCTTATACTTGCAAGGAGTATTATGTTAGTTCCAGAAACTTAAATAATCTCAAAGCTTTTAGATGAAATACCTTTTCTGTGTTTGAAAAAGCATAGCCTCATTCTCTATTATTCAGAGACTTACAAACGTTATTTTGTCCAAATGGAAAAAGAAAGAAGGAATCACTATAAATATGGTCTTAGATGATAGGAACAGATGACACTCGAGGCCTCAGGCAGAAAACCCATGCCTATAGGGAAATCTTATTGAAGATTTTTGCTGTAATAAGGAAACAGTGCTGGGTGGAGAAAGTTAAATAACCCATGAAAATGAGGCAAAATTATGCTGAAAAGCTCAGGTGTCCTGAACTTCTACAACAAAACAAAAACAACAAAATCAGCTAGCAGGAAAGACTACTCACACACTAATTAATTATATAAGTGACTAGTACTCCAAAACCTTTCATTCAAACTTACCTTCAGATTACTAATGTGTTTGAAAACGAATGGATTATTGATGTTGATTTGCTTGCGGATTTTGTCATTCATAGCATTTATATACGTCTGATACACTGCCATGCATTTCTTTGCCAGAGAAGACGCATAGTATATGGGGATGTCATGGAGTTCAGGGTTATTCTGCCATTATTCATCTAGAAAAATTGTACAAGGCATAAAACAGTAATAGTTCTGAAATGTGTGCTTTTGAGTCAGCATTGTTTATGTGATAAGACAGATTCTTAAAGACATCACTTTTAGATGCAGGAATTCAAAAGTATGTGAAATCTTAAACATGCCTTTTTTTACTTTGGATATCAAGAAAGACCTTGAAAGACTGAAGGTAAAACACAGCATAGCCAAAAGACTTAAAACCTCAGCAGAGCTTCAGTTCACTCCTACTATCATTAAAGAGTTTCCATAGGACAAACTAATTTTTACAACATTATTGATAACAAACAGGCTGAATATATTTATCAAATGTTAATCATAAAACCTACAGCTAACAAAACAATCTGCATCAATATTAACAAGACTCCATTATCGCCTCATTAAAGTGTGGTCTACTAACTACAAAAATATGCTCCTTCTTGTAGTTTTTCAAACATTATTTTATCACCCTCCTGAGGGCTGTGTCATTGGAACTAGGCACCAATTTCTAGTTTCTGTGAGACAGAGACTCTTGGATATCTCCGCACAAGCGGATATGGCTAGACTATCTGGCATTAAAATAGCTCCTTGGTACAGTAAACTTAAAGGTCCAGTTTTGTTTCGAATCATATCTTGAATGGCTTCCTGATTACCGGCTCTGCAGAGCAACCTCACTAGCTCGTTTCCAACTTTTTGACTCGGCGGTTACCAGAGGTAGAGTAGCTGGCCTCCCGTTTGGCGAGAGGCTATGTCCCTGTGTAGTCACTGAAACTGAATCCTTAGACCTTGTATTATTTTCTTGTCCATATCATCAGGATTTAAGACACTGTTGGCTGACTCCACTTTATGTAGATAAAGTTTCTTCCTCATATGAACATCGAAATTTCATTTTTGCTTGCACCTAGAAACCCTGAGACTGCTATATCCGTAGCTTTGTATCTTTTATTAGCGTTTTGTTTAAGGAAGACTATACTGGCATGATGATTCTTATCTGTCAAATCTGCCCTTCTAAATTTGAGACTGATTTGCTCTAAAATGGATTATCTGGTTTGATGTTTACAATTACTGGAGTCTCAGCTTTGTACCATTTACGTTCAGAGTTGAGAAGGTTCTTTGAACTGCTGTGGAGATTTTTTGTCATTTTATGATTGAGATTGGTGTACTTAGGGCTACGTGCCGGTTTATTATTGTCAGTTATATCTTGCTAATATGGCGGATAGCCTTAAGAAAGTGTATCGTATCGCATGACATGGCACTGTTCCCAGTGTACATTAGAAAGTCATTCCTCCTTTTGTTTTGATGTTTTTCTTATATACTTGTATTTGTATTGTTCTTTGGCTATGGTGGAAGCTAATGCCATAATAAAGGAGAAAGGAATTCACCAAAGGTAGGTTACCAATTCTCCTTTCTCCTCTTACCTCCTTCTCCTCCTCCCGTTGGGATATACCCAAGCAGTACCCTATTTTACGGGTGGGAGCCGACAGCACTGGTAGAATCCAGTACCGCCTGCAGTACCCGCCTGCCAAGCGCTGCCTCTGCTGATTGAAAGGTGTTAATTTTGTAGTGCCTCACGAAGGTGTGGAGGGACGCCCAGGTGGCGGCCTTACAGATCTCCTCGTAAGAGGCTCTTGCCTTGAAGGCATGCATAGTAGCCGCACTATGCACTGAGTGTGCCCAAATTTGAAAGGGAGGGATCCTACCCCCTGCTTTATAGGCCTCTATAATGGCCTATTTCACCCATTTTGACAACAAGGTTTTAGAAGCCTTGGTTCCCTGAATCCCTGGTCTGATGTTTACAAACAGGGCTGTGGATTTGCGAAAACCCCTGGTTCTGGCAAGGTATATTTTGAGAGTCCGACAAACGTCCAACTTGTGCCAGGCTTTCTCCTTGGGGTGGACGGGATTGGGACAGAACGAGGGAAGCATCAACTCCTGTGACCTATGGAAAAAAGAATTGACCTTTGAAATAAAGGCTGGATCTAATCTAAGCGATACTGAATCTTTTTGGAAGATACAAAAGTTTTCTTCCATTGACAGCGCTCCTAGCTACGAAACTCTTCGAGCTGAGGTCACTGCCACTAAAAAGACCATCTTTAGGGTTAGAAGGTACAAAGAAACATGCTTTAGAAGGTACATGCTTTAGAAGTCGCTTCAACCATGTGCAGCCCCTCCTCTCTTCGCTTCACTGGCTTCCCCTTCCTGAACGAATCCTGCACAAGCTCCTAGTCTTCACCTATAAAGCTCTTCACAACCTTGCTCCCCCCTACCTCTCTGCACTTATCGCCCTCCATACTCCAGCCCGTGCACTTCGCTCCTCCTCTGTCCCTTCTCTCACCCTTCCACGCCTTCCCTGCTCCCCTAAGCGCCTTCGTCCCTTCTCACTTGCTGCCCCCCATGCCTGGAACTCCCTCCCTGTCCACATCCGCCTTGCCCCCTCCCTTCATACCTTCAAATCTCTCCTTAAAACTCACCTCTTTCGCTCTGCTCTGTCTGACTCTTTATCCTGCTGAGCCACTATTCCTATACCTACGATCGGTTTACCCTTATCCTTGCAACATGGACCTGCCTGCTGTCATTCTCATCGTAACCAAGCCAAGTACGTGCACTTGAGACCTCGCATCTTCATGAATGTTAGACCCCTTGTCTCTCCCTCTGTTCCCCTTCCTAAGTCTCTCCCCCAGCTCCTGTCTCTCAGATTGTAAGCCCTAGGGGCAAGGACCCTGTCTGTTTTATTACTTTGTAAAGTGCCAGGTACACTGCTGGCGCTATATAAATGTTTGTTAATAATAATAATAATAATACAAAGAAACATGCTTTAATGGCTCAAAAGGGGACCTTGTTAACGCCTCCAAAACGAGAAGGTTCCAAGAAGGCACCCTGTGTACTACGGGAGGGGAGAGGAGCCTGGCCGCCCTGATAAACCTCTTAACATGAGGGTGTGAAGAAATGGCCCTATTTGTTGATGCTCTGAGCACCGAGTCCAAGGCTGCTGTTTGCCTGGCCAACGTGTTGGCCCTAAGTCCCTTTTCTAACCCCTGTTGAAGGAAACTCAGGACTTGAGGGATCCTGCCTTACAAGGGTCTAATCCCTTCTGCCTGGACCAGAATGCGAACATTTTCCAGGTGGACTGGTAAGCTCTCCTTGTAGTTGGCCTTTGAGAGCTCTGAATAGTATCTAGCACTGATTCCGTGTACCCCTTTTTCCTCAATGCTGAGCGTTCAATAGCCAAACTGTCAGTTTTATTGTCTGGATGTCCGGGCATGAGACTGGCCCCTGAGTAAGAAGGTCCACCTTCGGAGGGAGCCTTCTGTATTGACCCTGGCTGACCTGGATTAGTTCCAAAAACCAGGACCTCCTGGGCCACCAAGGTGAGATCAGCAGAAGTAGTGCTCGCTCCCTGCGCGCCTTGGCTATGGTTCGCGCAACTAGTGGGAATGGAGGAAAAGCGTAAAGCAGGCCCCTGGGCCAAGGTTGGTTCAACGCATCTGTTGCCTCCGCTTCCTCGCATGTTTCCCATGACATGAAGCGGGGTAATTGAGTGTTGCTCCTGTGGGCAAATAGGTCCATGATGGGTAGACCGAACCACTTCACAATGTCCTGAAAAACCGCCCTGTTGAGACTCCACTCGTGGGGCTGTAGTACTTGGCGGCTCAGTCAGTCTGCTCTTACGTTGTCTTTTCCCTTGATATGGAGGGCCTTCATCGAAGCTGTGTGAGATTGTGCCCATGTGAGTAGCCTGATTGCCTCTCGATGTAGTTGTGGCGATCTGGATCCCCCCTGATGGTTCACGTAGGCCTTCGCCGTCACGTTGTCGGTATATATCAGGAGGTGAGCGCTGGTGCCTGAGGGGAACAGGTGTTGCAGGGCAAGTCGTATGGCCTTCAATTCGACATAATTGATCTGCTGGTGCATGTCCCTCTGTGACCACACTCCCTGTACGGATCGAGTTGTTGTGTGGGCTCCCCAACCTGACAAGCTGGCATCTGTCGTGAGTATCTCCCTTGTTGGTTCTGCTAGGGGTACGCCTCGCTGAAAAGTTGTGGGTTCTAACCACCAGGACATGGATCTTTTTAATTTTATGGGTATTGGCACCCAGGGATTTAGTCCGTTGGTGAGCTCGCGTTGGAAAGGTTTTGCAGCCTCTGCAAGGGACGAAGATGAAATCTGCCCCACGTCACCTGGGCTGTGCAGGAGACCAACAATCCCAGCAGAGATGCTAGCCTTTTGAGTCTCATTCCCTTGCTTGCTTTGAGGATCCTTACCAGCGTCAGTATCTTCTGGCACCTGGCCTGGGGGACCAAGGCGAGGTCGGAGCCGGTATCTATGATGGTGCCCAGGTGCTCTAGTCTGCTTGTCAGTGTGAGATGACTCTTTCCCCTGTTCACCAGGAACCCATGCTGCTCCAGGTAGCAGATCGTCCTGTTGAGGTCCTGTAGTGTCTTGTTCGGAGTGTGGGCCCGGAACAGTAGATCGTCTAAATACGGGTGGATGTGAATTCCTTCCGCCCTGAGGTTCGCCACCAGTGGTATCAGTAGCTTGGTAAACGTCCTGGGTGCAGATGACAGGCTGAATGGAAGGGCCCTGAATTGCCAGTGCTGGTTGGCGTACGCAAAGCGGAGCCACTTCCTGTGAGGAGTCCAGATTGGGATATGGAGGTATGCTTCCCTTAGATCCAGAGACACTAGTCAATCGTTCCTCTGTATGCTGCGGCAAATGGATGTTACTGTCTCCATCTTGAACTTCCTCCGTCTCAGGTGGCGGTTCAGGGCTTTTAAGTCCAGCACTGCCCTCCATTTCGTGGTCCTTTTTGCAACCAGAAATAGGATTGAGTACAAACCTGAGCGATGATGGGTAGGTGGTACTCTTTCTATGGCTCTGGCGGCTGCCAGCCTCTTGATTTCGGAGGACATTGCGAGGTGTTTTGTCACATCCTTTGATCTTGGTGACATCAGGAACCTGGGGCGGGGGGCGCTCTCCAACTCGATGGAATAGCCCCTTTCCACGCAAGAAAGGACCCAGGAGTCTGATATCGAGCGGGCCCATTCGTCGTGGAACTGCTGGAGCCTGACCCCGACCTGGGGTTCAGAATAGTCAGGCGTCCTGTCTTGACTGACTGGGGGGAGGGCCTCTGGACCTGTATCTATCCTGCCTCCCTGCTCTAAAGCCTCTTCCCCTGAAGGAAAAGTTGGGGGTGTATCCTCTTTGAAAGTGTGACTGGAATCTCCTGGAGGTGCCTTCAAAACCCCTGAAACGAAAAGGGTGCCCTCAAAAGGAGCCCCTCCTGACCGACACTAGTTGTAGGGTCTTTGTCTTTTCCTTGCTTGAGGCCTCCTCCAACACTTTCTCTAGGCACACTCTAAACAGCTTAGCGCCCTTGTACGGGGATGCTGTGAGCAGGTTCTTAGCAGTTACATCTCCATCCCAAGATCGCAGCCAAACCCTGCGCCTGGCTGCAATATTATTAGCCACCGCCCTAGCCGACCATGTTAGATTGTCAGTGGTCGCGTCTGCCAGGAAGGAGGCTGCCATGCATATCCTGGAATTCAGTCTCTGAGATTTTCTCTCAGCTATCTCTGGATCCTGCAATTCTTGCGTCCAGGACAGCATGGCCCTGGATACATAGGATGATGGTATGCCTACCCTCAGAGAGGCGGAGGTGGATTCCAGGGCTTTTTTGAGAGCTGCATCTACTGCTCTGTCCGTAGCATCTCTAGGGTGGCAATCCCCCTCAGTAGGGAACACTGTCTGTCTGGCGAGGGATGCCGCCCGCACATCCACCTTGGGGATTCTAAACATAGGGTCCTTCCTCCTAGAGAAGGAGTATAAGGAGTCCTGGGTTCTGTTCATTTTAAAACCCTTGTCTGGGTGCTTCCACTCTTCGAGTACAAGTCTCTCGAAGGTCTTGTCCAGAGGAAGCCCCTGGTCTCTCCCATGAACAGAGGGAATGTATTGTCTAGTCTCCTCCTCCTGTGAGTCAGATGAATCCTCCTTGGAGGACTTCTCCTGCAGCTGGAGAGTCTTTACAACCTGAGTTACAAGTTCGTTTCTATACTGAGAAGGGAACTGCCTCTCTCTGTCCTTAGGGTCAGAGGATGGTTCTGCCCACTCCCCTTCCTCTAAGTCAGAACACTCCTGGTCTGATTCAGAGAAAAATTCAGACTCCTCCTGACCCTGCTCTGCGAGAGCGTGAGATGTCTCTGCAGCCTGCTGCCCCTGGTCACTTTCCTCAGAGGAGCCCAGTAAAGTGCTTACGGTGCCCTCTGGTGGCCATTTTGATTTCTTTTTGGGAGCCCCTGAGCTTCCCGCCTTAGGGGATTTTTTTACTGGGCCTGCTTGCACAGGGCCTCTTCCTCTTGGCCTTAGGCTTAGTTAACTGACCCAGGGTCACTAGAATCTCCCCCATTGATTTTTCTAGGGAGGTCAGTTGTACCTGGGTTTCCTGGCTATCTTGCTGTGAGGAGGCTGCCTCTGGATGTGGGATGCGCCCCGCGGGGGCTTGTCCCACGCTCATGTTCACTGCGCAGTGCTGAGCTATATGTAGGTGCAGGACACTGGGCCCAGCCACGCTGTCCCTGTTCGCTGCTGAAAAATAGGGACAGAGTCCAGCTGCGCTGTCTCCGCCCTGCCCTTTTACAATTAGCCCTCCTTGAATTTTGTTTGCCGAGGGATAGCTCTAAGGCCCAGCCGCGCTGTCCCTGAGCTCCCTTTTTAAAAATATATATATAATTTTAATTTACTTTCACTGAGGGCAAAAAACAGCTACAAATGCTCATGGGCATGGCTGCGCCGCCCCGGAGCTTCGGATAGTGGAGGGGGTGGAGGGTGGGAGGGAAAGCCGCTGCAGCGCTGGTAGGACTGTGAGGTTTCCCCTGGGACGGAACTGTGACTCGGCGCCTCATAAAACCTCTGAGCCTCGATCACGGAGGCTTCCTAACCCCACTGACTTGCTTTCTTTTCCTTTTTTTTTCTTTTTCCACAGCTTCACGGAGCTGCGCCGACGTGCATCCTACCGGCCGAGGCAGATGAATGGACTGAGGAGTCGGGTAGCTCGTGGCGCGCATGCGCAAGAGGAAACAGTTTTTCATCTGCCTCCTATCGGCCAGCGGCGGAGCTACCCAACAGGAGGAGGAGGAGAAGGAGGTAAGAGGAGAAATTACTATTACTACTACATTATTTTATCACTGAAGTCAGCAACTATGATTGGAAATACACACATAGAAGAGATCTGTTGAATAAGATGCGTGGACATAACTTTCATTTGTCCAGCGCATAACCAAGTTACATGACTTAAACTGCACTAGATTTAAGTAGGTGCCAAATCTCTTTGACAGCGAGAGGCCTCATTGCTCACTGACCACTCTCACTTGCTGCCACCACCTCTCAGAGCCCAGCACAGCCCCTGTGTGTGGTCAGCACTTAAGTGTGTTGTGACCATGCGTAAGTATGCTCCCGGGAAGAGGTGTGTTCTACAATCTCAGGTTTTAGTCAGCAGCCTGTGATCATTCTGTACAATGATGTCTTTTGCTGTAAGTGAAGATGTGACACCCACTTTAAGTCTGGGGCAGCACTTTGGTATGAAACTTATGAGTGTGTGATCTGGACAAATGAGGACTGCACCACATATCTATTAAAAAAAACACCACCACCTTAATCATTTTTTACAGCAGAGACACTCTTTAAAAGTTAGGATCCAAAGAGAAATCTTTACTGTATAACAGAACACATTAGAATATTCAACTAGTAAAATTTGGCAATGGCAATTTTAATAGAGCTCAAAAATAAAAATGTCAACGTTTTTGTTTGTTTGTTTGAAATCACAGTGCTCAGAACTGTGGTAGGTGTTTCATGGAGCAATAAGACAAGTTCTTGCCCTGAATAACATATAATCTAGTATTTGCCATGGCGAAAGCTAGTGCTAAAATAAAATAAATAAATTGTAAAACATATAGTCTACTA
Organism: Sphenodon punctatus; assembly: GCA_003113815.1. NCBI lineage: Eukaryota > Metazoa > Chordata > Lepidosauria > Sphenodontia > Sphenodontidae > Sphenodon > Sphenodon punctatus. The sequence continues at coordinate 3,966,439 of QEPC01008233.1, read as the reverse complement.
TATTTTAAATGGAAAAGAAAACAACAACAAAAGGGACAGGAAAGAATAAGATCACAGTTACTCAGTTAAAGCTAGAAGTTTAAACGATATCTGAAAAACAACCAGAGATGCACAAGAAGCATATCTATCTAAGCATGCAATGCAACAGCAATGTAACAGTAATTCTGTAAGTAAAACAGTCATGCATTCAGAATTTCTTTGTATTTCACACACTAGAAAGAAGATGTACTGATACATACCTAAAATCAAAAGCAACTCTTGAGCTCTTCCCAAGGCAAAAACAGGAATTAGGCCTCTACCTCCCCTATTTACAATATCATGAACAGTGTTACAGAATCTCGCCTCCCGCTCTTCCCGTTTCTCATGGATATGGGTGCCATAGGTGGATTCCTAAATAGTACATACAGAGCCATTATTAAAGCAATGCTACAGAGATCCCCCGAATCCTTAAAACTACTTTACTTTGACACAAAGAATGCCCCCACCTCCTACACTGACCAGCAGAATGGTAGTGTTATATTGAAACTGAATTTCTATTCAGTTAAACCCACCCACTATAGCATCACTGACTCACATACACAAACCAAAGTCCCAAATACCATTATATGAAGGCACTCCTTTCTTTGGGTTAGAACTGGTAGAGTACATGATGCTACTATAGCCCTTTTTGCACGGACACCCCCCTCACCCACGTGTGCAGGGACATGGGCATCTGTGCGGTCACCGTGGCAGGTGAGAAGGGGTGCATACACGCTCCCACACTCCACCCATCGCCCACGCACAGAGCAACGGGCGCCAATGCTGGATACTCCGTGCATGGAGATGGGTGGGCGTCCATGTGACGGGCCGCCCATGCGCCGCGGCCTCTACCCATCCCTCCCGCACTGCTGGCCTGTGTGAAAAGGGCCTATCTTAGAGAAAAGACAGCAAGGGCCTGGATCATTTGTATTCACTAAAGATCTCATAAAACTTTTTGCAAGATCTAACCTGTGTCCTGTCCCTATGTTCCCTTTCGTTTCAATTGTTTTCAACAGTATTTGCCACTTCTAACTTACACCGGTTTGCTCCTCAGCTTCACCCCACTGGCAGTTATGTAAGTAACAAAATTTAGGGAATAAAATTACTTAGAGTTGCTAGAATACGTTAAAAATGTCATTCTCCTAGCTATTGGGGCATTTAATTATATATTGCTGAAATTGCACGTCTTGTTTAAGTGACTTCTTATTTTGATCCTATTAAGTAATTCACTTTCAGATGCACTTAAGCACTAGCATAAAAAAATCACTTATTGAAACTTACAATGATAAGAATATCAGGTTTAATATTAGGGATCTCAGCTGCCATCAAGTGCCTGTCCTCCTGTCTTGAGAAATCACCCGTGTACAGAAGCTACGACAAAGGAAGAGAAAGAATATAGCTTGTAATCAGACAAACATTAAAAGATAGCAAGCATATCTTATCCAGATATGTTCAGAAGGAAAATATGGTTGTGCTTCTGTTCTCATGAGCAGCAAGAGCCAGGAGTTAATTAGCTCATCTCCTCCCCATTAGCTTAACACTCTCCCTTCCAAGTCAGCACTTGCTCAGAAGAAAAAACCTTTGTGATTGCTTTTCCTAGCCAGCTAGCTGAACACAGACGTACCCTTTACACTTGCTCTACTCCTCCTATATCAACTACTCAGATTCTCGTACTTGGGACCAACGTGACAACCAGGCTCTCAGTGTAATCCTCCATCAATAAAGTCAATGGGAGCTGAGCCATATAGACTTCAGTGGGTGGAGGACTGTCTCCTCTAAGGTCAGAGTAAGATAGTTACAACTTGAGGTAAGCTGCCCTTTACTAACAAGAGCCAGTGTAATGGCTAAGTGTGCAGTAATTGGACTGGGGGGATGGACTCTGGTTCTAGTCTCGTCTTAGCCAGAAACTCACCGGGTGATCTTGGGCCAGTTGCATTATTCTCTCACAGCCTAACCTACCTCACGGGGTTTTTGTGACGATTAAAAGTTGTGTTAAATTGTTGTATGTAAAGCACTCTGAGTGCCATGACAGGGGGGGTGCTATATAAAAATAAATATTATTATTTATAATAAATGCTAATAAGGGAAAGCAGTTCTGAACACAGTGTAGTAACAGCTACCACATACTCCTGGGTGGCCACATGTTCAGATACACCAGAGTAGTAGAAGATACCTGTTACATGCTCATTAAAATCTATTTAAAAGTAAAACACAACCCCCCATGCCTCCCTCTGCCCAGCACTAACACAATACTTTTTTCTGGGTTTCCCAGTATGACCAATTGGTTTTGTGAATTCAAATTTGTCTTATTTTGAGTTTTGGACAGCTCTGGCAATATAGCTGGATAATAAATATCTTTTGACAGAGTTCAGAGAGATTTCTTCTGTGTACTAAAAAAAGTACCTTCACACCAGCTATCTCAATCATGAACATGGCTGCTCCCAGAACATGGCCTGCATGGTAACACCAGAACTTGATTCCTGCCACTTCTTTTACTTCATGGAAGTTGATAGTTTCAATTTTGTCCATGCTTTCTTCCAGATCCGTCTCTGTATACAGCATGTCATCTGCCGATATATTACTGCATGAAAAAAGGAAATACCTTCATCATCTTATTTTGTGGACTGATTTTACAAAACAATTTCAAAAGATTTTGTAAATGCACTTCAGGAAGAGATTCCCACTTATCTCTACGATCCCTTTGTACAATGGAAGTGGAAGCAGGCCAACTACAGTTGTTGTTTCTAACATGATTTCTCTAATAAGTGTGATTTGAAATTATTTTCTGAAAGTCATGCTAAAAAATTTTTCCCCATGGCCAGGAACTGGGGTTTTTTTTGTTTTGTTTTTAGTGCAGATCTGTACAGAACCCAGGACAACTGACCACTCGGGTGCTACCTTAATACAACTGTGTAAAAATATAGGCTGCAATCCTCAAACCACTTACTCCAGAGTAGTCCCACTGTGTGGTTTGAGGATTATGGCCATAATCTTTTGATTTTATAGACTGAATCTAACATAACACGTGGATAAAAACAGTCTGCACTGGTTACCAACAAGTATGGCTGCTTTCACACATGCTAGAATGTGTCCTTAGAAGGTTGGGAGACGGGTCATGCATGCAAGTCGGTTGCATCTTTGATCATGTGGGAATGCCTAGAAGTGAGCGACTGAAACATTTATGCGCATTTACAAGGGTGATTGACCAAGCTGGCTTGGTCAATCCCCCTTGTAAACACGCATAAAAGAATTGATCGTGCATCTCTGTGCATTCCCACATGATCAAAGACACACCCTCTCCCTACCTTCTAAGGACACATTCCCATATGTGTGAAAGTAGCCTTAGCTTAGTGATAGCTGTATTCAGCATTGTTCAGAGCCTGAGATGGTGAAGTGGTATATGGTGTTTTTAAATGCATGTGGGCGATAGTTAAGATTAGAGCTGCATCAGGTAGCAGTTTTGCTACTTGCCGGTAATAACCGCATTTTCGGGCCCAACAACATACGCAGCCCACCACTGGGTACCTGGTGCCCCAAAATGCTTGTATTACTGGGGCATCCTGGGACGCCCAGCACACCGACTGTGGCTCCCTGGACTGACTCACCTCACCGTCTAGGCTACTTCTCCTGGGGCTCCTGTCTGCTCCCTACTTCTCCCTTACCCGTGTGCCACTCGGCTGAGTGGGAAACTTTCCTGCTCGGCCTTTTCTGAGTGTGTGTGTGTGGGTACACGAAGGAGAAGGCCTCTTTTCACACGCAAACCCCCATCCTGGGGTCAGTCATTGGGGCTCGGATCCCAGCAGCCTGCTCCCCTGATATGGGTCCCCCAGAAAAAGGGGACCCATTAGGGAGGTGCACACACACATAGAAAGAGGTGTCCTCCCCCTCAGAAAAAAACAAACATGGACATTCCCTGCTCAGCTGAGCAGCGCGCAGGCCAGGTAGAAGAAGGGAGTGAGTCTCCCAGAAGCAGCAGCCTAGCCGGTTAGGCGAGTCAGCCTGGGGGGCCCTTAGATCCAACTCCTACCCCCAAGCACTGAAAAAAACCCAACGTGACCAAAGTGAGTCGATTATCCCAAATTTGACAGGTTGTTCGACTGGCTGGGTACCTGGTTACAGCTTTAGTTACGATATCTTAATCAGGGAGGGCTCTGACTATTTTCTCGATTCAGAGAGGATCATTCATTGTGCAGTTCGGGGGTGGGGAATCTCAAATAGCCAGCAGCTAGTTTTTATGTGGCTCCTTTCCAGTTCCAGAATCTGGCCCTTGGATCCAATTCCTACCTCCAAGCACTGAAAAAACAAGTTTAGGCTTAGGAAGCAGAGATGAGGCATGCACACAAGGATAAGGGACAGATTTATGATATGGATCCATAACTGATATTGAACAGGTGGTGGCCCAGCAGCTTCAAGGGCATCTGGACCGTATCAGTTTTCTGGACCCCTCGCAGACCGGCTTTTGGCACTGAGACTGTGCTTGCGGCCTTGGTCGATGACCTCCGCTATGAGCTGGACCAGGGTCGGTCGACCCTGTTTGAACTCTCTGCTGCATTTAATACCACTGACCACAAGATGCTGGTGACTCGCTTGCGGGACCAAGCTGGGGTGGATGGGACTGTTCTTGAATGGTTCCGCTCCTTTCTGGCTAGAAAAACTCAACGTGTGGTGCTGGGTGACTGTTCGTCATCTCCCCAGGACCTCACATGTGGAGTCCCGCATGGTTCTATTCTGTCCCCTCTCCTGTTCAACGTCTACATGCAGCCTTTGGGAGAGGTTTTCAGAGGGTCTGGTGTGCCGTGTCATCAGTATGCTGATGACACCCAACTTTACCTCTCCTTTTCAACTGACCCAGGCCCAGCAGTCTTGGTGCTTACCCAATGTCTGATGGCTGTGGGGGACTGGATGAGGGCAAGCTGCCCGAAGCGGAATTCTGACAAGACGGAGGTGATGCTGGTGAGAGGGGCTTAGGGAGCGGTGGCCCCTGGCACTGATGGGGTCTGCCCTCCGTTGGTCCCTCAGGTTCATAGTCTGGGGGTGCTCCTTGACTCACGACTCTGTCTGGATACCCAGGTGGTGGCTGTGGCAAAGGGCGCATTTTGCTAATTGCATCTGGTGTGAGGGCTTTGGCTGTATGTCTCTGACTCCAACTTAGCCACCATCATCTTTCATCACCTCAGGACTGGACTACTGCGACGTGCTCTATGTGGGGCTACCCTTGGTGATGGTCCGAAGACTGCAGTTGGTGCAGAACACGGAGGCTTGTCTCCTTACGGGGACAGGTCGCTGCAAACACATTACACCAGTGCTCCATTCTTTGCACTGGCTGCCCATAGTCTTCTGGGCCCAATTCAAGGTGTTGGTTTTGACCTATTAATCCCTAAACAGCCTGGGCCCCGCCTATCTGCAGGATCGCCTCACACCCCGGGACCTGGATCAGCCCCCGCGGTGTTGGCTGGGGGCGCCCTCCTCGGAGTCCCCTGGGTATCTCAGGTGGCGACAATGAGGAGGGCGTTCTTGGTGGCCGCACTGAGGCTGTGGAAATCCCTTCCAACGGAGGTTCACCTGGCTCCAGACCTTCTCTCTTTCCGCAGACAGTGTAAGATCTGGCTGTTCCGCCAGGCTTTCATGTGAAGGAGATGGGTGATGGGAGGGGGGAGGGAGGGTTTTTAGCTCCGCCTTGGGGTATGTTTTATATTGATTTTATACTGTTTGTATTTTGTTTATTTATTAATGTATTATTTGTTATATTTTTTTTATATGGTTTTAATATGTTGTGAGCCATCCTGAACTGCTGTAGTAGGAGGGGACGGCCAAGAAATCGAAATAAATAAATAAATAATGACCCCCCCTCTTCCTGAGTGCACTGCTTAAGCCTCCACACACACACCCCTAACTTCTATGTGACCTCTACAGCTTGTACTAATTTCCAAGGTGGCCGCTGGGAGGGAAAAGGTTTCCCACCTCTAGTGTAGTTACGCAAACGCAGATGATGACTGGAGGGACTACCCAGGGAGAGGGAACAATAGTCTCCAGCTGGCTTGTCAACAGCCTCCCCCCCTCCCCTTTATCTCTATGGCCCCTTTAGCTCCTTGTTACTTTCAATGCATTGGCCCAAGGGCACGGATAACAGGGTCTGAAGGAGTACTATGAAGTGAGCAAGCAGGCCACCGACCCACCTCACAGCCCTTTCCCAGCTCCCCTCCCATCGCTGTATCCTCACCATAGTTTTAATGCTAACACATCACCTATGTAAGTGGGAACCATTGTATACATTTATGACTTGCAATACGTTATACAACTCCTGCAAGTTGTATTTGCTGACTGTGAACACTGTGCTCATCATCATTCAGCTCATGCAGAAAAGCTGGCCCCGGTTCCAAGGCAGTTAACAGAAATGAGGGCAAAAAAGAATGAAAATACATGCATGTTACCATGCATCTGTTCACCTCTTATAGTCTGCTAGTTCTAGATCATTCATAAAGTTTTCACCCTTTCTTGTACTGTGTTATATTTACAGCTCTAGCCTGCAAGGGGCTTTGTGTATTAAAACACCCCTTACGCAGGGTACTTTAAGAAAAGATTTGTCAGAAGAAGGAAGAAAGCCTGGCACGGTGGAGAGAAAAGTATTTCAAGGCACAGAGGCAGAATATAAAAATGAGCAAGGTTCAGCATGTAAGAAGGTAAAGGAATTGGGTTAGGAAGGAGGCCTGTAAAGAGTGGGATGAGAGTAGATGTATATGGTGAGACAGAATTGTTCAGAGCCTCAAAGGCAAGACTGAAAAGAATGAACATGATGGGAAGCTGATGTAGGGTGGCCAGATATGCAAATTTTAGAGGATGCTTATGAGAAATACAGGTTGCAGGGCTGTGTTGCAGCCAATGCAGCCCTTCAACCTGTATTTCTGATGTGTCCTCTAAAACATATATATCTGGCCACCCTAAGTTGAAGAGAAGTGAATGAATTTGAATGAAAGAGTGACAAAGTCAGAAGGAGAGAATAAGATGACTTTTACTGTAGCATTTCAGATGACCCAGAGAAAAGTTGGAAACCAAACATTTTAAATTTGAAAGTGCCATTTTAAGAATCAGAGTTAGCAAACTGCATCCCCATTCCTCAAATTGTTACATCATTTCGCATTAGCTTTTCCCACTGAACATACGTAAGGGGAAAGCTGTGAAAACAACAGAACCACTCACCTAACTTTGACATAATCTGAAAGAAGCCATCTGTAAATAGCCTTTGTAGCATGAGTCATAAACGTTCTTCCTTTAAAACTTGTCTTCTGCAGAAACCATGGTAAAGCCCCACAGTGATCCAAATGGAAACTTAAAACAGACACACAAATATAGTTAATACATTCATATTGTACAGCAACATACCATACACTTCCTGGTTTGTGGCATTAGTGTATCACCACAACAGCCAGAACATGCAAAATTAATATTCTATCCTCAGAATTAACAGGGCCATGTTATATGTACAATGTCTTCTTCAAATATTCAGATATGTATAAGATCGAGATGTGAACATGACTTGGAGCAAGAATCCTAGCTAAGTTCTACTTTGTTGTTCTCAGCACAACTTACTGACTAATCAAGAGGAGGTCAATCTCAGCAGGGTCTATCAGATCAATGTAAGGCAGGTCATCCATTCCTTCTAAGCCAGGGTGGATTCCACAGTCAAGCTGAAAAAATGCAAACACAGAAGCACTCCTATCAAAGTCTTTTAAAAATTTAGCAATTTAGTTTTACATTACATTTTAAGGTGATTAATAATTATTAATGATATGCTGGTAAAATTCACTCTGTCTACTCAGTATTTTTAATACACTATGACATTCTATAGTATTGCCCCTGTCTATATGACAAATGGGAGAACCGCATGCCTTTTGACAGTCTAATTTTCCAACCTCAGGTTTTATAGAATCATTGGGAAAAGACCTCATATACCATCAAGTCTGCCCTCCTGCATTCAGGTAGAATTAACTAGACCTAAACCATCCCCAACAAATATTTATATAGTCTGTTCTTAAAAACCTGCAGTGAAACAAATTCCACACGCTCCCTCAGCAAACTCGATCCATTGCCAAATCATTGAAAGTTAGGAAAATCTTCCTAATATTTAACTCAAATTTGCTTTCCTTCAACTGAAACCTACTGCCTGTTGTCTTTCCCTCAACGGCATGGAGAACAGTTTCTCTCCATCTCCTTTATGGCTGCCTTTTAAATATTCGGAAACGGTTGGGTTTCCCTTTAATCTTGTTTTCTCTTGACTTAACAATTCCCAGCTCCTTCAGCCTCTCCTCCTAGAACTTGCACACCAAAACCTTTATCATCATTTTCACTGTATTCCTTTGAATCTGTCCACCCTTTTTATGAAGTGACAACCAAAACTGGACAAAATATACAAACTGAGGCCTAAGCAATGCTGAGTACAGCAGTAGAATTATGTTTCATGCCTTGTTTCTATTAATACAACCGAAAATGTCATTTTTCTTCTCTGAAACATTGCATTGCAGGCTTGTTTTCACCTTGAGGTCCACTCTAACTCAGATCCTTCTCACTACTGCTACTGCTGAGCCAGTTGTCACTCATCTGTATATTTGGTTCTTTCCTACCTGTAACACTTTACATTGTCTTTGTGGAATTACATTTTAATGTCTTCAGNCCCTCTGCCCTCTATGAGGGGCGTTTGAGGGCTATACCTTTGGCTGATCGATTGTGTCCTTTTGATGCTGAAAGTGTGGAGACGGTCCACCACATATTATGCAGTTGTCATCTTTATGATGCTATTCGCATAGAGCTTCTTGCCCCGTTCTTTCGGAGGCTCCCAGGGAGAACTGAGTGGAGCCTCCAATTATTCGCTTTGGCAGATATGGATCCTGCAATTACAACTGTGGTGGCTCACTTTTTGATGAGAGCATTTAATTTGCGGACTCTGTTTGTAAACTTTAAGCAGCCTATTGACGGTTAGCCTCGGGTCTGTATTAGGAGTCGTATTGGCATATTGTCAAAATTATTATTATTATCTGGTATTTTTTAGTTAGCCAATGAGGAAATTGGATATTTGGTAATTGTGTAACTGGGTTGTGGTTGCTGGGGAAATTAGTTATATAGGCTGGTCCAGGTTGTTTTCCTTTTCCTTATGGTTCTATTTCTTTAGATTTAGATTGTTGTTTTTATGTTGTATGTGTTATACTTTTATGTTTCTCTGGCTTCGGCCGCAATAAATATTATAATATTATTATTATTACTAAGCTGTAAGCCTGATCTTATCTTCCAAGTCCCTGTGGTAACATACTAAACCTATTGAACTTGACAAAAACCTCAACCCTAACAAAATTGATACTGAGCCATCTCCTCTAACTTTGAGGTAAGGCCCAATGGTGCGACCTTGTCGCTGCCTTCAGTCTCTCCCCCGCAGAGTTCTATACACTCCGGGAGGGGACTGGCCGGCCAGGAGGATCCCCCGCAGAAGGAAAATTCACAGGTAAGTGAACCAATTTTCCTTTCTCCCGGCCATCCAGTCTCCTGGCCGTCCAGTCAGGATAGTAGGGATGTTCCCAAGCAGTATTCAGATCGCTACTATGGGAGGGAAATTAAGAGGAGAGAACTCCAAAGGGAATTCAACTGATTCCTCGGCGGACCCACCATCATAGGACCGCCTGAAGAACCCTCCTGCCAAAGGCCACCTCCATCGAGTCTTGCAACGTGATCTTGTAATGTCTAGTAAAAGAGTGAATGGAGGACCACGTTGCAGCTCGGCAGATCTCCCCGTAAAAGGCTGCGTTCGTAAAGGCCTGAGAAGTAGCCGCACCTCTTAGGGAGTGCGCGAATATTCCTCTCGGAGGCAACCTGCCTACCGCTCTATACGCTTCTGAGATACAGAGCGTCATCCATTTAGCTATCAAAGCCTTAGATGCCTTCAATCCCCGTCTCTGTGGATTATAGGAGACAAACAGGGCTGAACTCTTTCTAAATGCCTTAGTCCTATCTAGGTAAACCCTTAAAGCTCTGCACACATCCAAAGTGTGCCAGGAACGTTCTAAAGAGTGACTTGGATTGGGGCAGAATGACGGCAAATTGATCTCTTGCTCCCTATGAAACCTAGAGTCCACCTCAGGACTAAAGGCTGGATCCAGTCTAAGGACCACCGACGACTCCTTGAAGGAGCATAGAGATGGATCAATAGACAGGGCCCCCAGTTCAGAGATCCTTCTGGCAGAGGTGATCCCTACTAGGAAAGCTAGCTTGATTGACAGAAAATATAAGGAGACCTCCTGTAAAGGTTCAAAAGGAGCTCTGGTCAGGGCTTTAAGCAGCAGGTTCAGGCTCCGTGAAGGGAATCTGTGAATGACCGGAGGGGAAATTATTCTAGAGGCCCTAAGAAAACGCTTGATGTGAGGGTGCACTGCTATGCTATGTCCCCTGATTGTGCCTAGCACGCTACTTAGAGCCGCTACTTGCCTCTGCAAAGTATTAGGCTTTAACCCCATTTCCAGCCCCTGTTGCAAGAATTCCAGTACCCTAGGGATAGATGCCCTATCAGGCCTGATTGCCCTATTCTGACACCATAGCGCGAATCTCTTCCAGGTACTCTGATAGATTCTTTTGGTTGCTGGACGTCTGGATTGTAGCATCGTCTCTAGCACCTTGGCCGAGTAGCCTAGCCGGCCTAAAGCCCTCCTTTCAGCCTCCAGGCTGTCAGTTTGAGTGAGGACGGGTTGTCGTGATGAATCGGACCCTGTGACAGCAGGTCCGGCAGACTGAGGGGAGATTCTGCGCTGATGTCTAGCAGGTCTGCAAACCACGGTCTCCGTGGCCACCACGGAGTCACCATGATTACCTCTGCCCTCTCGATCCTTATCTTTGTTATGGTCCTCTGGATGAGGGGTAACGGGGGAAAGGCGTACAAGAGCCCCCGAGGCCACCTGATGTTTAGGGCATTGAAGGCGAATGCCTTGGTGTCCGGATGTCTGGATACGTATCTCGCTGTTTTCGAGTTGTCGGACGAGGCAAATAGATCAACTGCAGGGGAGCCGAACCGGTTGACTATCGTGTCGAAGACCCTCGGGTGTAGGGACCATTCCCCTTGGTCCAGCTTTACTCTGCTGAGCCAATCGGCCCGAGTATTCGCCTGTCCCTTTATGTGGAGTGCTCTGATGGATGTCACGTTGTTCTCCGCCCACCTGATCAGCGTGGTTGCCATCTGGTGTAGTGTTTCTGACCTCGAGCCGCCCTGGTGGTTCAGATAGGCTTTGGCTACCATATTGTCTGTGTAGACCAGAATGTCTCTGCCCCGTAGATTCGGGGCTAGGCTCAGGAGTGCTAGATATATTGCTCTCAGCTCCAACCAGTTGACGTGGTGTTGCTTTTCCCAGTTCTTCCATTTTCCTTGAGCTGACAGAGATTGTGTGTGAGCACCCCAGCCGGATAGACTTGCATCCGTCATGAGAGTTGTCATCTCTGGGTCTGCTAGCAGGATCCCTTGTTGGTATCGGGATGGAAGCACCCACCATTCGAATGATTTTTTCAGGGCTGGCGTTACCCGGATCCAGGGGTTCCGGCCCTGTGTTAATTCGTCCTGCCATGGTCTCAGAAATCGTTGCAGTGGTCTGGCGTGGAATCTGGCCCACTGTACGACCCCCAGACATGAGGTCATGGCTCCCAGAAGGCTCGCTAGGGTCTTCAATTTGGTTCTGCGAACGTCTGAGACCCGCTGTATCAGGCTGAGTAGTTTGCGCTGTCTCTGCTGAGAAAGGAAGAGTCTGCAGACGGTGGTGTTTAACACCACCCCCAGATGCTCTAGTGACTGGGAGGGTTCGGTATGGCTCTTTTTCATGTTCACCACGAACCCGTGATGTCGCAAGTATTATATAGTCGTGGCCAGGTCTCTCTGAGCTTGTTTGTAAGTTGGGGATCTGATTAATATGTTGTCCAGGTAAGGATGCAGTTTGATCCCTTGTGTCCTCAGGTTCACTATGAGAGGGACTAAGATTTTGGTAAAGGTCCTTGGTGATGTGGCCAGACCGAAAGGTAGTGCTGCATACTGCCAGTGCTGTCCCTCGTAGCTGAACCTGAGCCATTTCCAGTGTGCCAAACGTATCGGCACGTGGAGGTAAGCTTCCTTTAGGTCCAGAGAGGTGAGCCATTCCTCTTTGGCGATGGCAATGCGAATGGACTGCAGCGTCTCCATTTTGAATTTTTGGACCTTGACGGTCCGGTTCAGGAGTTTTAGGTCCAACACAGCCCTCCACGCGTCTGATTTCTTGGGGACAAGGAATAGGATGGAGTACACACCGTGTCCCCTTTCTGGTTGTGGGACGGGCTCTATGACTTCGATGGACCTTAGTCTGGTAATCTCGTTTGTCATTGCTGTTCGTTTGACCCTGTCCCTGGAGATAGGTGAGCTGCAAAAGGATTCCCTTGGGGAGCGGAAGAACTCGATTGCGTAACCTCTTGTCACAGTCTGGATGACCCAGGCGTCCGAGGTCGCGTACTTCCATTTGTCTGCGAACCGTTGAAGTCTTCCCCCAGGCTTGTAGGGATGAAAGGAACGCTTAAAGGAACCCACGGACTGTAGGGTCTGCTTCTTGTTCTTGTCCGTAGCATCGGCTAGGACCTTGTCTAAGCAAACCCCCAAAGAGTTTGCGACCCTGGAATGGGCCCCCTACCAGGGCGTTCTTTGATGTGTTATCCCCTTTCCAAGAGCATAGCCATAGCCTGCGTCGTGCGGCCACACTGGATGCTGCTGCCCTGGCTGCCCATCGGAGTGCGTCTGTTGAGGAGTCCGCGATAAAAGCGTAGGCTAGCTGGATCCTTGTCGAGAGGACTCTTGTCATCTTCTCCGATGTATTAGGATCTCCTGCTCGTTTTACCCACGTCATCAGGGCTCTCGAGAAATAAGATGTCAAAGTGGTCATTTTGATGATTGCAGATATCTCATCGAAATTTCTCCTGAGATTAGACTCGATCCCCTTGTCTGTTGGGTCTCGGGGATAACATTCCCCTTCAGTGGGGAAGATTGAGTTACGAGCCAGGGAAGCCGCTGCTGCATCAACCTTGGGGATGGCCAGCAGGGAGTTCTTATTCTTTGACAGCGAGTACAGGGACAATTGCGTCTTGGAGAGTCTGGAACCCTTGTTGGGCCACTTCCACTCCCTCTTGATAATACGTTTGTACGCTCTATCTAGTGGCATCCCTTTGTCCCTCTCCCTGGCTCGGGGGATGTACTTCCTGCCCTCTTCCTCCTCTGAGGACAAGTCTTTCTCCTTTTTTTCCTTGACCCGGAGGGCTTTGGCCACCATTTGGTAGATTTGGTCCCTGTATTTGGTGGGAAAATGTTTGTCTGGGTCCGAGGGAGGCTCTAGACCCTGCTCTTCGTCCTCAGGAGCTGCCTCACTGCCCGAGGCGTGCTCCGAGATTTCCCCCTCTTCCTCGCTGCTTTCTCTGAGCAAGGGCCTAGACTTTCTTCTACTCCTTCTTGTGACCCCCTCTTCCTCATCAGAGGATTGAACTGACAGAATGTCCTCCGTGGGCTTAAGAGTCTGAGGAGGTGGAGTCTAGGATATTACTGGCCCTGCGAGGTCTTTTGGCCCTGGGGTGCTTTCCCTTGCCTGCCCCCTTGGAGCGTCCCTTGAAGGCCCCTTCTCTGTCCGGAGGCGGGGACCTTTTCCTCTTTAGCTCTAGGAGAATTTCCCTTAGCATCTCCACCTGGAGTTCCTGAGCTGGGGGGGGGGGGGCGGAAGCTGGAGGAGGGGTAACATTAGGGCTCCCGAAGGCTGAGGGTTCCCCCTCTTCAGCCTGCTCGGGAGCGGCCTTGCGCCTGGGCGCCATCTTGCCTTCCCTCTTTCGTGCCCTTTCTTTCAGGAGGAAGGGCCGGCCACGAGGTCGGGCCTGACTTCGCGCTCCTTCTGGGGCCCTGTGCTCTCTGACCGTTCCTCCGCTGTCTCCCCTCCTGACCCGATAGGCTTTTAGGGCACTGAGGCCCTCCAGAGCAGGATCCGCTCCCTCTCAAGCCCCGGAGCTGACTCAACCGGGACGCCGCGGCTGGGCTCTGAGAATGGCGCAGTTCGCGGGGTGGAGCTGGGCGGGAGGGGGGGTTATCTGACGGGGCTCGGAGTTACTTGCCCGTGTTGATCCCCGTCTCCGTGGCAGCTAGACTTATGCCGCTTCTTGCTCCAGCGGGAAGGGGAGACCCGTTCCTGCTCTTCGGTCCCGCGCCTCTGGGGAAGGGGGTTGTCGGCTAGCTCCTGAACTTTGCGCCGCTGTTTGTTCCAGCGGGGAGGGGAGATCCCGTTCCCGCTCCTCGGTCCCCCGCGCCTTCCGGGAAGGGGGTTGCCGGCTTGCTCCTGCTCCCTTCAGAGAGGGGAGGATGAACAGGGAGAGGAATTCCTCCTCCCCTGGCACCCGGAGCTCCACAAACAATCCTCTTTTAAGTTTTAAGTAGATTGGAAACTGTCTCAGAAGGAGACAGTCAGCCTGCTTCCTAACTGTGCCCAGGCAGACACAAGACTGGATTAGAGAGGATAGTTCCCGTGTAGGAGGGGTCTGAAAATTTGATAGTCTGCCTCCTAGTGGTTCCCGGCGGGATCTACCCTACTATCCTGACTGGACGGCCAGGAGGATCCCCCGGGAGAAATGTTGAACATCATTGGTCCCAAAATAAAACCATGTGAAAAAACACTTGAACCTCCTCCTAGTTTGCCATTAAACCACCGTTACTGTTCAGGTGCAGTTTTTTCATTAATTTCTTCTAATACACATTTCACTTGTGAGCATGTAATTTGAGTTTTGCACATTTGGATTCCATCATGCAAACATACAGGTATTAAGAGCAAAAAATGTGTACACATAAGAAAATGCAGTCATTGGTGAGGAGTTGGGATTTACACTTTCACAACACATGAGATGGTAACAAGGAGGTTCATAAATGCAGTAACACAATAGTTACCATTATTTTCCTTCCTTTAAACTCCAGGATAATGCATGATCTTCCTACTTCCTGACCAGCACCACTGTGAAAAGAAAGCCATGCCCAAATTACAAAGAAAAATAATGCTCTCCTCATTTTATCTAAAACAATTAGCTGTAACTATTTAAGAGCATACTTAGATGTTAATGTACAGGATTCATTATTTTCTAAGTAACATTTTGACTGCAGAACTGCAACCTAATTATTATTTAAACTAACTAAACAGTGATGTACGTGGACAGCATGATCCTCTGAGTGGGACTTACACCTGCACTAACCACTAATACACACACAATCCTGCTGGAGGAGGATGTTGTAAGTACAATGAAATTGAGATCCTCGATGCAGTCATGGGAGGAAGTATGGGAGAAGCTTAATGCAAAATAACTGAAGTGTATTCTCTTTTAAAGTAATAACTGAATGAGCTCTGAAGGTATCAGAGATTATTAGCTCAGCACAAGATCATAGTAAACTAGGCTCATTTGAACAATATATATTTGAATACAGTCAAACGCATGGCCCTACAATGCAGGGCCTACATCTACAAACAAAGAATGCAGGTCGCATTTACAGGGTAAGAAACCGTAGACTGGAAAACTATGAGAAAGTCATGGGAATTAATTTTGACCCTGTATTTCATTTTACAGCATTTCTTTAAAGCAATTTGTGAAACATTTTTTAAAGGTGTTGTTATAAATCCATAGCATATTATTCCTGAAATGACACTAATATGCTTTCTAGACTTAAATAAAGGGGCACTTTCTCATGTCACGTGACGGGGTGGGGGAACTTCCGCAATTGCAGCTGTTATTATTATAATTTATTGTATTTTTATCCTGCCCTTCCCTCGAAGGCTTAGGGCCGCTTACAGGAAGATATAAAATAAACAAACATAAAACATTAAAAACATATATGAAAAACATATAAAAGCAATTAAAAGCAACCCTAACCCCACCCACCAACCTTCTTCCTAACTCTTCTACTCTATCCCACCCAAACATATCCCATTTCGCCAAACACCTGGCCAAAGAAAAAAGTCTTACATCTCTTGGGAGACAGTTCAATAAGTGTGGAGAAGCCACTGAGAATGCCTCTCTGTGTGCCCTCATTGTACGAACTTCACAGGCAGCTGGTATTTGCAAGAGGGGGCCTTCAGCTAACCTCAGAGGCCGTGATGGAACATAAGGGAAGAGACGGTCTTTCAGATACCCAGGGTCCAAGCTGTTTAGGGCTTTATAGGTAAAAACCAGCACCTTGAATTGTGCCTGAAAAGCTATTGGCGGGCAGTGCAGACTCTGGAGCACTGGTGTAAGGTGTTCCTGGTGACCCACCCTCGACAGGAGGGCCACGTTCTGCACCAAGTGCAGCTTCTGAACAGTCATCAAGGGCAGACCCATGTAGAGCATATTGCCAAAGTCTAACCTCGAGGTTACAAAGTCATGGATGACAGTGGCCAAGTCTAAGTATTATGGAAAAGGTTGCAGCCTTCTCACCAGGTGACGTTGGTGAAAAGCACTCTTGGCCACCACAACCTGGTCATCCAGGCACAGCAATGGATTCAGGAGCACCCTAAGGCTGCACACCTGAGCAACCAAAGGCGGCTGGACCCCCTCACTAAGAGGGATCACTTTGTCCCCCAGGTCACATAGCCGGCCAACCACCATCACCTTGGTCTTGGTCTGGATTCAGTCTCAATCGGTTACCCACATCCAGTCCCCAACAGCAGCCAGATGGGAATTATTGCATGTGAGAATGCGCTATTCTGCATTTATGCCACAAGAACACCCATCCTTGTAAGAGCTACATTTGGGGATGACCATATCTCCAAATGTAGCTCTTACAAGGACGGGTGTTCTTGTAGCATAAACAGGGAATAGTGCATTCTCACGTGCGCTAATTCCCACAATAACAGAGCTGCGATTGCAATCGCAAAGTCTCCCCCCCACCCCCCAATGTAATGTAAGAAAGTGCCCAGAGTTTAAAATTCTGGCAAGTACCAGTTCAGGACTTCATCTGAGGTGGGTAAGAGGTCCACCTGCAATGCAATGAACACATCCTACCACGTCAACAGAGCTTAGGAGTCAAGAAACTCCTAGGAGGAGCTCAGCGTCTTGGAGGATTAATGCCCGCCCACAGTAAGTTCCATGAAAACCTACCATGTGTGGTATTTTAGATGATACCTTGAGAAAAACAGGGTGCCCTACATAAAGAACACAAGACCTGCCACCTTTGGCGCAATCCTCTATCTATTAACCCTAGGCAGATGGAAATTCCCACTGTACTAATCTGGTGTTGTGGTCAAACAGACCCCAATTAAACCATAATNTAAGGGTCAATAATACCCCACAATTTTAACAACAACATTGCAAAGCTGAGTTTTCCAGCTCCAAGAAGTCTTCTGATCTGCCTTTAGATAACAACCTTACTAAACATGGTAAAGGTCAACAATTAATGTTGGCTCTTACTGACAAAAGGGTCACTTTGCAAGTAAATGGAGGGGTCGTTCGCACACTTTGTATTCCTCTGAGATGGCTCCATAAAGTCTCCTGATCTGCCTTTAGATAACATTACTGCAAACAAGTTAATTAATATTAACCCTTACTGACAAAAGGGTCACTTAGCAAATAAATAGAGGGGTCAAAACGACCCCATATGGCCGATTGGTAAGTATTTTTCAAAATGAACTCTGCACGCAGCTATGATGAAAAAACAGTGTTCAAGGAAGGAGATAACTGCTAAAAATATACAACACAATTTATGTTTGTAAATTGGTTCTTTAGCTTGGGGTATAATAGACCCACAAATGCGTTTGTAGTGATATTTTTGTACACATGAAAATGTCATTTATGAAAACAGACAATGCTATATTTCTTTCTATTTCCATTTGTTGTGAGAAAAGAAGGCAAGAACAGGTTCTGGTTTAAACATTAAAAAAAAGAATACACATTTATTTTAAACAGCATTTTGGGGGTCAATATTACCCCTAGCACCCTCGGCAGCAGTATCAGAATAAAAACCGTAAATCAATCTGACCCCACCTATCTGTCTAAGGTTAAATCAATGACTCTACTTCCATTGACTTCCATTAATGGATGGAGGTTGCAGTCTTAGTCAAAACAATTAGTCCATCCAGCCCAGTATCCTGCCTCTAGCAATAGTCAGCATCAGATGCTTCAGAAGAGAATGTAGGAGAAACCACATGGCAACCACATTGATCCATTCCGTTAGGGCTTTTCCCATGAAACACTGATCAAGTAACCGCATGTACACATATCTGTCTTCATGTAACAAGCAGCTACTCTGTTTTTATTTATTTTATTTATTTATTTGCATTTTTAGCCGCCCCACTCATGCCTACGGCATCTCGGGGCGGCATACAAAATAATAAAATATACAATAAAATTAAATAACAACATAAAACATTTTTTAAAAATCATTTAAAAAAACCCAAATTTTCTCCCCCTCCCCCCCAACTATCTCACCCTTCCCAAAGGCCTGAGTGAACAGCCAGGTCTTGCAGGCTTGACGAAAAGCCAGCAGACTTGGGGCCAGGAGGGCTTCCTCTGGGAAGGAATTCCAGAGTCGCGTCACGGCCACCAAGAATGCCCTCTCCATAGCGGCCCCCCGTTTTACACAGGGAACCTCCAGAAAAGCGCCCCTAGTGGACCAAAGGGGTCGCCCTGAGATGCAGAGGGCGAGGTGGTCCCTGAGGTATGAGGGGCCAGGACCATATAGGGCTTTATAGGCCAAAACCAGCACCTTGAATCTGGCTCGGTACACTATAGGCAGCCAGTGCAGCTTGCGGAGCACGGGGGTGATATGCTCCCGTCGGCTCGTCCCCGTAAGGAAACGAGCCGCTGCATTCTGCACTAGCTGCAGCCTCCGAACCAGCCTCAAGGGAAGCCCCACGTAGAGCACGTTGCAGTAGTCTAGCGTCGAGGTGATGAAAGGCATGGGTGAGGGTGGCCAGGTTGGGCCTGGAAATGTAAGGACGCAGCCTCCGCACCAGATACAACTGGCGGAAGGCAGCTTTAGCCACCGCCTCCATCTGTCGATCCAGGCGGAGATCTGAGTCCAAAAGCACTCCCAGACTCCGAACCTGCTGGGCTACAGGAGGGCAGACCCCCCTCTACGAAGGGGGCCAGCACCTCCCTCGCTCTCCCCACCACCATCACTTCCGTCTTATCGGGATTGAGCCTCAGTCTGCTCTGCCAGATCCAATCCGCCACGGCCTCCAAACATTGGGAGAATACTGAGATGGCAGGACCTGGGTCGGTTGAAAAAGAGAGGTACAGCTGAGTATCATCAGCATATTGGTGACAACACACCCCGACCCCTCTCACACTCTCCCCCACGGGATGCATATACACATTAAACAATAATGGAGACAGGACAAAACCTTGCGGAATGCCACAATTCAGGGCCCGGGGGCTAGATGTTTCAGCCCTCAGCACAACCCACTGGCTTCTCCCTGAGAGGAATGAGCGGAACCACCCAAGGACGGTCCCGTCCAGACCCCCCAGGGCTCGCAACCGTCTCAACAGCAGCCCATGGTCCACTGTATCAAAAGCGGCCGAGAGATATAGCAGGATCAGAAATGTTGAATGTCCTACGTCCATCTCTCGGCAGAGACCATCCACCAAGGCCACCAATGCAGTCTCTATACCATAGCCAGGCCGGAACCGAGACTGAAAAGGGTCAAGGAAGCCGATGCTGTCAAGATGTGCCTGGAGCTGCCGTGCCACCACCCGTTCAATAACCTTCCCTAAAAAGGGAAGGTTAGAGACAGGCCGGTAACTGGCGAGTGCGTCCACATCCAACGATGGTTTCTTCAGCAGGGGGCGCACCACAGCCTCCTTGAGGCTGGGCAATAATCTCCCCTGCCGAAGGGATGCGTTGATTACCCTCGCCAGCACCGTTCCCAACATCTCCCTGGAGGCTTTCACCAAGCAGGACGGGCATGGATCTAGTTCACAACTGGTGGCTGGCATCACTTCCTGAAACTCATCCCACAAAGATGGACCAGGCGGCGCTTCCATAACCTCGTGCTCCTCACTCACTGCCCCCAATCCAGTGTCAAAGTCACTCTGGATCCGAGCGATCTTGTATGCAAAGTATTTATTTATTTATTTGAATTTTTACCCCGCCCCTCCTGCAAACAGCTCGGGGCGGCTTCCAAACACAAAACATATATTAAAACACATATAAAACCATTTAAAACTCAATAAAAATACAACAATTTTTAAAACAGGGCCCGGGAACTCTTTAACCAAATAAATAGGGTTGGGGAGATAAAACCCATTTAACCCCCCTCCCCCCATCCTCAAAGGCCTGAGCGAACAGCCAGGTTTTGCATCTTCGCCAGAATGTTAAAAGGCTTGGGGCCAGGCGAGCCTCCTCCGGGAGGGAGTTCCAAAGGCGTGACCCGGCCACCGAGAATGCCCTCTCCATTGTGGCCCCCCGCTTTACACAGGGGACCTCCAAGAAGGCACCCCCAGCAGACCGAAGGAGCCGCTCTGGGGCACAGAGGGCGAGGTGGTCCCTGAGGTATGAGGGGCCGAGACCGTGAAGGGCCTTGTAAATTAATACCAACACCTTGAACCTGGCTCGGCACGCTATCGGCAACCAGTGCAGAGCCCGGAGCACAGGTGTTAGGTGGCAAACTCCTCACAGCGGACCTGGGACAAGTCCCCATCCCAGCGGAGGGAGGCCGGACTATCCAGCTCCCGCACCACCCAGAACAGCTCCGCTGCATCAACCAACAACCAACTACACTGCATCTTCCAGGACACGTTGTTTCAGAAGTGAACAACAATGCCCAAAATGTGGGTCCTGTCATCAAATTGGCTAACACCACCATTGTTTAGATATATTTTGTATGTCTTTGTTGATATTTGGGATTATATTTAACTCTCAAAAAGGGATTACATAGGCAAAAAAATCAATAAATCACTGAAGTAACAGAAAGGAGCATAGTAGGCTTCTGCTGGAGCCTTTCCTTCAGGCTGGTTATTGGTGACTGGAAATTGCTCCATGTTACTTGATTCTACTACAGAAGTTTCCAAACTCTGGGACTCCCAAGTGGCATCGAACCATTTATGGATGGGGTTGTGGTATAGACTGACAGTTGATATACTTTACATGTCCTAGGTTGTAGTCCTGTACCCATTGAAGTCAATGGCAAAACTCCCATTGACTTTAATGAGCGCAGGATTATTCCTTTAGTTGCTGTCTGGGATTGCTGTATTAAAAAACTTTGGAAACCATTGTTCTACTGCAAGAAGCAGCTGCTTCTAGAAGAGCTTGTCAAGCAGCACGTTACTCTGGTTTAAGTAGCAGCGATTTATGGTGAAATCATCATTAATTCAATGTGAGTTTTGCCACTGGCTTCAGTGGGTGGAGAATTAACCCCAGAGGGGTGGAGAATTAACCCCAGAGGGGTGGAGAATTAACCCCAGAGGGCACACTCCTCCACCCACTGAACTGAATGGCAAATAGGGTTGCCAGATCAAAATTTCAAAAATAAGGGACATCTACAGAGCTGAAGGATACCAAAATAAGGAGCACCCATTACGTTATATGGACCTCCAGTGACCGTAGTTAGAAATGTCTGGTGTGTAAGCAAGGGATGTCCATGAAGTGCTGTAGAACTTTGGAATAAGGGATGCTTCCTTAAAATAAGGGATGCCTGGCAACCCGGATGACAAAACACCTATTCGTTAATTGGTGGTGGTAGATTGCACCCTTAAATTTTGCCAAAGGGCACCGTTCCATCCTCACTGAAGTCAATGCAAGTTTAGCCACCAACTTGAATGGAGTCAGGATTGCATCTTTAGCAACTCCTATCTTCCAACAGCCCCACTGGCTTTGGAGACACCCTGGGCACAAGGTTGTTTCCCCCTGCCCCATAGCTAACAGCCCCTGATGGGACCCTCCCCCATGAAGTGGTCCAGTGCCATTTCACTTGTTACAACTGGCCTTCACAGCATGCCAGGGTGGCGAGCGGGCTTCAGGCTGAAGTGGTAGGGGTACTGCACTGGCAGGGAAAGCAGCACTGGAGCCCCACTCAGGAGCCAGGGTTACACACCCACACACAGAGGCTGTTTTTAAACAAGCAAGGCAGCCATGGCTGCTGAGTGGCACAGCGGTGGGGGCGCACAGGCATGTGAAATGCTTCAAATTGGGGGCCCCCAGCATGGCTACCCCAACCCCAGAGGTGGCCACCGGCGGACTCTTGATTTTTCAGCAGTGCTCCCTGCGTGGCCGCTGGCTGGGTCACACACAGGTAGGGTTGCCACTTATGCAAATTTTAAAGGTACACTTATGAAAAATACATGTTGCAGGGCCTGCAACCAATGCAGGGCCTGCAACCAATGCAGGGCCTGCAACATGTATTTTTCATAAGTGTTCCTTACACATTTAAGTGGCAAGTCTAGTTCACAGGAGGAGCAGTTGGATGCGTGGTCTCCTTTAAAAAACACGTAATGTTTTAACGGGGAGGGGGCGCTGTCAGGTTAAGCCCGTACCGCGCACGGGCGGGTTCTCTCGGGCTGGCTCGCGCCACAGCGAAGCCTTTGGCTGTAACGGCGCAGGGTCGAGCGAGGCCTGCGCGCGAGGGAGGGAGCGAGCGGTGTTCCCGTCAGCCACACGCCCCGCGGTCACTCACAGGGGCCGGATGAGCAGCTGGTCACTCTCCTCTGCCGGGATCAGGGCCTCGGCTTTTCTCTTCATGGACATCCTGGCGGATGGGGGGGAGCGCGCGCCGCTCACACCAGCTCCCGACTTCTCTCCCCTGCTACAGCCCCCCCTCTACCCCCGCCATCAAACGCGGTTGGCTGGTGTTTTTTTCCCCCCTCTTCATCGCGCATGCGTGAGGGGGGCTGAGCCAGAGCGGAACAGGAAATGACGAGTAGGGGTTTCCCGAGCTCTGTGGGTGCTCTCTCTTCTCTTCCGTCCCGGGATCAGCCCCAGCAAACAGAACGGATCCCTTTTCCCGGGTGCGAAGGAGCTCGCGCGGGCACAGACCGTGACCGGGTCAGGGGCGGGGAGGTAGTTCCAGGAGGAGCTCAGCAAGGCGGACTCGGTGGCTTCTGAAGTAGGTGCTGAGTTAATGATCATGGCGGTTATGTTTTTATCTGTGTAGCTATCTCACCCTCTGAGAGAGAGAGAGAGCTCGGCTGCTTCTCTCTCTGCGGAGCTGGAGCCCGTTTCGTGCCCTTGCCTGCCAGCTACTCATCGCGTTTCTCTCTTACACACACGTTTCTCCTGCATGTTTGCTGTAACAGCCAGAACTTTCTGTGTGTCTAAATCATTCACCCAGATCTTAAACATCCGGATCTTTGAACTTCTGCGTAGAACTTCTCCCAGAACTTGTGTGTGTAAAAGGTTCTCCTGGTAAAGTGCTTTGCTCCAGGCAGCCGTGGTTGCTTGGTTTCCATGGCAGCCCCTCACGTCTACAGCTGCGGCTACTTTAGGCTGCCTCAGGGCAGTGTGTCTGTGAAGAATACATCCGGAACTTACTTGTGGACTTGTAAACCCAGAAGATTGGAAGACTAGCACTTTGAGGTGTGTGTTAAAATGTCCAATTTGTGGGGAGCAATTAGCTTTTTAGCCTTTTTAGCCTGGATATTGTTTTGGGGAATGTAGGGGCTTGCTCACCATGAAGGTTTCCCCTTCAGTGACTCTAGTCCAGTCAACGTGCTGTCAACATTGCTGTGGTCACCTGGAGTTTCCCCCGCCCTGAACCCTAAAGTCCCGTTGGTTCTGTTGAAATGAGCAAGGAGTTCACTCGATTAACCTTTCAGAGCCCAGCAACCCTGCAAATGGAAATGAACGATCAGAAATTAGTACTGCAGTATTTATTTTGTAGAGAAAGAAAATGGAGACAGTAGTTCAGATAAAATCTTTGATTGAACCATCTTTTCTGTTGATGAAAGTAGCGCAAGCTTTCGAGAGGGGATACAGGGACTGTCCGTAACCAAAGTCAGAATTATAGGCTGAGTAAATGCAGGACAGGAATATATGGAAGCAAACACTTTATTTCTTTCTATGTACATACAATTCCTGCCCCTGTCAGCTCAGGGTGGCTGGAAGAGAGCTGTTGGGGGAGGGAGGGGGGAATAATTGGCATATGAGACACTTTAATACAAGGGGAAACTAATAATTAATCACCAAACTAAATACAGATTAAAAAAAAACTTTAATTTCAGTTTAGATTTTGACTTCTCTAAAGTAGATGGAATATGTAAATTCTATTTTGAATGCAATATGAATAAACCTGAATTAAAAATGAGATTATGATGCACCTCTAATTCCCAAATTTGTCTACGACTATCAGGCTAATACACTAAAATGATTGTCAGCTCTGGTTTGGTTTTCAGTGCGGGAAAGAATTCCCCTGTCAGGCTCTAGCTTTTGCTATTCCAGTCTGCAGGCATGGCAGAAAGCAAGTCTTTTATTATAACAACCCTTTTCATTAGCTCAGAACTGTAGCTATCAAGTATCCATATGGTTAAATTCATTCTTTGGCCTAAATTGAGGGCGGGCGGGGGGGGGGGGATCATTTACCCAAATTAGTTCAGCTACTGTTGAGCTAAACTAAAAGCTTTTCTCCCCATATCTACCAGTTCGCATTTATGCCTACCTCAAGCAATCTTTGAAGAAAACCAGTAATTTTATATTTATTTGTTTGTAGTAGATCTAATCAATAAGATTTAATTTTGTAGATCTTATTGAGGCAGAAGAAGAAATTTAGCTTTTAAATGTGGGACTGCTTAAGGGCTTGATTCTGCAAACAAAGAAGCATAAGTAATCCTGTTGAAGACAGGTCAGTTACTTACATGTGTAAAGCTATGCTTATGTATATGTATTTATAGAATCGGGGCCTCAAGTTGGAAACTTCATACATGGTACCTCCATCTCATGAAACACAGTAAATAAAAATGGGGGAACAGTCTTATTCAGCAGCTGCATAAGAGCAGTTTACTACAATGTAAACAAGGAGTTGACTTTTATTGTCGGAAACTTTTCTGTATCTATTCTTGAAGCAAAATTATTTCCTCCCCATCCCTTCTGTTGCAAGTCCCAGCTCAGAGCCTGTGGCATAAGCTCCTGACAGGTCTCCTGGAGGCTGAACCGATCAGCAGGGAGCAGGGATCTTGAGGACTTGTGGTACCCCCCCCCCCCACACACACACACACACACTTTAGATAGCTGTCCTGTTGAACAAAAGGGATGTCCAAATCCACTTGCCATCTCAAAAAGTATACTTGCCCAGAAGCAAGCAAGTGTTTTTTTACAGCCCTGATTTATTGGTATGTTTAGAAGGGTGACTTAAAATGTAACAAACGTGTTTTTGAACAGTAGTGTACAAACATGCTAATCTCTAAAAAAAAAAAAAAAAACTGCTTACCATACTGAAATGCCAAATATCAAGCACATGGACAGACTACTCCACCTTGGGATCAAAATTCTTAACTTGGCCTTGAACCCTTGTTTCTGTAATGAAGCGGAATGCTGTCGCTGTTTTGTATTGGTGCCCACGTTACAGGGGGGTGGGGAGGGGAGAACTTCATGAGGCAAAATCACAGCGGGGAAGCTCACATGAAGTTCACCTCGTAGGTGCGGGAGGGTGGTAAAAATGTCATTGGGCGATTTCACTCATGGGAGACAGGGCTGGATTTTGAGCCCTGTCTTCTGTGAGTGAAATCTCCGTGAGAATTGCCTGATGACACCCCCACCCTCCCATACGTGGGCAAGCAGCCTTAGTCTGGTTATCCAATTTTGATAAGTGTACAGTGGAGATACAAACCTTAAGGGTAACAGATTTTTTTTCATACTTCCTAATATTTACAGGAGCTAAACAGACAATGCAGAAAACTAGATTGAGGATATATTGAAGTTCTAATTGGTGAAACATTTTGAATTGGAACCTTGCCTCCAGAAGGAAGTAACACTTTCATCATTACTTGTTAGTAGCACAGGGAGTTGACTTACTAACGCTAACTACAAATCAGGTTGACAGCTGTGATGTATAGCTTGAACACTGGTCTAACAGAAACTTAATCTGTCTTTTTTGCAGCATCAATGCAAGTCCCAGTTTTGGAAGTGTTGATTTTAGCATAATTAAGAAAAGCAATACCAACGGAACCTAAGCTGCTTAAAACTTATTTCATTAACCTCATTGTGAGATAATAAGGATGAACAGAAAGAGAAGGAGATTATTGCAGAAACAGCAGTCGGAAAATCAGTCAGATCCCTGTGTATTTTAAAACTTCATCAGATTGCTTCTGTGGATAATTAGACAATTTATTTCATGATGTTATCCACCTGTGGCCCTACCTAATTCTGAAACTGCTCTTGAAACACTTTCCCTGACTGCCAAGGAGTTCAGGAAAAAAATCGTTTCCACTGTTAATTTTAAATGCAGATTGGAGAGAAATGACAAAGTCGTTAAGGTGATACTTTTTGTAGGTCAATTTCTGTTAATGTGTGTGCAGGTACACTCTAAACTCAACCTGGTTTATTAATTTGGCTTTTAATTCAAAAGAAATATAATTTTAGCCTGTTAAATGCTTTAAAGCATAGCGACCAGTATGTTTTAGTTATCTGTACAGTGTCCCCACAGCCTTATTGTGTGGGAACGTGGAATGTATGTATAATGCTTATGTTTCTGTTACAATGTTATTTTCCAACCTTTTTTGGTTGTCTTTTTTTCAGCCCAACCTAGGTTCAAGGAAACATATAGTGAGTTGATTGCACAAAGGAAACCAAAAAATAACTACCCCAGTAACAGTGAAAAAACTTCCCACCTCAAGGATTAAGTCCTACAAAGCTGAGTACACAACCAAAAAAGGTAGGAGAGTAGAATTTTAAATATTTAATAATATAAACAAATACAATAAACGTAAGGGTAACAACCCAAACAAATATTTACAACTTAAGGGAAAATGACACCTCAAAGGATCACAAAGTGGGAATCACATTAAAGTATCAGTTAAACATGGCATATAAATGTTAACAAGCAAAAACACTGATGGTTGCCTAATCAATATAATTCACAAGTATTAGACAAATTCAATAGTTAATGACAATTAGACATAACCCCAATGCTTTTCGGGGACCCAGCCCCTTCTTCAATGGGATATTTTTAAAACGCTGTAACATATTAGCATATGCTGCATAATAAAGAAGCAAATACCTTAGGGACCGCCGCGCCCCAGAGCGGCTCCTGCGGTCTGCCGGGGGTGCCCTCCTGGAGGTCCCCCGTGTTAAACGGGGGGCCACAATAGAGAGGGCATTCTCGGTGGTGGGACCGCGGCTGTGGAACTCCCTTCCGGAGGAAGCTCGCCTGGCCCCAAGCCTTTTAACTATTCGGCAGAACTGTAACACCTGGCTGTTTGCCCAGGCCTTTGGGAGGGAGGGTGGGGAGGGNNNTATATATATATATATATATATAATAATTTTAAGTGTTTTTTGATTGTTTTGGATTGATTTTATTGTACTTTATGGTTTTAATGATGGAAGCCGCCCCGAGCTGCGTTGCAGGAGGGGCGGGGT
Source organism: Sphenodon punctatus (assembly GCA_003113815.1). Taxonomy (NCBI): domain Eukaryota; kingdom Metazoa; phylum Chordata; class Lepidosauria; order Sphenodontia; family Sphenodontidae; genus Sphenodon; species Sphenodon punctatus. Next base: position 3,938,889 of record QEPC01008233.1, on the reverse strand, counting down.
AGAAATTTATAAAATAAATTAAAAAATAAAAATAAATAAATACTTCAAAAACCGACTAGTAAGTTCTTTATATTGCAATACAGAGCACCCAAAAGGATGCTGACACAGAAATAAATCAGTTTGGTGCTATTTATTGGTTATGAGCATGAAGCCTCGTAGAAGCGATGTGTCAGCATAAAGAAACCAGTTTGGTGCTATTTATTGGTTATGAGCATGAAGCCTTGTAGAAGCGATTTAGAATCCTTCAAGATGCAACTGCAACAGCGTATATAACTTTGACTCAGAGGGCACGCACAATTTTCATGTTGTGCTGTGATTTTTTTCCCCCTCTTAGATGGGACCTTAGTTTGTTTCACTTTCAGTGAGTTAGGTACAAACTATCTACCAGTGTTGTCCTTTTACTTCTAATTGATGAAAGTCCTCCACCATTAAAGCCATTGGGAGTTTTTCTGCTGACCTCAGTGGGTGGAAGAAACACCCTTAATGAAAAAAAGTCGCTTTTTTATTATCGTATCTGTTATTAAGCATGAGTTGTGAGAAGACAGTGGAATAATACCTTTCAGTGAGCAATCAAGTTCTTGAAACAAACTCTGCAGTCTTGCAAGGCATATAGAAGATGAATCACTCCTATTTTTATAGAGGGGAAATTCATGCAGCGGATAAGCAGTTTGCCCAACGCAACACACTAGTAGTAGTAATGACAAAATCAAAAGCAATTTCAGCTTCTAGATTCCATCCTGACATCAGCACTTATCAGTGGTTCTTCGCTTATCTTTCCTGAACACAAAAATCTACCCATGGTTTTCAGCAAGGGCCCCTCTCTTTTTAATGGTGTAATGTGACCGCCACATCTCTTTTCTTTTTTGCCCTGCAGCATTTCTTTAATCCAGTGATGGTTAAAAATGTTCAGGAAAGGAAAAAAACGACACAGTAGCAGCAGCTCACAGAGCAGTGAAATCAGTACAAAAAGCAAGGTAGGATGAATTTGGTATTTCCTCAGTTTGTTCATAGCTGGTATTGTAAGTGGAATGCTTGTGAAAGAGTGGAACGGATAAATAGCATTTTATATATAAAAAAGCAATTTCCTATTTATTTACTTAATACCCCTGGCAATTCGAGGCAGCTTACAATAAAAGATATATAAAATACATGAAACTTTAAAAAAAAAAAACCAAATTAAATAAGGACATAAACATTACAACCCTCATAAAACCAATTTAACTACCCTCCTCCCCATACCCGACTCCTCCAAATGCCTGGCAGAACATCCAAGTCTTACACTGCCCCCAGAAGACAAGCAAATCTGGACAGAGGTGAATTTCTACTGGGAGAGAGTTCCATAGCAATGGAGCAGCCACTGAGAACACCCTCCCCATAGTGACCACCTTACTGCAATATGGAATCTCCAGGAAGTCACCCCAGATCCACTACGGGTCAGCTGGGGACCTGGGGAATGAGGCGATCCCTCAGGTAGGTGGGACCCTGCCGTTTAAGGCTTATAGGTCAAAACCAGCACCTTGAATTTGACCTGGAAGATTATAGGCAGCCAGTGCAAAGAACAGGTGTAATACGTTCCTGTTGGCCTGCCCCGTAAAGAGACGTGCCTCTGTGCTAGCGGCAGTCTCCGGACCGTCGCCGTGGGCAGCCCCGCGTAGAGGGCACTACAGTAGTCTAATCTCGAGGGTGATAAAGACATGGATGATACTGGCAAGATCAGAATTTGGAATATAAGGCTGGAGCCTCCTCACCAGACATAACTGGCAAAAGGCACCCCTGGCCACAGCCACCACCTGACTATCCAGGCACAGCTGCGGATCCAGGAGCACCCCAGGCTCTGAACCCGAGTGACTGGTGGGAGGGCAAACCCCATCTATGACGGGGGACGCCTCTACCCCCAAGTCACTGTCCCTGCCTACCACCATCACCTCCGTCTTGTCAGGATTCAGCTACAAACGACTCGCCCTCATTCAGTCCCCCGCAGCTGCCAGACATCGGGAGAGCACTGAGACTGTTGGGCCTGGTTTCAATGAAAACAAGAGGTAGAGCGGAGTGTCATCAGCTCAGCATATCGATGATACCGCATGACCTCTCCCAGTGGCTGCATATACACGTTGAACGGGAGGGAGACAAAATAGAACCCTGCAGTACCCCACACGGGAAGCTGTGGGGAGACTATGAACAATCCCCCAGCACCACCCACTGAGATCTCCCGGCCAGGAAAGAACCCTAGCTAGGTCCCACAGATGAGTTGCCAACACCTTGTGATCAACTGTATCAAATGCTGCTGGCAGATCTAATAAAATCAATAGAGTTGAATTTCCTTTATCCATTCAAGACTGAGGTCATCGACCAAGGCCACAAGTGCAGTCTCTGTGCCATACCCTCGACGAAAGCCAGACTCTGTCTGGTCCAGAAAACAAATAGCATCCAGATGTGCCTGAAGCTGCTGAAGGTTCAAGACAGACCAATAGCTGGCAGGGAAACCAAAGTCAAGAGATGGTTTCTTGAGTAGTGGCCAGACCAAAGCCTCCTTATGGGAGTCCGGTACACTCCCCTCCCGTAAGGAGTTATTGATTACCCCAGCCAGCAGTGGCCCAGCTAGGACAGGCAAGGATCAAGTTCACAAGTGGTGGCTCTAACATTCTCAAGCGCATCCCCTGCATCAGCAGGTGACATCGATTGAAAATGATCCCATAAAACCCGACCAGATGGTGCAATCATAGCCTCTGACTCTGCTGCTGTCTCCAAACTGGCAGCATCGAAGTCGCCGTGAATGTGCGGGTGATTTTCATCTACAAAATATTCCACAAACATGTCACAGCAGGCACTGGATGACTCCAATTCCAGGTGGAGACAGGCTGGACTGATCAGACCTCTCGTCACCCAGAAAAGCTCCGCTGCACAGGATGTTGTGGACACTATGATGGTCACAAAGAACCTTTTCTTTGCAGCCCACACAGCCTTGGCACAGGCCCTCAAATGTGCTCTGTGCCGCAATTGGTCGTCTTCAGCACAAGTCCTACGTCACCACTGCTCTAACTGCCTACCCTCATGCTTTGGCGGACCCAGGCCCTCTGTAAACCATGTGGGCCGGTGTTGTTGCTGTGTGGGCAGCGGATGCCTTGGAGCCACCGTATCGATGGCCTCAGCCAAGAGGGTGTTCCACAAGGCCACGAGGTCATCAATCATGCGGCTGTCAAGGTCCAGGGGTAAATCCCCCAGAGCATTCCAGAATCCTACAGGTAGGATTCCATATGTCTCAGAGGGCAGACCGTCCGAATAGGTCCCACGCGCTACTGAGGGCAAATGTGCATGGCGACACATGCCTTCAGGAGGTAATGGTCTGACCATGACAAAGGTGATATTTTAATTTGTATATTGACAGCCGTCCGTCAACAGAGATGTAGCTCCTGAAGATGGATTTCAAGTGACAAGTGAAATCCTTGTTTCTGGAACCCATGTCCTTCTATAATTCTTGCTGATAAAAATTGTGTCATTTCAAATGTATGACAGGTTTGCCAGTTTCCTAAAGGTTAAAATATACTGTCTGAGGGGGGGAAAGGCTGAGCACATAACTTATTAGAGGTCATTTTCTCTGCTTTTTTCCCCCCCTTGCATTATGTTTTGGGAGAAAAAAAATCCTTGTGGTCTGGTACAGCTTTACAGGCCATTGTGCAGTGTACAAATATCAGAATCTGACAGGAGGGTAAAGAAATGTATTAATTCTTTAGAGAGTAAGACTTTTCTTGACTTGGCAGTTTACTAATCTGATTCCTTTTTAAGCAGTTTAACACTATAAAAGTTAGGGTGTTTTCCCACTTACTGCACACAATTTGCCTCCAGGAAAGAATCCGGAAGGCAAAGCATGCACGGGGTTTGTAATATGGGACCACCTCCACCCTCGCACGTTTTTGCCAGCAATCCTGCAGGGGATTGTAGAGTCGAGAAATCCAGCTCTGCAATCTCCCCACAGGATTGCTGGCAAAAATGTGCAGGGGAGCGGTCCCATGTTACAAACCCCGTGTATGCTTTGCCTTCCAGATTCTTTCCCGGAGGCAAATTGTGTGCAGTAAGTAACTTGGGAAAGCTCTCTTACAATTATTTGGAGGTAGAGAATCTGAAGATAAATTGGTCAGAACAAGTTATGGTAACTTTCTTATTTTTCTCCTCTAACTAGTCTGTAGACTCCAGTCTTGGTGGACTTTCCAGATCTAGTACTGTGGCTAGTCTAGATACAGATTCTACTAAAAGTTCAGGTATGTAACCAGGATTGGGATAGACCTGCAGAAAAGGATTTACTGTATAATTTTGAGAATGAGAGTTTGAGTTATGCGATCTGTCCATTTACATGTAGACTAGAGGTTCCCCAATTGTGGGTTGGGACTCTTAGATAGGGCCATGATCTTAACTGATATTTTATATTAATTGCATATCTGATGCTGTCTGGGCCAGGGAATTGTATTGGAGTCTCAAAATGGGGACACAGGCTAAAAGCTTGGGAATCACTGTTGGAGACAAGTAGGACTAAATGTACTTGATGGCCTGTTTACTAGCACACTAATACTTCTTTAAAAGCATATCAGTTGCAGATTACTGGAATGGAAAGTGATCTTTAGGATTACCAAGTCTGAGGTAATGAAAAAGTCTAGAGGAGAGTATAGTAAAATCTGGTCTAAACCCAAGCAGATTTATCCTAATCTAACTTGGGCTGATATAACTGTATCATTTCACTCTATTGAAGACCCTTTTAATATAGCAGAAATCGTTAGGAAAAGAGGTGGTTAGCTTACATAGTGGCTTTAGAGTAGAGCTGAAATGCAAATGCAATGCGTTCTCGCAAGAATCTTGCTAAATTCTACCAACTCTGGCAAGATCTTGGTAGGGTTTTCGAGAATCTTGCAAGATTCTCGAAAATCCCCCAAATGCTCTGTGCATGCACACATGGTCACTGCACCCATTCTGCATGTGCATGGCCCCCAGCGGCCATTTTATACATGTGTAGAGTGGTTCTTGAGGTTTTTTTTCCAAATCTTATGAGATTTTAGATAACCCAAAACGCTCTGCGCGTGTGCAGAATGGTTGCCACGGTCATTCTACACATGGAAGGCCCTCCGGCAGCCATTTTGAGCATGCGCAGAACATTTTTGGCGGTGTTTTTGCAGCACTCAAGAATGACATGGAGAAAGCAGATTCTTGCAAGATTCTCGACCTGGAGAATCGCGCCAAGAAACCCGTTCTTGCTGGGGTTGAAATCTCATTTCACCTCTACTTTAGAGATATCTTTGTTACTCGCTTTGTTCCGTGAGAGTTACTATGTCTAGCGCTGGAGCTGTAGGGGCAGAATTTTATTCATAGTGAAGATCAGAGAGTCCAAGCTGAGACTTCACATTAACAAAACAGTTACCATTTGGGATGATCAGTTGTTTTACCTTACATTTCTTTATAGGGCAAAGCAACAGTAATTCAGATACGTGCGCAGAATTCAGAGTTAAATATGTTGGTGCTATTGAAAAGCTGAAGCTTGATGAGAGCAAGACTCTTGATGGACCATTGGACTTGATAAATTACATAGACGTGGCACAGGTAAAAATCTTCTTTAAAAACATACAGCAATGTCGAATCCAAATTAGCATCCATCTTATCTGATGTATTACACTATTAGCAGCTTACTGTAACAGTAATATTTCCTATTCCACACCTGGGATCAGTACGGCACAAGTCTTTATGTGCTACGAAATCAACAGCTGCCAAATTAATCTTGGTCTTGATTAGATAGTTGAATGAAGAGCCTCAGAAAAGCAGTGTGGCAGGGGGTCAGTGCTGTTGGCTCACTAGAATGTACTGCCTTCTGATCCGCTAGTATCCCACCCAAGGTATTAAGGGGCAGAACGTCCTGTTTCACTAACGAAGGTAAGATCCTGACCACTTAACAATGGAAAGATCCTGTGGTGGTACAAGAATTGGAATAGAATTGGCTACACTCCAGGAGCTGCAAAAAGTAAAATTAGCAAGGATCTGCTCCTGTGAATAGAGCGGTTAGGCTTATTTTATGGATGCCAGACTCTTCATGCCCACAGATGATGATGCGCAAGAATTGTTAATGCACTTGCATAGCAGAAATATCAGTGTCGTCTCTGCTTTCATTGTCTGCCCCTAAATAGTACACTGCTAGCGTAGTTGGAACTTAATAATGAAAACCTTGTGAAAAGCCAGGCAGCTTCAAGATCTTTCAGTCTTCAATAGGTAATAGAAGCACAGCATTTCCCATAGTGCTAAAAGAGGATTAAATGAGGAAAGGTCCTTTAGTTGCCCTTTTGTAAAGCAAACCCAGCTCTGCCACACCTTGCCTCCATGCAGCAGTGGAAGGGAGCTCCGTAATGCAATGTACCAATTGGCCAAAACACTTAAACCAAGCAGACAAAGGCTTTGCAATGCGCAATTTATGCTCTTCTGTGTGCATTTAAGGCTGTTTTGTTTCCTTCCAAAGCAAGATGGAAAGTTGCCCTTTGTTCCAGGTGAAGAGGAGTGTATTATGGGAGTCTCCAAGTATGGTATTAAAGTCTCAACTTCCGATCAATATGTAAGTGTGATTTTTCTCAAGTGCTTTTTTGGTGGCAGTGGGGTGGCAGTTACACATTGGTAGGAGGCGACGTTCCTGTCTCTTAGTGTACTCAGTGTGGGGAAGATTTTATTTATTTATTTTAATCCTGTCTACACTTTTATTTCCTATTCCATGCCTGGGATCGGTATGGCAACCTTACTGCAAAGTATTTCTGCTTTTTATTTGTTACCTATTACTAACATATAAAACTGCATGTAAAAGGTTACCTAGGACAATTTTATTTTTATATAGCGCCCACCTACCATGGCATTCAGAGCACTTGACATACAAAAATATAACACCACTTTTAATCCTCACAACAACCCTGTGAGGTAGGTTAGACTGAGAGGATATTGTGACTAGCTCAAGGTCACCCACTGACTAAGGCGGGACTTGAACCGGGCTCCCTCCCTCCCTTCCAGTCCAAATACTGCACATTTAGCCATTAGACCACACCGGTTCTCATACCACATTAATGGCACTGAGAAAGCTAGTGCTGTGTTTTTTGAAAACTGACAGATTTGCAAAAAGTACTGTGGCTATGAAAGCTATTTAGAAAACATGAATTCCCTTTGCACTATTATTAAATGAATTTTAATTTACCACATGTTTGCAGGATGTTCTGCATCGACATGCGTTGTATTTAATTGTGCGGATGGTGTGTTACGATGATGGCCTTGGAGCAGGAAAGAGCTTACTGGCTTTGAAGACAACAGATGTGAACTATGAAGAATACAACCTTTGGGTATACCAGTGTGGTAGCTTGGTAAGGCTTCTTTGTTCTATGTAAAACCATCCCATCTCTTTCCTAGCTTGACGGTAAGCTAACTGGATCTGGTATGCGGTTTCCACGTGTATAATCCTCAGTAGTAGGCATCCTGATGCTGTCTAGTCTGCAGTGCTGTGCACCTGTGTGTATCTGTAAATATTATAGCCTGTTCATCCCTCTCCTCGAGGGAGAGAGGAAACCATTTCAGATGCTGCGTATTCATCTTGAATTCAGGTGTTTCATAGACACTCTGGATGAATCCTAATTCAGGCATTGCTACTGAGTGAGTTTGAGCTCCTCCTGGGGTACATGAAGGAAACTTGGAGAGAAATGAGTGCCTTGGAGCTCAGGGTAGTGCATACTCACCCACCAGGCTGCCAGCATCCTACTAGTAACAAGTATAGAGTGTATTAAAAGGGCCATTCAGACGACTGCGTAAGATCTGTTTTATAACAGAGTTGTTTGCAGGCGAAATCACAAACAATGGAACTAAAATTGCGTCTCTGCTCCCACGTTACTTATTGCACATGTTTGAAGAGTGCCATTGTCTGTAAAGATACTGGGGTACATTCTGTTGTATCTTTCTGTCTTATGAAATGCAGGAACAAGCACAAGCTATTTGCAAAGTGTTGGCAACGGCTTTTGACTCCGTTTTAACATCTGAGAAATCTTGAATTTTGTCCGCTATGCTTCATAGCGGAGTGCAACGAGAAGTGTTCCTGCTGGAAAGAAATACTCCTCCTGTGCCCTTAGAAGCTGACCTGTCAAACACGTTTCAGGGCGGAAGAGACAAATCTTCAAGATCCTTTTTCAAGCAGTTTAAAAAAGCAACAAAAAACACTGTACAAAAATTTGTAATTAGAACAAAGGTTCTTTTGGTATCAAGGCTCCTTAGTGCCAATTAAGGAAAGCCGAGTTGAAGTACTTGTGTGAAGAAGGTACTACAAGATATGACTGAGCTTACATTTCATTGTACATAGGCTGATGAATAATACTGAACTTTATAATGTTTGTACTAAATGATATTTTATATGGAAGTTAATTGGGAAGTGAATAAAAGTTTAACACAGACTTGCCTTCAAAATAAGGTACGTAAAACAGTTGCCAGAGCTGTCAAACCACTGAGTTCATTTTGTTTAGGATGTCTAGTTCAAATGGACACAACTCAAATAAATGAGCTAGAACTGAGTAAACACAGGAGTTTATTCTTGGACCATAGGATGAAATTTAAAGCCAGAATTAAGGTGAACGCTAACAAACTTAAGTATCAGAAAGCATGGAAATTGCAAGAAGCAGTAAGTCTTGCTTATTTTTTGTGCTTACAATTTAAGCTCTATGCTCCCATACTTTGCCTTGGTCTTTCAGCCCCAGTCGTCTTCCTCTGTAGGTGGGGGGCAGCATTGAAGAAGGAGGCAGTAAGATATCCCCACACGTGGCATTGTGGCGGAGGACAATAAGGAGGTGTCAAAACCATGTCTTCACACAGCAACAGCAGGGCTAGGGCTGCGTGCAGGAGACTGGTGACTATTTGTGGGGATAATGTTGCTGAATGGGGTCGGTTCCCCCATCTCCTGCACCTGCTCTCTTTCTACCCTCAGTTACTGTTGCCCAGTATTCTGAAGAAGCTTTCTTAGGAAAGAGTGCAGCTGTTTATACAATAAAACCCTTTCCTATTACCTAGTTGTAGTGGGTCAATGCTACAATGTAGCTGACAAGGGTATCTGCTTTTCAATTAATCCCTTTGACCGTCGAGTAGACTGCATGGTCGTCACTGAAAATGATGCTTGGCAGGGTGCATTTCCTCTACTGGTGCACCAGCTCTCCTTGCAGTTCTGGTGAGGGCAGCTCACCAGAATATAGACATACATACTGTATTTGTAGGAGAACAGTGTGCCAATGTTTCTGCTTCTAGATTGTAAAGACCTGCTGCTGGGGTCTTGCTCCAGTAGGCTGAACGAGGGCGATACAAGCACTATCTGTGCTATAGAGACACTTGTTTCTGGAGGAATTCTGCTCCTGTGCTACCCAGCCACAGCCTCACCCGTAGGCTGTTAACAAGACATTAGCCAACAATGGGTGTGTCTCCACCTGCTAGAGCTAGGTATTTGCCCCTACCAGCCACACAGCTCCCTGCTCATGATGGAGTCTGGAAGCATAAGGGTGAAGGTGGGCTACGTTACCAGGCTTCCTAATTACTCATGCAGAAGGCTCGTTATTTCTTTGAATTTCCTTGCTATTGTGTACTGCTTATGTGACAGTGTGGTTGTGTGCTGTGTCTGTAAACTGCATGAACCTAACCTCACTATGTGGACAGCCCTCCTTGTGCTCTTTTGGGTGGTAGGGCTGCTTCTAGGAGGAGTTGCGCACATACACTCCTACAATATTTGTGATCCCAGGGATGTTAGCAAGGAAAGACAGTGCCCTCTAGTTGCTTCCTTTAGGCTGGGTTCAGAATCCTCCCTCTGTGACCCTGGCTCAGCACCCCAAGACCAAATGCCACTTTCTCAATCCAGCACTTTCCAGCTGCTACCCTTTATAAGTTCAGTTCATGTAAATGCATGGACACACAGGGCAATGCCCCCCCCCCGGACAGAAGCCTGGTTCCTGGAAATAGAAGTCATCCTTTTGAATGAGTAGTTTAAGCAAGCTGTAACCTTCCAGGATCTTTGTCATAGGTAATGGAGCGTTGCTGCAGGGAAAATGGAGGAAAAGCATAGAAGGTAAAAGAGCAGAACAATCAGGAGTTATTCTAATACAAAGAGATTTATTTAAAAGGCAAAACAATACAATTGTGGGGATTACAAGTCAGTAACTTATATACTTATAACTGTACCCGTATCAGTGTAGTTGTGTTAAATCTAGTAAGGGATTGGATATAGCGGAGAGAGAGAAGTGGGATCTCCCCTTTCCACGGTGGCAGCAACTTATTCCGTTGTGTGCAGCTCTTACCCCCTCCCTCCACCAGGAGACTTAGTGGGGTCTTTATAGACCCAGGAGTACAGGTGCGGACATGATTGAGCCAAATACTGTGTTCCCAAGTTTCGATAGCTACAACAGTGGGGATACAAGTAGAGTTACACAGAGTCAAATCTACAGTTTTCCATAGGATGGAATTCATGACGTGGGAGATGTTCCCAGGGATGATTATCTCAATGCAGCTAGGTGGGGGTTGAAGTTTGGGTGGGCCAAATAGTGATCAAGGTGCTCTGCTGTGGCTGGGTAAGATTTCATTAACATTTGAGGCATAGAAGTCCAGGATGTTTTATTCTTTGCTTAATCAATCCCATCATTCATTGGGTCCTGAATTCTGTCAGTCTGGTTGACCCTTTCCTCTCTGCTGTGCCTGCTTTTGGCTTCGTATCTCCTATGGGGGGGGGGGAAGACACCTTTTAGCCAAATGATCAAGTGAGACATTAGGACAGGGATCAAGGCATGTTTAGAGACCCTTCAGCTCAGTGATTCCCCACTGGGATGAGTCACTTTCATTGTGGGGGCCATGGCTCAGGATGACAAGCCAGGCACCTATGGTAAGTTAATGCACCGAGGGGGGGGCTGTGCTTGCACGGCTGTATGATAAAGCTTTCTCTGTGTGTGTGTAGGTTTCTTGTGTTCACAGGAGAGCAGAGGCAGGGGGAGAAGCAGGCTACTCGCTGGGACCCAGCAGCACCAGACAGGAACAGTAAGAGGGGGGGGGAGGGAGAGGCAGCATGGACAGAGGGCGGTTGGTATATGTGGGTAGGCAGGGCAGGTATAGACTGAAACATGGGTGGGTTTTTAATGTTAAAATAGATAAAATGGAAAGAAAGCATCCAGCAGCCTTAACAGTGAAATAATACTTATTCTTTTGTGTTTGCAGGAAGAGGAAGTTTATTGAAAATCTGCACAGTAAAGGGAAATGTGAACTCCTAGACAAACCTAAATGTTTCCTGAAATGCTCATAGCTGATTATAGCACAGCTAAAGAAAGCTTGGTGGTGAATTCAAAGAATAATTCTAATGCACCAGAAGAATTTAGCTGCTGCCTGACCGGGTTTCCCTAGTAATCAACCCGCACCACCACGAAAACACCCAAGCTCCCTCTGCCCCACTTGCCCTGGGTCCAGGCATGTCTCCCTCTCCCCCAATCCCCCCACTACTCCCCCAAGAGAAGAAGAAATAGACTTTATACATAAATAAAAGCACTGATAATGAAAGTCTAGTAAATATTACATTTTTCTAAAAATAGAAAAGTTTACATTGTTAAATAGTTACTTTTCACTAGATAGTTTCTGTGCTTATTCTGGGGAAGGTGGGAGGGTTGGGGTAGTGGAGAATGGTGCTATGGAATAGCGATAAGCTGCTTTGGGGGCTGAAAGTGGGGGGGCCATGCATTGAAAAGAGCCATGCACTTGCATGTGGGGGTGGAGAATGGGGGCATGGCATGGCTGTAGGCTACTTTAAAGGGTTGGGGGCTAGAAGCACTTTCCCTTGAGTGCAGGGGAGAGCATAGTAGCTGGCAGCGTGCCGGAGACTCTGCTTCCTCTGTTGCCATTCCCAGCCCTGGCTAGCCTGCAAGTGTCAATAGGAAACAGAAAGGGGGGGTAAATAGCATTGGCCAGAGGAAAACACTGACTTACTGGAATACTTTCTGAAGGCTTTATTGAACTTTTAAAAACATTCTTAAATGGTTTTAAAAAACTTTTTTAAAGGATCATTTAAGCATCACCAATTTGCGCTAGCATTGTGTTTGATATGCTGCTCCTAGAATGGGGCATTGGCTCACCAAAGTGAATGTGGGGAGGGGGGGGTCGCTCTCCAATACTATAGAGAACAGGTGGCAGTGGTTAGCAGGGAAGCAGTCTCCAGACTAGGAACCCCAGATGAGATAAGAGAGTGGGATGTGATCGAGAGTATGACTTCTTCAGATGTTTGTGCACGGTCTGAAATAAGTAGAGTATTTTCACGTGTGATGGCTCAGTGAGTCACCCCACTTAAACCCTACCCTGGGTGAGAGCCCTCAATGTGGGCAGAGGTCTGCCTGGGTGCCAGAACATTCTGATGCCCAGGGGACATGCGTCCGTGCCCACCCGTGCTCCTCAGCATGGCCCTGCCTCCTCCCTGAGGGGCAGCAACTTATAAGGCCACCATGCCCACCCGGAACTGCTCCGGCCATCAGCTGGGGTTAGGTGGAGCAGGCCATCAGATGCGATGGCCCGCTCTACCCGTCTGAGGTATACTTCCCTGGGCCATGGCAGGGCTTAACTCGGGATGTGCTCTGGCAGGGAGCCCAGCACAGATCCTAGGTTAAGCCCTGTCACGGTCCAGGGTTACCTTTGCTCCCACCCGGGGTGAACATGTGGCAGGTGGGAGGAGATGTGGCACTATGCCAGGGTAAGCGTGACCACGGGCAATGATGTCACCTCTGAAAATAGCCAAAGTCACAGAGGCTGAACCTTTCCTAATGATAGTACAAGGATACCTTTTGGGCCATCAGCAATGCCTGAGATGATGAAGCTGAATCTTGGGGGAAACAAGTGACTAAGTACAGGGAATGTGAACCCACTGATGGGGAGTTGCTTGTCCTATACGAGATTTGGACAAGCAGAAGTGCAGAGGGCCCTAGCAAATGGGGATATTTTCCACTCCAAGTGTATGGTGATGCTGGAGATGGGGTACAAGAATAACATCTGACAGGGTGTTTATGCAAACAGGAAGGGATTTTCAACTCCACAGCAGGCAAGACTTCCATAAAACTGCAACTAGCTGTATGTTGCAATGAGTCGGGGATACAAGAAGCCAGGCTGAGACTGATTGCTCATGCAAAGACTGATTACTTTCGCTTTCAGTTTTCACTATAGGCACTCAATTTGCTCAATATGCATTCTGTGTGTAGCAAAAAGTTATTTCCAGCCACCAAGTGCTTGGAGGTATAAACCTAGTTATGAACCTCTGTGGGTGGGCAGGGATAGCAGGGGCTGGAACATTTCCCAGAGTGATATCCCAGAAGAAACAAACAGCTTTGGCAGCTGCTTCTTCCCATGGTTTGGTGCAGCTGTGATGAACGCTTGCCCATATACTAGGCTTGTCATGCTAGGCTTGTGTGGGAGAAGCACAGACCTAAAAAATGGGCTCCCAGGGGCTATTGTCTTGTTTATTTTCACCCTTAGTGTTGGACAGCATGATGATAGGAGGCAGCAAAGTTGCCCGCCCCTAACGTCTAGGGTTGCCACCTTTAGTCATTTTTTACCAGATACTTTCATTTTGGCCTATGGGAGTATCAGGTAAAAAATCATCACAGGTGGCAACCCTACGAATGTCCACAGTTGCCATGTTCTGGCCAGACCAAAGGTCAATTGTTTTGTGGCTGCATAAGCTGTCCGCATACCCCTGCTGTCTTCATTCTCTCTGTTGTCTCCCCTGATGCTAAAGTGTGGGTGTATAGAGCCTAAATTATAAGTGAGCACAATGTGAAATTGCACTATGTCTTTACTGCTTACATGGTGTGCAAGCTAAGGCAAAAGCCTTAACTAGCACTTTCCATGATTTTTGGTGCTTTACTGCTTAAGTTTTAGTATTTGCTTTAACGCCCCCTTTAAACAGAAGATTTTTTAGTCGTAAGATTTCCCTCGTTTTTGAAATGAAATTCACTAAATTCCCCCTACTGTCACAGTATCGACCCTGGGTTGTAGCTTGGCCAGCCACCCACCCAGATCAACACAGATGTCCCCACCCACCAACCCTGTGGGCTACTCCCAGACTCCTACCCCCACCTACCTGGCTCTGCACCAATGGCCCCAGTTTGCCCATTTCCATGCAGTTCCTCCCACTGCCACCACCCGTTCCTGCCCCCTGGGCCTGAACAGATGTTCCCCACCCCTGCAAGATGTCCAGTACCAGCTATGCCTGCACTCTCCAGTGTTTCTGTACTTCAGAAGCTTGCTGTTTAAACGGCAAAAGCTTAGCAGTATTACAGCTAAGAAAAATTACTGCATTTTCTTTCTAAAAGAATTACATTTTTGAAGTGTTTTAAGGCTACTCTTTAAAGCAAGTTAATTACCAGACCTACTCCTTGGGTGAAAAGTTAGGGTCACAGTTTACACATCTGAAGTGGACACCTGGTTTAAAAAAGTTAAAAGGAAGAGTCAAGATAATTTTTAAAAGTAGTTTTATTTTTTTCCAGTCAACTGACCGGTTAACAAAGTAAATTATTTATTATCCATGCTCTAATTATATAAATCACTGCATTCAGGACATTGAAAATAAGAGTTGATTTAGGTTATACAATATATACAGTTGCTCTTCAACTAAACAAAATAATCAAACCACTCAATTGAATACTATACATCTCAGACAGCATTCTAAGCTGCATTTAAACATATCATTGCTCCTTTTTAAACAGTTAACACAGAAACCTAATAGTCTGCCCATTAATAGTTTTTTAAATCATGATCTCTTGAAGTCAGCTGATGACAAGTGACATGACACATGCCATAATTTGAACGGAAAGTACATTTCTGTAATTATAAATAGATATCTACAGTTTGTTCAGAATTTCTTCCTATCATTCCCACAGCCGAGAAGCAAACATTTCAAAATATACTTAATGCTGGGGATAAATTTTAATTTCTTTGTTTATCCGTAAAACTTTAATTGCCTACGTAGTAGTAGTAGTAGTAGTTCCATCAAACTGTAGTCTGCAAAGGACTCATATCTCATTCGAAATGTATTAGTTAACCGGATTAGGATTTTTAAAGACACTGGGAGCCTGCTCAGTTTCTAGTGGAACTGAAGTTAAATTTGCATCAGTGCTTAAACATGATGTAACTGATGCCCAGACAATCATCAGAAGGACAATTGCAGGTTGCTACAGATGCATTTAGATTGTGTTTAAAATACTGTACATAGGAGAAGTGAACTGTGCAAAATAATATGCTCATTTACTTTCTAGAATCTACTAGGGATAGAAACATACAAAATAGTGTTTCAAAACTAACTGAACATATCAGTAAGTGAATAAAATTGCAGTGCTATACTATTATTCTAATATATATATAGTTTTATTTATTGGGAACTTTGAAAATGCAGACTTAGCTTCAAAACTTGCAACAAAACTATCCTGAAACATTCCAGTTTGTTCCCCATTTAGCTTGTAGAAGAAAAAATATTATAGGTAAATCTGACTGCCCCCACTCATTGAATAGGCTGTCTCACTCAAATGTACCATTTCTGATAAAAGGGTGAGATAAGAGTCTTACTGCTCCAGCATAAATGCTGTGTGATTTCTTAGTATAAACATGTATTGGCCCTTTTTACCATTCCTGTTACAACCTACCATAGCCAATATATACATCATTTCTTTGTCAGAAATTCAAAGTTCTCTTGATAAATCTAGAGATACAATAGTCACAAAACATGTGATCAAAGCCAATGTGACCTGGACATTGATTTTCTATTCATATGCTACCAATATTTTCTTGTAGCATAAGCAAAATGACAAACTGGTACAATATCACAATATACAAACATCAAAATGACAACAGATCTTTTAATATATTTTTTTTAAATGGATGTTTTTGTAGTATTCTATCAACCAACTGGGAATTGTGAATGAACTCGACTTCCGTGCACGAATTAGTAAATAAGTTTAACAGTGTAGCTACCATGTATGTGGATACATTATTTAAATTCACAGAGTGAGCCTGCAAACTAACATTTAGCTGTTTGCAGGTCAGTGGATACACTTTCAAAAGTATAACATGTATGCTTTTTGTGAGTTTTCAGACAAATACCCTAAGTGTTCCACCAATGTAATTCTGCATGTGTGAATATGTCACTGTGTGATTAAGAAAATTCAAGAATACAAAAGCCTAAACACCATAACTAATATGGTTTTAAAAAATGCTCTGCAATCCATCATCCTTAGAGTTTTTACTCAATTTCAGGAAGTGCAGTTTCACTAGCATTGAGTTAATTTAACCAATAATTATTGCCATAGGCTTAATGAATTAGCAGTAGTTACATTAAAACATAGTTGTTAAGAACGGATGGAACATACAGAAAGATTTCAAAGAGATTAACACATACATGCAGCACAGAAAATTAAAATCTTGATCCAACAAAACTGAAAATAGAAAATTCAATGGCTAAAGCAGAGTTCAGATCATTTAAAAGTAAATATCTACATTAAATGTTTATCAAGGAAGTTATCTCTGCTGAACTGAAAGGCTGGATCCAGGCAAGTGCAGACTGGACAGGTATAGGTGGGCCCAGTAGGGGCACCTCTGTACATGGGATCCGTGAATAAAATTGAAACTAAAACATGCGGGTGAGTAAGCACTGATGTAAAATATGGACCTACAGAGCCTCAAACAGGGGCAAGTGGGGAGGGCCTGCAGCAATTCAGGAAGCTCACCTCATGCGCACACGCACACACACCTGGGGCCAATGAATAAACTAGAAATAACGTGTGCAACATACAGAGTCTGTAATGGAGGGAACTACGAATCCCTGATGGGGATGTTATCGTTAACAGAACATCAAAACCCGATTACGGTAACATTTTCCCTTTTCTAATGGGCAAGTCAATGTGTTTCTATCAAACATTCCTATGGTAGACAGGGCCATATGATCATTTTGTTCAGGACCCCAACGTGCTCAAGTCCAGTACCATTTTTAGCATTTATCAGGCAGGGTCCAATTCAGAGTTCTGAATTTCTCCTGCAACTAGACGTCCTTACTGACGTCTCAATCGAGCAAGATGCTGACGATGCTAGCCTGATACAATGGCATTCTTAAGCATGCGTTTTAACTTTAAGCACGAGTAGTCCCAATGACTTTTGCTGGATCATGCCCCGAGTGCCTGATAATGAGAGTTGCTCAGTCTCCCAACTCCATGGATAAAAACAGATGTGACGTGGGCCTGCTATGGCCTGCCTGGACCAGGGAACCAACTGCACGTCTGTTTCCCAGCCGCCAGATGTTGACCCCGGACTGCCACAGGTCGCATAGGCAGCTGGCCTGGAATGTATCCCCGGAAGATCCCAGGTGCACATTTCAGGCCAAGGGCCACCCAGGCAGGCCACTGCGGGCCAATGTGTCTGTTCGGCCCTACCATCCCTGCTGCAGGGCAGGGGCAGCCATAGTCAGGTGCCATGGCGGTCTCTCATTGGTCATCATGGGTGTCCATCATGGCAGGGCACTGGGATTGGGGCCAGGGCCAGCCGACTGCACATCCGTAGCATTCCGCCGCCTTACCCGGGCAGTGGGACAGCTCTCCAGCCACCTGGGTTGTAGGCACATCTGTTGCATGCCACTCGCTGACCTGGAGAGTGGTGGCTGCTGTTCCCCGCCCCGAGGACGTGCCTCACCGCTGTCCTGTCTGTTTTTACCCTACAAGGAATCCACGTTTTAAGACTGGTCTCTGTCACTTACAACACAATAGGGAGCTATCAAAGTTTACTGCCCTGCTTGTGTATCATTCTTTTCATTGGCTGTCGCAGGGAAACAAAATCCTGCCATATGATGATATTTCTAGATTTAAAAGGGGGGATAGAGGGTGGGGAATAGCTTTCAACTATATGTTGGTCAAGTATATTTGAAACAGGGTCACAGTTACACAGACTTGGGCTCTTAAGTAGTTCAATAGTGCTTTTAAATTCACATTGCAAAAATATGGAGAAGATTTTTTTTAAAAGTAAACTTCTCAATAAAATGGGGAAAGATGCAGAAAATCCTCACGTTCTATCATTAAAGCTGCAGCCAACTATAGTGCTCAATTCTGGAAGTGTTCTGGGGCAAGAGTGCTTGGGGTAGGTGGTGAGTTGGAACAAAGGAAAATGATTTCTATAATTGCTGGAGGTAAGAAATTTCTCCATGTGTCAGAAGCAATTTAGTCAACAATAAAGTGCACAAACGATACAGGGAAAGCTCCTTTGCGATTAGGCTCCCCATCAAGATGACCAATCTGCAAGAGATAAAAAAAATTTCAGGTTTAAAAAATTAAATAAAAGCTTCTAATCATTTATCATTTGTATTCCAAGAAGTGCTTAAATGCACTAATCCATTGTGTTGATATCCCCTCCCTGGTTAGAAATTATGCAAACATAAGTCAGTCTCTTTCAGAGAATAGTACTTGGAAATAATTTTAAATGAAAATAAATACGTCACTTCTATTCCACACCACACAAATTTTCCCTGTAACGTTATCTTAGACTCCATGAGGTCTATAACTAGAGGTTATCTGAGAAAGGAGAGAAAAATAAATAGCCTGTTCTTGGAAGTTAACCCCCATCCTATCAAATGCAGTATCGGCTCCTGTATGTGGAGCATTTTTAAAATACGTTACAAACCAGAGGAGTTCTTCAAGCCACTATTCTGCGTATGCTCTCCTTTTTTCTTGCACAATCAAAAAAATGAAAAGAAGAATCTAGCTTTTATAAAGCTTGGATTTGGGTCATCTCTTTTCAAAGTGTTGAAAAAACGGTTACTTTCAATTTTGTTGTGGTTCTGAGCCTGTCGTCTGATCTGGACACCATGATATTTGCATGAGTGACAATCCTGCTAAAGATTTGTATTGCAGCACTAGGTTGCATATACGTCGATTCATAGAATGTCAGAGTTGGAAGGTACCTCAAGGGTTACGGAGTCCAGCCTCCTGCTTGGATTCAAGGTGACTACAGCTACAACATCTGACAAAGGTCTGTCCAGCTGTTGTTGTTGTTTTTTTTTTTTAAACCTTCAGTGACGGAGAGCCTACCATCTCACAAGGCAACTTGTTCCATTGCCAAACAGCTCTGTTAGGAAGTTTTTCTTGATATCTAAACAAAATCTACTTTCCTGTAATTCAGTTCCTCGCCATCTTCTTGGTAGCAGTTCCTTTAGATATCTGAAGACTGCTATCGTCTCTCCCCTTAATCTTTTCTTTGCTAGACTAAACATACCTAGTTCCTTCAACCTTTCCTCATAAGACTTGCTTTCCAGACCCTTCAAATCATCTTCCTTGTCCTCTTTTGAACCCACTCCAGTTTGTCAATGCCCTTCTTAAAATCAGGCACACAAAACTGGACGCAGTTCTTGGTGAAACGTTCTAAATCCAATTGATCAGATTCTAAATGGTAAGGATTCTGATCGTGAAAACTGATTACATTTCCTAGTTTTGAAATTATAATTAAAAGTGGGTGGTGCTACCTTAATTACTTGTCAGATGACAAAACACCATCTATTCTTGCTGATCTTAGTCAGCCAAAGCAGTAAAAGTAATCCAGAGGATTCTCCTGGTGTCAGGTGTTGCTCTGCTATCATGCTATTCATATCCTGTCCCCGCTTATATTTTCCAGAGAGGAAAAGAATGAGGTTTCCAGATCCATCTGGCACTGGCCTGGAAGATTATATGTCCCACATATCTTAACTCCTCAAGTTCAAGCAAACCCAAGCTGACTTTTTTCCCCTATAAGGAAAGCTGAAAACTGAGCTGCAAGTTTGTTCTGAATTTCTTGGATACAGGATCAGTGCAGCAGAATGAATTCATTATGCACTTTGTTGCCACCAGAGAAAAAAATCCTTCCTCAAACAGGAAGTACTGTATGGGGGAAGCCAAGAATGAAAACTATATATAGTTTCATTTACAGCTGTTTTCGCCCCTCTAACAGAGGGAAGAACACCCCCCACCCCCAGTCATTATTAAATATACTTTTCAACTCTAGTAGAACTTAAAGAAGAATAGCACTTGACAAGCCTGGCTCTAGTGAAGAATGATGCCACACTAGAGAAATGGTTGAATATCTGCTGATGCTCCCTTCCTTTTAGATGATGAATTGCATTTGTGTTTCAAGTAGAGGAATAGAAGAAAATTAGTGTTTCCAAATGGTTAACAATTTTATTCCAAAGTACTGTCTATAGAGTAAAAGAGGCAAGGTTCCCAGCTAGAGGATGATGGACTGGCTCTTTACAAGATGGTAATAAGCTGAAAGTTATATGGGAGCTGTCTCTGAACAAAAGAAGAAGAATGGAGAACAGCAGGGCCTCATTCAGAAAGGCCTTTAGGAAAGTAATGAAAGAGGCAGTCATACTTGAATGCCTTGGGGATAAAGAGGGATCTCCAGGTCATACTCATAATGTATATAATCTTTGTTATGCATGTGAATGTAAATATACATTACATACATGACACACCAGCATGCAATACCATTGTGTGTGTTTCTTTTTACCTGGCAGTGCTACAAAGCATTTTGTAATCTTGGATTGATTTGATATATATGAAGATCAAGAAAACCCAATAAGAATAAACTGGCTATTCATAATGTTATTTAAAGCACAGGACACCCATGCCACAGGCTTGTAAAGAGATTTACAATGAGACACGCGCTTCCCTCATTTTCAAAGATGGTTTTCTAGAATCTGTCATTTGAGCCTTAGACTTTTTTCCAATGAGATACGAAGCTGGAGGTAGGAGGAGAAGGGGGTAAAGAATGCCATGTTTTAAGTACCAGTAACTGATTTCATAATATCAATAGCAAACCATTGACTAGTCAAAAGGAAGCTTATCAAACAATGTCAGGCAGGGAAGCTCCATCCAGAACAGTGGATCCAGTTAGTGTTGCCAGAATTCAAATTCCTAGTTGCTCCATGATACATATTCAACACACTTTGAAACCCATGGCATGCTGAACTTAAATACAAAAATACTTACCCACCACTCTTGATCTTCCTCACCATCAACTACAATTATATCTCCTTCTGAGAAAGTTAACTCATCTGGGTTATCTGCTACACAGTTGTAAATTGCTTTTACTCTCTTGGGTTTAGTTTTTGACTGCAATACAAAAAATATGTCTCTGTCAAAGTAATGGAACCGGACAAAAGTTACACAAGGCAAACTGGAAACTGATTCACTGGAGCTTAAGAATGAAGTGATCTCACTTGTTGCCCTTTGAAGGTAGCAGCTCTTGTCTCCAGGCACATTCTGACAGACTGTGTTAAACTAAAGTAACTACTTTGATTTGATTCAATTGAAATAACTACTCCACTTCAGTACTGTTCTCACTGCAGCTGCAACAGATGTACTTACTTTGCAATCTCTCCCTAAGAATCATGACAAACAATTTAATTATTTATTTATTTAAAATTTATATCCCACCCCTCCGGTCCACAGGGCAGCAAACAACAATCAATAAAACAAAACAATTTAAAAATACAATACGTGGGGAAACCTCCCACACCCCTACCCCTCACCGAAAGTCTGACGAAACAGACATACATGCCGAAATAGCAGGAGAGTGGGAGCCAGCCGAGCCTCCTCCGGGAGCGACTTCCACAGCACAGGGACGGCCACCGAAAAAGATCTAACATCGGTGGCCATCTGCCTCACCCAGGGAACCTCCAAAAAGGCTCCCACGGACGATCTCAAGGGTCGCACGGGCACATGGGGAGTGAGGCAGTCGCAGGGCCCAGGCCATGAAGGGCTTTAAAGGTTAAAATGTGCTCCCTGCAACCCGCCCCTGTATGGAGACGGGCCACGGTATTCTGCACCAGCTGCAGCCTCCGGACCAGCTTCTTGGGTAGCCCCACGTAGAGCGCATTGCAGTAATCCAGCCTCGAGGTGATGAAGGCATGGATGACAGTGGCGAGGTCAGAGTCAGAGATACAGCTGAAGCCGCCGGACAAGATGTAACTGCCGAAACGCACTCCACACCACAACCACAACCACAACCTGAGATTCCAGGCTGAGCCATGAATCGAGGAGCACACCCAGACTCCGCACTTGAGACACTATGAGAGGGTGAACCTCCCCAACAAGAGGAGATTCAACCACCCCCAGGTCCCCAAGCCCTCACCCACCATCATCACCTCCGTCTTGTCAGGATTCAATTGCAGATGGCTCGACCTCATCCAAGCCCCCACAGCTGACAGGCACTGGGAAAATAAGGAGACTGCATGGCCTGGGTCAATGGAAAAGGAGAGGTACAGCAGAGTGTCATCAGCATACTGATGACACTTCTCGGGCAGAAGTGCATGGGCATGCAGTGTCATACTGATGACACCGCATGCTCTGAAACCCCCTCACGATCTCCCCTAACGGCTGCATATAGATGTTAAACAAGAGGGGGGACAGAATGGCACCCTGCAGGACTCCACACGTGAGGTCCCGGGGGGAAGACGTACACTCCCCCAAGTCCACCCGGTGAATTCTCCCTGCCAGGAACTAACAAAACCAGTCCAAGACCGTCCCGCCAATCCCGGCACGGTCCCGCAGGCGAGTCACCAACACCTCATGATCGATTGTGTCGAATGCAGCTGAAAGGTCTAGCTGGACCAGTAAGGTCTGATGACCCTGGTCCAACACCAGGCAGAGATCGTCAACCAAGGTCACCAATGCTGTCTCCATACTATACCCAGGCTGAAACCCAGACTGGGAGGGATCAAGGAAACCGGTGCGGTCCAGGTGTTCCTGGAGCTGTCGTGCCACAGCCCATTCAATAACCTTCCCTAAAAAGGGGTTACAAACAATGGGTGTTAACAAACAAGATAGTAGTCCGCAGAAGGTGGGTGTCCACTTTCCCGTTTATTAGGTGTTCGCCCCCATGGGCTACGTGGCTACCCCTCACTGAATATGCAGCCCCCGCTCTCAGCAGGGTCCCAGAGCCCACAGAGCCCGCCATGTGGGCCAATATAGACCAATATGTGCCCATGTGTCTGCATCCCATCAACTAGGTCAAGTGCGGCCTTTGCGCATACAGCTCCTCCAGCACCACAGAGTCACAGGTGACGATCCTAGAGTATTCTGAGGAACAACCACTTCTGGCCCCTCTCCCCACTCTTGCTCTCACTGGCATGCAAGTAATGCCCACTGAAAGCCTAAAAAGACAAGCTCGTCTATTAAAAGAGAGTAACAAGCGAACTGACTGTGAGACTTATTTGCAAAGTAAGAGGAATTATAAATCTTTATTAAAGAGAAAGAAGCAGGCATATGGTCAAAAAGCTTGGGAGAAACTGGAGGTAGCTACTACAGAGAACCTTCTGGAAACTTATTAACCAAGTGAGATCAGTAGGAAAAGCTCCAACAGAGATAAGTATTCCGCCTAATGTTTGGGAGAACCACTTTTATAAACTTTTTTCCATGGCACCAACAATGTCTCTGGAATTCAGTCTAATGACTATTGATGAATGTCCAGGTTGACCCCCAGTCACACCAGAAGGAATGGAACGGCTAATTTCACAACTTAAACTAAACAAAGCCCCAGGTATTGACTTTATCCTCACGGACGTACTAAAAGCCAATGTATCATGGTGATGCCCAGTGTTGGCTACCCTATTCACTTCAATAAATGAAACTGGGATTATTCCTCTACGCACTGTGCTCATGCCAGGGAACAGTTCCTGGGCTAGGCACATCTCCCCCTCCCCGCCTGCTAATCATTCCTGCACACCTCCTGTGAACACTCCTCCACATAAGCCGCTTTGGGGGCTGATAGGGAAGGGAAATAGGGGTCACAGGTGCACCGAAAACAGAGTGGGGAGTTCTTTGGCCATGCACTTGAGGGTCAGGGTGGGGAGCAGGGGAGGCACAATAGCCCAGTGGGGAAAAGCCCAGGTGCAAAGAGAACTAAAGTGGAAAAACCATAGGCAAAAGTCAAGTGCTGGCCAGTTGCAGAGTAGTCAGCCTGTGCCTCTGCACTTCCTATTGGCATTCCCAGACCCAGCTAGCCTGTGAATGCCAATAGGAAACACAAAGGTTCAGGCCTGCAGCTGGCTAGCCTACAAATGCCAATAGGGAATGCACAGGGAAAGGCCAGCTGGTGGGGAAAAAGCACTGGGGGAGGGGGGGGTGCAAGGAGGGAAAGTATGCCATCCCACTGCTAGATGGGCCAGAGGAAAACGCAATGACATACAGGAAACATTTTTAAAGGTTTTATTGATAACACAAAAAGATTATTTGAAACAGTTCAGCGATACTCCTTAAACTGTCACTGATGGTAGGTGATGCACAAGGCATCCTGGATCTCTCCAGCTATGCACTGCACTGCTCCGCTCAGGTCAGTTGGTCCCAGAATAGGGGCAATGGTTCATTTGATCTAACTGGCTGCGGGTTCTCCAACACAGCCCTACCAGTCTCCCAGATGTTATGGAGAACACAGGTGACAGCAGTCAGAAGTGGAGCAGTCTCTAATTGGAAATCAAATCTTGCTGCTATTGATCTCCAGTGCTGCTTTAATAGCCCAAATGCTCTCTCCACAACAGAGCAGGTTGCACTAAGCTGGCAGTCAAAGTACCTTTGCTCCAAGATGTGGACAACACTTCATGACAGATGTGGGCAACACTTCAGGAGGTAAGCTGGGTCCCAGAGAACAACATGCCTCATGAGGAAACCCCTGAATGCATGTTTCACTGGAAGGTCCAAAGTCTCTGGTGTAAATGCAGCCAAAAAAGAAGGAAAAGTGATGGAAGATGCAGGCACTGTGGTTCTTCCCAGACTACCCAGCAAGCACATCCACAAACTGAGCACAGTGGTCCACTACGGCCTGGAGAACCATGGAGATAAACCCCTTCCAGTTCAGGAGGTATTCCTTGCTATGAGGTGGACACATGATGGTGATATGGCTCCCATCGATAGCCCCTATACAGTTCAGGAAACCCTCCTGCCAAAAGCCCTCCATTACCTCTGTGGGGTCAGCCAACTGCACCAGCCAGTCCAGCAGTACTTCCACAATGGCTGTGCAAACCTCCACTAGTATGGTGTTCACTGTGGAGGTTCCAACACCAAATTGCTGGACGACTGTAGTGAAAGATTGCGGAAGACCTATTGTACACTGGTGGAGCCAGTTATCTTATTTGGCCTGCTTTTGCTTTAAGAATTCATTTTGTTTGACATGAGCTGTATGTATGCCTTTTTGGCAGCCTATGTGTATTCCATCCCATAATAAGTTGTTGTGCAAAATACCAAGGCCAGAGCTATAATGTTATGAGAAGCTTTTATCAGCAGCTGAGCCTGATACCAAGAGAAAGGTTTCTTAATTGGGAGTTGAATGACTCAGGCCAGGGGAAGGCAATAGTTAATTGTTAGCACATGCGCAGTGGTTGCATAGTGGGGTTTGTGAAGTCAAGAATACTATAAAGACAGAGTAACCGGAAACCCACATTGGAACTTCACTGCTGGCCACTTTGCAGACGTGCTGAGGGGCGCGGAAGAACTTGGGGCCCACCTAGGGATCATCTCGCAGCCGTTATTGGGGTTCCCTGGCTTGCAGAAAGGGATGTGAGAAGCTGTCTTTTACCTTTTGTATCCATTGGGGTTATTTCTTTTACCCTTTATGCTTTGTATATAATAAAATAGCTTTCTTGACACCATCTTGTCTGACTCATCACTGAACTGATCCAAAAGAACAAACGATTTCAAGACATTTGGCATAGTCGGCAGGATCAGATCAACGAACCTCCAATGTGGTGCGAAAGAGTTGTTGGGCCCACGCTGACACGGCTCCCAGGATGGTGTGCCACCCCTGAATGGGCTCCAGTCACTCAAATGTGGAGCCGGGTATCCCCACCGGTGAGTGGAAGAGCTGCTCTGTCCCAGGTTGGGGAAAAACAGAAAGCAGTCTCTAGGATGAGTTGGGAAGAGCTGCTCTGTCCCGGGGGGCCCTCGCCACAGGCAATACGCCTGTAGTAGCTGGGGGTCCCAGGAGGGCAAAAAAGCAGTCTCTGGAATTGGTCAAGTATTCCTCACAGCAGTGAAAGGTCTGTGGGAAAGCAGAAGAGCAGGCTAAAAATCATTTGCTTTTACAAGCATGTGGTGTCTTTGTCTTTAGTTATGTTAACTAAACTTGTCTGTGGGGGTTTTTTGAGAATTTTTAATTGTGTTGAAATTTGTTAGAAGTATTAATTAAAGAAAAAGGATTTAACAATTTAAGTAGGCTAATTATAAACATTATGTTTCTGTTTGTTTGTTGTTTGGGGGAACTAAAATATATGCTGGTATAAGAAGTTACCCTGCTTTTGCAGAGCAAAGTTAATTAAGTATTCGTGGGGAAAAAAAAATTTCAAGGATTTGTATTGGATTGAAATAAACATGTAGCTAAATTTTTACAGTGAATGAAAAGTGGAATGCGTTAGCAGGGGCACAGTACCATGGACTATGTAAGAGACGGGCACTCAGGAAACCAGGTTGAGTGTTAGGAACAAGGAGCTGGATAGAAGCAAGTGGCTTATGTGTTTTCAGTAATAGTAGGATTTAAGAAGATGTAAAAGTACACCTTTGTTGATGGTTTAGGCATTGGAAAATGTGAGTGTTCCTAATTAAATAAAAATAAACTGTTTGTTTGTAAAATTGCTGCTAGTAAGAGGCACAAAGACAGGATTTGCAGCTGTGTCTACAGCCATGAATCAAGTGTTCCAAGGCAGTTATCTTTCCCATTCTGCCCAGGCAGTAGCGATAGATAGCAGCCTTGAAAAGATAACAGAAAGCTGCAGTTTTGTGTTAGCTTTTATTATTTTGTTTGTGCTTAAATGAGGAAGTCAACTGGAATGTTAGGACAGGCTAAGCTGCCAAGAAGCGAAGCAGGGGGGGAGACGCATCCATGAACAGGTGGCGGAGCTACCACCGAACCCTATTGCTCCCGCAGTGCAGCCTGTGGAGCCCCTTCCCCCGATAGCCAAATGGGGAGTTCCCTTTGAGCAGTTGCCAGAGGAGAACAAACTGATGGCTCAGCGAAATATCTGAAGGGAAAGGGGGTGTGAAAGGCAGCTGCTTTACAACCAGCTAAAGACACTGTCTTGATTCAGCAGGAGCAGGGACATTCTAGCCAATCAGAACGTGCTAGAGATGTCCCAACCCAAAATACATTTGTATATAGACTCACGGGCCATTGCAAAGGGATTGACTCTTTGGGCCTCCAAATGGAAATAAGAAAATTGGTTAATTCATGGTAGGCCATTGTGGAGGAGATGATCTGTGGAAACAGGTGGTTGAGATTGCCAGGAAAATCCCTGGGACAGTGTATCATGTTAATGTCCCTACCAGGGACACCTCCCCAACTACCCAGTACAACAGTGCTGTGGATCAGAAAGTCCAACTCCAAGGTGTGGAAGCCCCTAATGACACCTCAGGAGAAAGGGAGGATGGCCTCCATCTCCTATGCAAATGAGACAGCTTACTCCTATAAGCACTTTGCAGGCGTGGGCTGAGGCGGTGGCAATTAAGGCACCTGATTATAGAGGTAATAGCCACAGGTGACGAAAATACATGCTGGGTAATGAAAACTGATGACTCACTGCCTATTTGTCTTGACAGAGGCAAACTGAGACAGCAAGAGTAACCAACAACATGATTCTTGCACCTTTGGACGCAGTCATGAACCTTCATGTTAAAGCTGCAGTGCTTTGTTAGAAAACAGCTTTTATGTATGATTATAACATTTATGCTTATATTTTGCAGAAAGCCTACCGATCCTTCTGGCTTTACACCAACATGACTTTACTTCCTGGTGATGACTACTGAATTTGTTGAAGGAACTGAAACGCTTGTATTAATTTTGTATGTTGTTAGCAATTAAGCATTTGATTGTGGTGAAAATGAAATTACCTCGACAGGATCATGTCGTATTGGGATAAACAAGGTTGTAATGGAGCAAGCCTTAATACCCTGGATTGCTTTAACTCTTGCACAACTCTTGTTAACTGGACTCATGAAGGTGACCTGAGCAGGGGTATCACTGGTCATCTTTATGCCCGACAACATCTGGAGTGTAAATGGCCTGGCCCCCTAGGATACATTCCTGTGTTAAAAAGATGTTGTATTGGAGGTCACACAAGGTAGGATGTGTGACTTGGCACAAATATTGATCTGTCATGGAGGTAATACAGCCAGTACATAAAAAGGCTTGTATGTAGTATGATTAGCTACCCAAGGCAATTGCATTTTTGATTTTATCATTGTACTTTGTTGTAATTATTGTTTGTTTAATGTTTTACATGTGGTATCGTATGCATGAGATGTGGTATCGTTTGGATAAGTGTGAACAAGGACTACAGGCCTCAACTGGAAGAATATAAGTGTTCAAGGGTGGAGTGGAGTGAAAGATTGCAGAAGACTCATTTCATTGTACACCGGTGGAGCCAGTTAGTGAACCCTTATATATCTTATTTGGCCTGCTTTTGCGTTAAGAATCCATTTTGCTTGACATGAGCTGTATGTATGCCTTTGGCAGTCTATGTGTATTCCATCCCATAATAAGTTGCTGTGCAGAATACCAAGGCCAGAGCTGTAATGTTATGAGACACTTTTATCAGCAGCTGAGCCTGATACCATGAGAAAGGTTTCTTAATTGGGAGCTGAATGACTCAGGCCAGGGGGAGGCAACAGTTAATTGTTAGTACATGCGCAGTGGTTGTATAGTGGGGTTTGTGAAGTCAGAATACTATAAAGACAGAGTAACCGGAGACCCACATTGGAACTTCACTGCTGGCCACTTTGCAGACGTGCTGAGGGGCGCGGAAGAACTTGGGGCCCACCTAGGGATCATCTCGCAGCCATTATTGGGGTTCCCTGGCTTGCAGAAAGGGATGTGAGAAGCTGTCTTTTACCTTTTGTATCCATTGGAATTATTTCTTTTACCCTTTATATATAATAAAATAGCTTTCTTGACACTATCTTGTCCGAGTCATCACTGAACTGATCCAAAAGAATAAACAATTTCAAGACAGCAACGAAAGTGGCACGCTTCCAGATGGCAATGGTAATGCACTTCTCCACAGGGATGGGCAACCGAGTCACTGTGCTCTGCTTTTCCAGTCGAGGCCTGAGGATCTTGGCTACCTGCAGAACAAGGTGACGGAACATCCTGAAGTTTGCAACCCACTCCGTCTCCCCCTTCTAGGGCAGCACATTCTCCCACCAGTCTGGGCTCTTCTCCTTCACCCAGACCAGTCTCTCGGTGATACTGCCCTGCACATGGGTGTCTGTGACTGAAGCTGCGTATCCCAACAGGTACCTCTCCGTGCACATCAGCTCCCTTCGTTCAGCTTCAGCCCTCCCCAACACAGTCCGTTGCCGTCGGAGGTAGGCAAGTGTACGGCGTCGAAGCAGGAGCCGTCTTGCGGTGTGGTGCTCCCCGCTATCCTGGCCAGAGATCAAGAGAGCGCCTTTCTGTGCCTTGACATCAAACTGCACCAACAGTAGCAGAAGACTTGGATCTGTTGGATTGCTCACAGGTTCTGCTCAGCAGTGGAAAGAATGCATGGAGCACAACAAGCACAAGGAAGTTCTTGGAAAACGTCTCTATGGCATGCCACTGGGAGTGCCTCGATCAGATGGCAGAGATTAATCTCTTCGGGGACACAAGTGACTCTGGGTACAGGGAATGTGAAGTGATTGAAGGAGAACTTGTCGTCCTATACACCGTTTTGGACACTTGGAGAAATGCAGACTATCCTCATGAGCAGGGATGTTTTCCATCCAAGCTGTCTGGTAATGCAGAAGGTGCTAGAGACGAGGTACAAGAGGCACATGTTTGACTGGGGGTTTTATGCAAACGGGAGGGATTTCCAGTACCACAGCAGGCAAGAGCCCTATAAAACTGTATGCTGCTACCCTGCCAGTACATCGTTTTGAGTCATGGATGTGAGAAACCGGGTGGTGACAACACACAAAAACTGAACGATTTTGATTTCGATTTTTACTTTTGCTTTCAATTTTCACTAGACGCACTCAATAAAATATGCAATTAGCTCAATATTATGTGCATAGGAAAAGGCTTCCATCCGTCAAGTGCTGGCAGGTATAAACCCACATATGAACCCTCCGTGGGTGGGTGGGGACAGCAGGAGTCATGGAGTCATAATAGCTTGGAATAAAAGAACAGCTGGTGCAGTTTCTTTTTCCCATGATCCGCTGTGGCTGAGAGTCATTATAGAGGGCAGGATACAGGACGGGGTGGGTGTGTGTGGTTGGTGGTTGGAGCATGGCGGGAAAGAATGCCTGCCCATGAATTAGGCGTGTCACATTAAACCTGTGAGTGGGGGCTGCCCGAATGCACAATACATGCAGGGGGCTGTCCGTTTATTAGGCTCTGCACGCTATACATGAAAGTGAGGGCTTCATGCACCGAACCCAGACTCCAGGGGGCTACTGTCTCATTTGTTAACACCCAATGTTACCTTTCTCTGTTTACTTCAAAGTAAAGGGAGAAAGGTACAGTTAACTTTGAAGTCGGAAGCGAAGGGGAGCAGATACTTCTCTTCCCACTCCTGAATAACCTTGGTTTAGGGTTTTGCATGTTTGAAGAAATCAGAAGTTAAAGTAGTGGAAGTAGTGAGGCCCCACTACTTTCAAGTATCTGTTTGTTGAAATGTGGCTTCAAGTTTGGGTTTGCAGCAGAATGTAGTCATTCAGCTGTCTCACCAGCAGGTGGCACACACTTACCCATTAATGGCACTAGCAGATAGGACTTAAATACAGCACCAAAGAGGGAACTGCATTGATGTTCTGTACTTGGGGAGACTGAAAAAAGGTGGTCAATGTGACTTGTGCAAGGCTATACAACCAATTTGGGTACTGACAAAATGAGGACTCTAGGGTCCACAGCTCACATCTTTTGCTTGTTTTATTAGACTCTCTCAAAACATGCAAGGTCCAAAGCCCACAAAATGAAAAATAATCCACCCATCCGCCTTATTCACAATCCACTGGGGAACCCGAGGACATGGGCTTTAGATGACTTATCCGTCATTGGGTACAGAGGGAAAGAGAAGCCAAGTTCTTCCCTGCTTGTCTGTGATTTCCATTTCCAGTGCAAGAGACCAACCTGAGGCTGCACATCAGATTTTAAAACTCCGAACAATCTCATGATCAAGACTGATGGAGCGCGCTTCTGGCACAGGAAGGAACAGGGACACAGTGTCCCCCTATCCCAGTGTAGTGCGTGCTTGGCACACCCCATCTGGCCATGTCTGTGGCCACTCAGCACCACCTGAGTCAGGGTGCCAAGCTCAGCAATGCCTTCCGTGAGGCCATCTCCACAAGGAGAGAGTGTGCAGGGAGCCCCGTATATTTACCGCCTTTGCAAAACAAGAATTACAGGCCCTCTCAGGTAAATAGTTTATAGTAGATTCCCATTCTGAGATACTAAAAAGTTCCAGGAGAGTGTGCAATGTACCTATGGAGTAATTTCAAGCATGCTAGAGAACATGTGCATCAAAGACAGTTAGGTATGGGGCTTCAGAAAGAACTACTACAGGGTAGATACATTTAACAGAGAGAAAACCATGAGTATGTCTGTACAATCTAAAACTGATCATCCAGAGTTTTCCAAACTCTTCCCCAAACCTTTGGTTAATCAGGGGAACTGCCCCAAGTATAGGAGAGGAAAGAATAGCAGACAAGGGTGGAGTGAACGATTTAGCAAAGGTGCTTTAGCTAAACTGATCTAGCTAAAGCTCTTTAGCAGAGGGCTTGTGCTAAAGCCTCTGCTAAGGTGCTTTGGCTAGATCGATTTAGCTAAAGCACTTTAGCTCAATCTCACTCCTTTCCCTGGGCTCCCTTTCTACTGCTCAGCCTATCTGTCTTGAGTAATTGTGAAGCTTCCCCAATTCCACACACTTCACGCTCCTGAAGCACCAGGTATTCCATTCTTATGTGAAAGACCTGGACGAGTGTAGACTGTCCCAGGGACGCGTATTCATTCATAATCAAATTAATTCTATCCTATCACCTTGTAGCAGGGTCGGAACAGAAGAGAGGACTTTTAACAGCCATAGGGTGAAAGCAGACATGACGTTAACTCCATTTTAACTCCGATTTAACATTTCTTGTGCCCTACGCAACCCTGCAACATGCATAAGAAATGTTTAAATGGTGTTAAAGGGGAGTTAACGTCATGTCCGTTTTCACCCAACCATAGTTCATACTGGTCTTTTTCACACACAAGATGCACCCACTCATGAACACCCAGAAATCTGGGTGAAGGATGTGGTGCGGGTAGTGAGTGGGGGTGCATGTGGACTCCCACCTAACATGCATCCCCACGCACACACACCCCCTCATCAACACGCACGGAGCAACCTGGGGAAACGGCGGTTGCTCTGTGCGTGTTGATGGGTGGGGGGTGCGTGGGGATGCACACATGCCACGCCCACCCACTGCGCACACACCAGCACGCCCACGGACCCCCCACCCTGTGGAGGCTGTGTAAAAACAGCCATACAAAGTGCAGGGTGATTAAATGGTTGAAACATGAAAGGAGAATACTGAATTAGCAACTTCCCCGTGTTCACTTCTCTCCCATTTTGCTTTACCCTGGCACACCACACATACCCCTGCTGAAATATCATCATGGGCTGGCAGCTCCCTACTGTAAAGATCAGGGCCCTGACCTGAACACATTCTTGCACATGAAGTCCCTTTAACTACAATGGGAATACAAATGCATACGCGTTTATTAGGAATGGGACTTTCAGTTTCAGTTTTAACCAAAGGAGGCTGAAAGTCCCTCTTTCGATTAAAATCGAGAGATTAAAAAAATTGAGCCCTTCTCAGTTCCCAATGTTCAGATCTTCTATTCTCATTGACTTCAATGGGAAGAGCCGGGAAACCTCCTCTAACCCCACCACTGGCCTCGGAGGGTGGGGTAGGGATCCATTACCCCAAACACCCCCCCACCATCACCTGCCGGGATCCGGCTTTACACTCCATCCCGAGGGCCCCTGTCCATTACTTACCTTTGCAGGTCCGGGTCCAGCGGGTGGGGGTCATGGCCGCTGGCTGGGCCACCAACTCTGCTACCGGCGGCTGGGCCTCTTCCGCTGCTGACTGGTGTCGGGAACCGGCTCCACTGCCAGGCTGCCGGGGTTTCACTGCTATAGGGCAGTGGAGAAGGCCCGGTCACCAGACAGCGGAGCCGGCTCCTGACACTAGTCAGCAGCGGGAGAGGCTCCGCCGCCAGTAGCGGAGCTGGTGGCCTGGCCAGCAACCATGACCCCCACCCTCCGGACCCAGACCTGCAAAGTTAGGTAATGGACAGGGGCCCTGGGAATGGGGTGGTAAAGCCAGGCCCTGGTGGGTGGAGGTCAGGGCGTTAGGAATAATGGATCCCCACACCCCACCCTCCGAGGCNGGGGGGGGGGGGGGTTTATGGTGGCGGCTCCCTGCATCTCGGGACTCTTGGACAGTTCTCTTTCCCGTTGGAGTCAATGGGAAAATTTCCCTGACACTGATAGATCTGAAACCGAAAGGAGATCGGAGACACAGGCGAACCGAAACCGAAAGAAACTAAAACCAAAATTTTGTCCAGAGTCCCAACCCTAGCGTTTATGAAACTGCAGCCTGAGAGAATTCTGTCCTGACGTGAAACCCAGTAGGACTATGGCTCAAAATGGGGAGGTGTGTTCCATCAGTGAGGAGGGAGCAGTGCCTTGTGCCCATTCCCCCCTCGACTCCCCACGCAGGTAGGTTGTGGGTCGAGGCCCGGGAGACCCCAGGCCTTGGTCTGGTGCTGCTGAACGCGAGGTCGGTTGTCAATAAGTCATCTACCATCCGGGAGTTAATCCCGGAGTGGGACGCCGACCTCGTGTGTATTATTACAGAGACCTGGATGGAAAATGAATCGGGCCCTATTCTGGCCAATCTTGTTCCAACTGGATTCTCTGTGCAGCATCAGCCTCGACTGGAGGGACAGGGGGGCGGTGTAGCCATTGTTATTAAGGATGCATTGTCTTTTAGGAGATATCCGGTATAGGCTCCACCAGGTGTTGAGTGTCTCCATCTTGTGTTTCCCCACATATTGTATTTTTAAATTGTTTTTAAATTTTATACTGTTTTAATTAATGTTCTTTGCCACCCCGGGCTGCCCTGTGGGCAGGAGGGGCGGGATATACATTTTAAATAAATAAAATCAATAAATAAAAATAGCCGAAGTAGTTTCAAAATTAATGGAGCAGACCAACTTAAAAAGGAGGGACAAAAAGACATATCACTCATGACAGGATGAATCAGAGACTCCTGACTACAGCAGGTATGCAAGCATGGCCACTACAAAAAGATACAAACCCCATGTGTGCGCCCTTTATTATTTGTTTACTATCAAAATGTGATAACCCACCCTCTCCTGCCAAGGGAGCTCAAGGCAGTGTACAATAAAATATAAGAATAAATACAAATGCAATAAAAACAGATACAAAAATATACAAAATACAGCAGTCACAAAAAAACTCCAACCCAACCCCCCACCAAAAGCCTGGCGGAATAACCAGGTTTTACACGGATGCCTGAAAGAGGAATTACATATTATTAATTATTTTTTATGACTGTAGGGAGTGGAGTCCCAATCAAGAGTAAAGTAAGTCCTCTAACACTGGGTGTTTTTAAACAAGATGGAGAGAGGGGGGAGGGGGATCCATGGCCGGTGTGGGGGGCGTCATGCATAGGGGAGCGCTTCAAATGAGCATCCCCCGATGGCTGCCCCGTCCATGCACTGCGCACCCGGTTCCCGCATGGGGCACTCTGGATTTTTCTGGAGCGGCCTGTGCGTAGCCATAGGTGGGTGGTGCGTGGGCCACAGGAGCGCTCCCCCCAATGCACCAAATCTGCATGAACGCTTCCCCACATGGACAGTAGGTGTCCACACATGGGGGCATCTCGTGTAAAAACATCCAGCGTTTGAATAGCTTGGCAGGGGTTCTGTCAACATAAGAGCCCACCAAAGTACAGATATTACAGCAGTCCAAGTCAGATGTACAGAAAACTATGGTCCATTTATTCATTCACCTCTATATAAAAACAAAATGCAAGAAACGGTAAAATATGCGTTAGCAATGGACACAATTCTCTGCCATTAAATTCAATGGGAGCTGAGCATTTACTTCAATGGATGAAGACTGCACCCAATATTTCCGGCCCACAGAACAATACCATTTGACCTGTGTCTATTGTTGTTAATTCTACCGGTATATATTTTTAAAATGCATCTTTTTCTTTTTTAAAAAAAGAAAAAAGAAATGAAGGAAGTTGTCAATTTCACTTGTCTCGTCTATTCAAATTTAAGCTGAATGTGCCAAAATATAACACAGCTATTCCTGTTCATCTGTCAAGATCTCTTTGTAGCTATAACTCAGTATTGTATAGACTCCATAGATCATATTAAGAAGCAGGCAAAGAATATTTCTGCAGCTTTAAACAGCTATTTGCATTACTAACCAAGAGATATTAGCATTCAGAAAATACAGGGAAAAGCAACATTGTAAAGTATTTGTTCCAAAATGTATGTCTGTTCCTAAAACAAAAAACCTTCATGGATAATTTTCATTGCCTTTCCATTTTTATACCTGGTTTCTATTCCAGATTACATAAAAAGCTGTTATACTAAAGTGACAAATGAAAATTTAAGGCTGACCTAGATTCATTGTTACTTACTATTTGTGACTTTCTGGGCATTGGTGCTGGTGGCTGGATCTGGGTGGAAGCATTTGCTGTTGGACCACTTTGTGGGACTGGCACTTCGGATGCAGAGGAGGATTCTCCTGCTGTTAAAAGGAAGGAATACACTTTCAAGACAGACAGCCTTTAAAACATCAACACAGATGTCCATGCAGATGAGAGAACTATGTAATTCCAAGTAAGCATTTCTTGTTACTGAACGATGCAAAAAACCCACATATTTTTTCATTCCTGGTGGCACTCTCCCAAACCAATCGTCTCTCTATCCTCTACCACCAAAAGCCGGCCTGGTTCCTAATACAATTCCATAAAAGCTTAAATACTGTAAAATATTTGAGAGAGACGAAAATATCCAAGATTGTGAAAGCAGGCCCGTTCCCTCAAAAACGTCTTCACAGTTTCCCTCGTCACCTCTCTTTAATATAACCCTCTCCTCTCCCTTGGCACATCCCTGCACTGCAAACCTTGGTTCCAGCTTTCAAGGATGGGGCTTGCACTGTAGGCAGACTGGAAGGAGGATGCCGCTCCCTGATGATTAGCTGGATTGGGGAGAAACAGGTACACCCCACCCACATTACAAGCAGCAACCCCAGAATGGGATTTGCACGGCAGGCTCTATAACCCCATCCACAGATGGCGTGACCCCAGTTGCCCATCTGGGCCAAGAGAAGAACTTCAATAGTCCTCTCTGAGGCACATGAATAGGAAGCCAGAGAAGTCTTCCCAATTACGCAGAGTGATGTAACCGGGGTGGGGTGGGGGTGGGAATGCCACTACGTTTTTGCAGGCTCCAGCCCTTGCTACCCCACAATTGCTCACAGACTAGCCAGACCCATTTATCCCTTCACCAGCTGCGAGTTATTTATATGAGCAATCTCTCTACAATACTGTATATAGCAGGCCCCATACCGTGGGGGCCCCAGGCTGGGCATTTCTTGCCTTGCTTTCTCACCTGTCAGTTCCAGGTCTGTTGAGGGAAGCTCCCTCCCTCCCTAAAACTCCCAGCCTCTCCTCTTTCCCAGAAGGCCAGCCAGCAGTCTTTTCTCCAGTTGGGACTAACTGCTCATTAAAGCAGTGCTAATGAGTCTTCCAAAAGGTCCAGATCCTGCCAGCACTTACATCAGCCCATCATCTCAGTCTCACTTTGCAAGGACTTACACTGATGTTACAAGAGGTCATAGTAGCAAAGTGGCAAACAACGCAAAGGACTTTTCCCATGCTCAAAAAGAGACGCTCCGGTATTGCCACAAACAGGAAACAACAGAAACTTGACTTTTTTGTATTTCATATAGATGAAATTGTTGCAGTGTCCAGTGATAGGAAAATGCAGTTAAATTACATCAATAAGACAAGGCAGCTAGATAAAAGGGGATATGCCATGACAGAGGAACATAAGATCATGAATAGCATGAAGAAGTTGAGTAGGAAACTGTTATTTGCCTTTGTTCGGTGGTTCCCAAAGTTTTTTGGTATATGACCCCATTTTGAGACTTGGCCTCAGACAGGACTTGGGAACTCATTGCCATAATCCGACTGGCCTATGGTACTCATTACCCGTGGGACACTGTTAAGACTAGTAGTGTAACTGAGATCAGAAAAGTATTAGACAAACAATAGAGAGATAGAGAGATCTGGGAGTAGTAGTTAATCACAGGATCACTATGAGCCACCAATGTGATTCATCTGTAAAGAAGACAAGGATGCATCAGGCAAGGCATTTCCAGTAGGGATGGGAAAGCATTAATGCCACTGTATAAGGCATCATTACATGCACATGTAAGATGAGATTATTGCATGTATAAGAGAGCCAGCGTGGTGCAATGGCTAAGTGCACACTACTTGGACCGGGCGATAAGGCGAGACTTGAACCGGGCTCTCCCACTTTCACTGGGTGACCTTGGGCCAGTCACAATAGTCTCTCAGCCTAACTTACCTCACAGGGTTGTTGTGAGAATTAAAATTTGTGTTAAGCACTCTGAGTGCCATGGCAGGGGGGCACTATAAAGATTATTATTATGAATACGATAATGATTTAATTTCCTGAGGGTTGTACTGACCTTTTCTAATTTAAGGTTTGGGTCTGTACATTGGGGTGAGATTTGGTGGCCTGTTGTGTTCAGGGGACCATACTACAAGATCTGGTGATTCTTGACCACAGACTCTAGGATATTCAAAAGAGAATAAGGCTGGCCAGGAGATGTGGCCTCACACTCAGGGTGTCCCTAAACCTCCAACTACCGGAAGCTGAGAGTGAAGAGAGGGCTTTCTATAATAGCCTTGCAGTTTCTCATACATTCCCTCTTAATTATCAGACACTGGCCACTATTGGAGACAAGACTGAGCTAGATGGACCATTGGCAATTGGGCCAATAGTACAGAGAACTCTAGAGCAGTTCTTATCATTAAGAGATTCAGAATTAATTTCAAGCTCTACACGTCTGAACTGCCCTGCCATTCTTTTGACATTATTACATTTTCCTGTTCTTTGGATAAATACTTCTCTTCCCACTGTTGCTTTGTGCAAACGCTATGTAAAATAGCAGATACGAATCTTGACCCTTCTCTACACAAGTTATCCCTTACACAGCCCCAGTGATTTCAATAAGACTTTGCAGGGGCATAAAGTTTTGTCTGTAAAGAACAGTTTGTAAGTCTGGATCAGATTACAGAAGAAGAGATAATCAGTCACACTGAAGATTCCTAAAGTACTGTATGCAAAGCAAATCATCACGAATGACAACTACTTCTACTAGTACTTTTCAGCAACAGCAATACTTAAGTTTCTTATACAGCTGTAGAAAAAAGAAAATGTGATTTTTTAAAATGAATAGTGCCTCTTAAGATTATAATTACCAGATGGTTGTAGAGATGCAGGTCCTCTAGGCTGCCCTTTGCTAGTTACACTGGATGACTTGTCAGTCCTATTAAGAAGAAAATTAAACATTCACCTGTTTATAAAGTAAGTAAGAATACTTGAAACACAGCTACAGTCGCACCACTGTAGAACAGTGCTTTGCTTCCTCATCGGAAATAAGATGCGAGTATTCTTAAGGCCCAATAATCAACGTTATACAAAATATCATAAAACTAGGATTTATAATTTTGGTCCATGAGACACGAGTATTCCAGAAGTTCTGAGGTTTCCTCTGCTGGTTTGCTTTTAAAATTACCAGTCGTATCATTTTTTAAAATTACATACACTGTAGAAGGAACAGCAGATGTCTTCCTGCACCTGGGTGGAATAAACATCTCAATTTTCCCTTGTTGTTTATTACATTAGAATTAGAACTAAATCACCCCTCGTTGCTTCCTGTCTTAGAACAAGAACTCCACAAAGCCAGAAAATATAGCTGCCATGTGGGTTTAATGAACCTTGAATATTAGAATCCCTGCATCAGTTTGGACATTATTGATAAATGTTTACTTTCTTCTAGATAATATATCCTACATTATCTATGAACAGAAATAAACAGTAAATATGCCATCATTCTCAAAAGATAATTGTGTGGGGGTTTTAAGCAGCATAGTTTACAGAAGTACAACTCCTCTCAAAATGTAAGACCATTAACCAGTTTGTAGTGTTTCATGAATTAAAATACTAAAGCAGCACCAATTACCCAGGAGCAGGCTTTTTCTGAGCAATTCTACTAGGATGTTGTGGAGGTAGCGGGGGCGGTGTAGGTTTTGACGGTGGAACAGCTGGCTGTTTTGACTGCTGGTTCAAAGCTTCTATAACACTGGCTGTCTTTGCAACTGGAGGTGGTGGTGCTGGAGCGAGTATATCTATAAAAAGGCAAAGTAGAGAGTGATGCAATTGCAATGATGTGTGCATTATTCTTAGAACATCCTCTCATTATGTCCTCCTTACACACAATCTG
The DNA here is from genome assembly GCA_003113815.1 of Sphenodon punctatus. Classification (NCBI taxonomy): domain Eukaryota; kingdom Metazoa; phylum Chordata; class Lepidosauria; order Sphenodontia; family Sphenodontidae; genus Sphenodon; species Sphenodon punctatus. The sequence goes on along the minus strand of QEPC01008233.1, from coordinate 3,899,246 downwards.
TTTCCAAGAGAAAGAAAAAAATGCTCCACTAATTTCTGAAAATAGATTATTTTTTAAAAAAACAAAACAGGAACCCTTTCCCTTGTACCAAAATTGAGGACACATATCTAAAGATCAGAATGATTTGGTAATGCTTATTTTAAAGTAAACACAAGCTAATGTCAGCACTGCAGTCTTCTCTCTTAGCTTTAGGTTTTCTACAATTCCCTTTACATTTTTCTTTGACAGGTCTTTACCTTGGCCCTGATAAGTCTGTCCCTGTTGAGAAAAACTCTTAATATTAAAACTCTTACGCTTCAGTCTTGGATTGGGATAAAGTACATGCTGGGCAATATGATACCCCATGAGAACAGCACTAGCAATCAGCACGGGCAAGAATCCCATTGATGCGAGTGGGCTCATACCCACACTAACTGCTAGCATGCTAGCAAGCTGTAAAACTAAATATATATTTAAATGTTTTGCTGAATAAGGGCCTCTGGAGCTAACCCAATCTAGTCAAGCAGATTCAGTACCTTACAATGGGTGTTTTCAGATGGACACCTGCTTCACCGCCTCTGCCTCACCTCACCCCCGGGTGACCCGTCTGTTTAAAGGTGGGCCACCCAGATGTGAGGCAGAGCAGAAGCAGAGCACGTGCCACCTGCTCTGGGCCAAGCTCTGCTCGTGGTGCTCCAGAGAACATCCCGGAGCACCACAAGCGGGGTGGGCTGCCTGAACCCAGACAACCGGCTGGGGGAGGAGCAACCGTCCATCTACTCACAGATGGGCTGCTGCAGCTCTGCCTCTGGCCGGGGCTTGCCCCGGCAACAGCCATAGAGCTGCAAGTGGCAGCCGGCAATCCGTCCACAGCTCTATGGGGTGGAGGGAGGGTCACCGCGTGGACAGACTGAGGTGTGCGGTGGTGGGTACCTTTGTCTGAACCCACCGCAGCCGGAATAGACCCGGGGTTCCCCCAGGTCCGTCTGAAAACACCCAATGTAGGCTTATGGAAGTTTTGTTGAACAATTGATCTTTTGTCAGAAACGAGACCAGGGACACTCAGTCCTGACTGGCACAAGAACCACATGACAAAATAGCCACAAATAGCCTGCAGTAGTGCCATCCCCAGCCAGGAAAACACTGCAGATCCTAAGGCCAACAGCTGAATGGCATTTAGAGCGAAGAGTCTAGTGGATGGGGAGCTGTGGCCTGAGTATCACTGCTAGAACAAAGGAACACTTCTTCGGTTGGACATTAACTAGGGCAGATTTTTAGAAAAAACCTTTTAGAGCTAAAGATAGGAAATAACATATCTGTTCTGGCCAGTTCAACAACAGGAAAAGAGTTATCAAACCACTTCTGTCCTAGGTTTTATAGTCGAGTGAGTTCTGGAAAGCCAATAAGAACTAAGCACAACATGAAGGAGATAGCCTTTAAAACACAGCCCAAATTCTATATAGAACCATTTCTGATGAAATTTATTCACATCGATTGACGTAGGATAGTAGGCCAAAACTAGTCACTAGCAGCAACATCATGAGTAGTGAAAATGGAAAATTTAGGCCAACCATGATTAGATGCAGCAGAAGGGAGAAGAGGGGAAAGTGAAAACATACTTGTAGATGTTACACGCAATGGCGGAACAGGGGGATGAATAGCTGGTGGATCGGATGAGGATCTCTGCCTGCTTATACTTTCCACTCCTAATGAATTTGTCTTCCACAGTGTATTTGATGAAGGAGTTGTCTGAACAGCACTGCCAAGAAATGAAGACTGAACTAAAAAGAGAGGAAAATACTGGTTTATTATTATGATTAGTGCTGACTATGTGTGGGCAAAGTGTTACCAACAGTCGAACCTGTGCCTCTCTTAAAAAGGGTCTGCCTGCTTGTTGTGTACACGGACAAAACCCGCTATTTTGTGGTAAGAGCACAGGATAAATGAACCACACGTCACTGGAATCAAAGTTTCTTGAGAAAAAATATACCTGACATTTTAGCAGCATAAGCTCTTATCTTGGGTCAGTGCCTCTCTTTTTAAAATTTGGTGGCTGTTAAAAGCAGCTTCACACTCGTGCAATATTTAGTAGTGTTCTTGAAAACCTCAGCCACTGTAATGGTGAGACCCTCAGCTATCATCTAACAAAATAATTTTCTAGCCCTCAGTGCTGCTTGCTTGAAAATAGAACTGCAGGGTACCATAAAGGCTTTGAAGCCAAAAGTCACATTAAAAAGTCAACGTTTATATTTAACGTCCTTGTAACTTTTCACCAACATCACATTTTTCTCATGGTTTTGGCCATTTGGAGGTAGCAATGCTGAGGCTAAGAAGATGAAGGTGCTCAGGCCTGACAAAAAAGGGAAGTCGAGGGGAGAGGTCTATGACTATAACTTGCTTCTCACAGGCAAGAGCCTTTAGAAGTTACGATAAAGGAACCCGTATCAGGTTGCAGGTGGTGGGGGCCTGGAGAGATTTGAAATCAACTCCACTTAGTCAGGAGGCTGCAACCCTTTCTTTCAGATTTAGATACAGTACAGCCACTGTCATCCATACCTCTGCACCTTCGAGGCTGGGCTACTCCAATATGCTCTATGTGGGGCTGCCATAAAGTGTTCTGAAATTGCAGCTGGTGCAACACACAGCATCCCACCTTCTTACAGGAGTAGGTCACTGCAAGCGTGCAACACCAGTGCTCGGGAGTCTGCACTAGCTGCCAATAACTTTCTGGGCACAATTCAAGGTGCTGGGTTTGACCTATAAAGTCCCAATTGGCATAAGCCTCACATAACTTAAAAGGCAGCCTCCTCCTCGATGTTGCATTGCAATCCTTGAGGTCAGCCGGGAGCATCCTCTGGCTAGTTGCCATCAGTGCATCAAGTCCATTAAACAAAGGTGCACAGAGAGTTGTTCTCAGTGGCTGCTCCACAGCTATGGCAAGCCCTCCCCAACAGAGGTTCCTCGCAGCCTGGGCCTCGGCATTTTCTGGATGCAGTGAAAGACCTTTTTATTTGGTCAGGCATTTGGCAGGTTGGAATAGAATTTGAGAGAGTTGGGTTTTTTAAAAGGGTTTTTCTTATATATTCAATTTACTATATATTGTTACACACTCTGAGCCTTTGGGATACAGCAGGGTAAAATTTTAAATAAATAAATATGCCAGAGTCAGAGACACAAGATGCTCCAGTGATAATAAGTCTGGGACTGAGGAGAATTTCAATTTCCTGCTCTGCCACAGACTGCCAATGTGGCTGTGGGCAAATAGACCACTTAAGCTGCAATTCCCAAACCACTACTCCAGAGCAGTGCCTTACAATAGTGTTTTTGTGCCTCAGGTTCCCAACTATAAAATGGGGCTAACAGTATTTCCACCTCCCCCAGGCATGTAAATACATTCAAGATTGTGAGGTACTCAGATTTTAAAGTGAGAAGGAAGGGAGTATTATAAGTACTTTAAGAAGAGAACTTCAATTCTGACCTGAACATGTTATTAACCTGCAACGCTGGGCCCCAGTTGCAGGTTCTTCAAAAGAAAGAACAACAACTGTAGCACCTGCACGACATTCCTTTGTGTTCTTCTATTTCCTTTTTGGCAGTTTAGCCATAAATAAACTTACTTACTATTATTTCATTCTAGGACTCAAGTGCTCTGTTTTCCCCATTTCACTAACACATTCTATAAGCTCTCTTTCTTTACAGAAAAAAGATTTTGTTGCTACCATATAATTTTGTGCCTACTCTGTGATCACCATATTAAGGGGAGATGAAAAACACAGTAGATGTGAACTAGGAACAAGCAACACTTTGCATGGAGGAGAAGGCGACAGGGATCAAAAGCTACAAAGAACATTCTAAATTTAAGAGGATAACAATAATAATAAAAAGGTAGTCACCAAGAGGTTACGATCAGTAATAATACCGTAATGTTCAACTGGGTAAGTGAAAGAAAGAGAAGCTAATGGAGCAAAAATGTGACAGTAAAATACACCAGCAAATGAATTGCAAGCCAGCAGGCATGTTTTCCTGACATTATGGGTATTATATTGGAGCCACACAGTGAAAAAAAGAAAAAGAAAAGTGGTATTATTTAAAGAGTTTGTCACTTAATCAGGCAGTGAATGAAACAGAACTTTTGTGAGGAGAAAAGCTTAGCCGAAGGGCAAAACAGAAGTTAGAGCTGCTCAATTATGTTAGTCACTCTTGTTTTCAGCAGGGTTATCACCCTTCCAATGTCATAATGTTGATTCCCTGGTGAGCTATCGGCCTGTCTCTAACCTTCCCTTTTTAGGAAAGGTTATTCAACGGGTGGTGGCCTGTCAGTTGCAGGCGCATCTAGACTGCATCCGTTTCCTGGACCCCTCGGAGTCAGAATTTCGTTCAGGCTATGGCACCAAGACTTCACTTGTGGTATTGGTCCATGACCTTCAAGTAGAACTGGATAGGGGGAGTTTGACCCTGCTGGTTCTACTCGATCTCTCAGCAGCTTTTGACACAGTGAACCATGAGGTGTTGGTGAACCACCTGCGAAACTTGGCTGGAGTGGACGGGATGGTTTTGTAGTGGTTCCATTCCTTTCTAGCAGAAAGATCTCAGCGAATAGTCCTGGGGGAATATACTTCATCCCCATGGAGTCTCCCATGTGGGGTCCCACAGGATTCCATTCTGTCCCCCCTCTTGTTCAATGGGTATAAACAGCCGCTGGGGGAGGTTGTGCGTAAGTGGGGAGTACGATGTCATCAATATGCTGATGATACTGAGCTGTATACCTAATTTTCATCTGCCCCAGGCTCTGCAGTCTCTGTGCTTTCCCAATGCCTGGCTGCTGTGGGGGACTGGATGAGGGCTAGCCGATTGAAGCTGAATCCCGACAAGACAGAGATAATCTTCGTTGGTGAAGCTGGTGGTCTGGGTGAGGGGGAATCTCCCGTTATTGATGGCGTTCGCCCATTCGCAGCTACACCTGGATGTCCAGCCTGGGTTCTCAGCTGTGCCTGGATGTCCAGGTTTCGCCAGTTACATCTGGTGAGGTGGCTCCATCCTTATGCCTCGGACTCTGATCTCGCCACCATCATCCATTCATTCATCACCTCAAGGCTGGATTACTGTAATGCCCTCTATGTGGGGCTGTCCATGGTGACGGTACAGGGACTGCAGTTGGTGCAGAATGCGGCGGCCCTTCTGTTTACGGGGACAGGCCACTGAGAGCATATTACCACTGTGCTCTGAGCTCTGCACTGGCTTCCTAAAGTTTTCCAGACCCAACTCAAGGTGCTGGTTTTGACCTATAAAGCCCACAACAGCCTGGACCCTAGCTATCTGAAGGATCACCTCACTCCCCAGGCTACGGGGCAGTTCCTGCAGTCATTGGGGGGGGGGGCGCCCTCCTGTGGGTTCCCTGATATAGTCGGGTGGGAACTGACAGGTGGGTATTGTCAGTGGCTGCACCATACTTTGGAACTCTCCCCCAGTGAGGGTTCGCCTCAGTCCGACTCTTGTCATTTTCCACCGCCAGCGTAAGACATAGCTCTTCCGCCAAGCATTCGGTGCAGGGGATGGTTGTGGAGAGGATATGGGGTGGGTGGGTTTTTATATATTTTTTCCACATGCTGCCTTTTATTGCACTGATTTTTTTTGTTGCTATTTTATATATTTGAATTGTTGTTTTATTCTATTTATTGTCTGTTGACTGCTGTGAGTTGCCCTGAGCTGCCGGAGGCAGGAGAGGGCAGGAAAGAAAAGTAAAGGAAGAAAGGAAGAAAAACTTTTCTCCTTTTTAAAAGCATAAATAAGGCTCATCATTTTGCTTTTTCAGACACTTATTTATTTATTACACAATTATTATCCCGCCTAATAGCGACTCAGGGCAGCTCGCCTTCTCCTCTTCTTCTTGGTCTGGTGAGCATCTGGTGGTCCAGAGAATGAAGGGAACGCTGCCATTTTGGCAGCACAAGTTCAAAATGGCCACCAAGGCAGTGTCAGCGCCATTTTGGAAGAGGGCAGCTGTTTTGTGTGTGTGAGTGACAGCATTCTCTTCATCCTCCAGACCAGCAGTGGCCCGCTAGACCAGGAAGAAAAGGAGAAGGCCCAGCTGCCCAGCAGAGGAGCTGGCTCTGCTGCTGGTGGCCGGGACTCCTCTGCTGCTGGTTGGTGGTGGGAGCTGGCTCCTTTGCCAGGCAGCCAGGCCTTCTCCGCTGCCCCATAGTGGAGAAGACCCGGTGGTCTGGCAGCGGAGCCGGCTCCCACCAGCCAGCAGCAGAAGAGGCCCAGTCACCGTCCTGTCATTCCTGACTCACCACCACTCTCTAGACCCGGACTGGTGGTGGTAAGTACATGGGCCCAGAGGAGTGGGGGTAACGCTGGGCCCCTGTGGGTGGGGTTAGGGTGTGTGTTAGGGGTAATGGATTCCCACCCCCATGAGGCCGGGAGTGGAGTAGTGGGGATGGGGAAGGTTTCCTCAGCCGGCTGGTTCTTCCCATTGACTTCAACGGGAACATAAGATCCGAAAATTGTGAACCAAGATGGGTCCAATTTTCGGATCCTTCAGTTTTAACCGAAACAGCCATTATTGGACTGTTTCGGTTAAATCCGAAAGTTCCACCCCTATTACTAACACCTGACTGACTGCTCTACAAATGTCAGCCACTGAGGAAGCCATCTCTTTTGTGGAACTGGATTTAAGGCAATCAAGGACCTCTTTATTAGCTTTGGTACTACATGTGGCCATACAGAAAACTATCCATTTAGGCAGAAGTTGGGAAGATGCTGTCTTGCTCACTGATAGGACAGACAGACAAACATCTTCCTATGTGGTGGGTTTTGTACCAAGAACGTAAAGAGACAACATCTAACATACAATGTACTTCTTCCCCTTCGTTGCACTGAGATCTGGGAAAGAAGACAGGAAGGGTGATGTTCTGATGTAGATGGAATTCAAAAACAATTTTAGGCAGGAACTTAGCATGTGGATGAATTTCCTAAGAATGCGGTGCAAGAGAGACAACGTAAGAATGGCAAACTCACTAACCCTTATGGACAATGTAGTAGCTGAACATCGCCTCATATGAGAGGTACTTTAAAAGGCCAGACATTGGCACAAAGGCAGGATACGTTGACTTAGTAACAAGAAGATTTAAATACAAAGCTGGAGTAGGGTTCTTGCTGGTAGGCACACACAGGCACACACACACACACACACACTTACTTAAATATAGTGTGTGTATGCACGTGCACACAGAATTTAAAATTACACTACTACTGAAGTTTGGTAAAACTAGTTGCTTTGGCAGAAAGTAGAACGACTGCTATTGAAATCTAAGTTTCAGTTTCTCAAGAGAGTGTCATTTGTTGTCATCCAACTAGCAACATGGTTAGAAGGAATTAAAGCAACCTGTTTTGTAGCCACACTTTGGCATGACTGCCTAGACTCACACCAAGGAAGTAGAGTAGGGAGTAGAGACTCCAGTGGAAGATACAAGAATGCCTGGGTGTATATGCAGTGATCCCACTGGCGTGAGTGGACAGAGTAATTTAAAGAATGTTATTTTCCTTTCACTACTCGTTGCCCAGAAAAATCAAATTCAGAATATATGTGGATTCATTTCAAATTTCTGAGCAAATAATTCCCATACTTACCAGTTGTGCAAAAAACTCTTCAAAGTAATAATCATTTTAAAAAGGTTTATGAACCCATTCCTTCCCAAACTCCATATTTTCTAGCTTTAGTACCTTTGCCAATATTCCTCGGAGGTAAAGGAGGTGCACTTGTTGTAACAGGTAGTGCAGGTTGAATGGGAGGCGGACTGCAACTGAGTATTGCTCCGTATGTTTCATTCTGTAGTATACTAGGCATGAAACCTCTTTGTTTATCCTTAGCAATGTTGGCAGCATCTCTTGCCAAAGACGCCACATTGGGCTGAATCTGGCTTGATCCCAGCTGATAGAAACTGACAGGCCTGTCTTCTCGCCGATTAGGGCTCGGTTGCTTTAAAAAGAAAAAGAGAAAAAGCATATAACATATTAATACAGCTAGGGTAAATGTTTCCCACCCCACTTATTCTACTAGCAAACACTGAACAGCCAGAAGGTTAAGCCTACTAACCAAAGTGAAATTTCTTTTACTTCTACTGCCATCAGCAGCGCTTGCCACCTAGAAGCCACATCCCCCTTCTACAATTGACAGAAATAAAACTTCTGTAACAGTGTCTCAATCAATTTGCTATTCATTTGTTTTAACTGCTCATAGTTTTTAATTCATTCCTAGCTTCTGTATTCCTTTTTTTTTAAAAAAACGATGCACCTTTAATCATTATTTTCATGATACAGCTCATTGTTGTCAATCATTCATCACTTCTCTTTTCAGGAAAAGCACTAGCTGAGACTGGGGTCCCACTGACTTAGGCTCTGAACCAGTGGCAGCTCCTCCTGCAGGGCGTTATGGGCGTTGCCCCGCAAAGCCCTGCAGGGGGACCGCTGCGGCTTTAGTTTTTTTAAAAAACAAAAAACAAAACCCACGCTGCCGTTTCTGACAGCTACAGCAGCCTCTGAGCTGCTGCCGAGGCTGCTGTAGCTGTCACTACCTGTTCTCCCTTCGGGGACTCACCCACTCCACTGGGAGAGGGAGTGGGTCCCCGAAGGGACAAAAAGGTTCAGCAGCTCAGCCGCCCAAAGCGTTTTCCTATAGGAAAACGCGATTAGGGAGGCTGAGCTCCTCTGTCCACAGCACGTATGGGACGTGCTGTGAAGGGAGGGGCTGAGCCTTCCATTGCGCCCAATGGGCGCAATGGAAGATCTCGCCAGGGCGGTCGGGCTGACAGCCCTGGTGAGGTACTAGCTTGGTGGGGACTGGGTAGAGAGCAGCGCGCGTGCACGCGCTCCTCCCTGTTCAGAGCCCACGTGCCTTAGTTCCCCGCGCTGCCCCTTCCCTGCGCTGCTGGGGGGGAGCAGCAAGGCTGCAGCATGCTCTAGTCTAGCCTTGAAGTCTTAGAGCATGCTGCAGCCTTGCCGCTCCCCCCCAGCAGCGCAGGGGGAAGCAGCAGCGCGGGGAACTAAGGGCTGTGTTTTGTTTTGTTTTTTAAATTGCCCGCACGTCCTCCTGGCTCACTGGGGACACGTGGGCAATTTAAAAGAAAAAAAAACCTCCCCTCTCGCCTAGCCGATGGATCCGGAGCGGCAGGTGAGCGCCGGCCCCGGAGACAACGGACTAGACTCAGCCTGGTGAGTGTTGCCCCCCAGGGGGGAGGGTGGCTGCGGGGGGGAAG
>QEPC01008233.1:3871516-3888997 GCA_003113815.1 Sphenodon punctatus | reverse complement strand
TGATGTGCATGTAGACTCTGTTTTCTTCCATCCAATGTTAACCCTGGGAGCTCCTGGGTTGTGCCAGGGTTTTGCCACTGTTTCCCTTTTAAGCTTGAAGTGCATTTTAGACTGGGTTTTCTTCCATCTGATGTTAACCCTGGGAACTCCTGGCTCTGCCCACCATTGCCCTGGCTCCGTCCACCAGCTCGGCGGGCCAGACGGCCTTACTGCCCCTCCAAACTAAAAAGGCACCAGCCGCCCCTGCTCTGAACCAACATTGTAAGAGAGCTCTGAACGCAAATATCTTACCATCTAAATGAGGACAAAGAATAGAGAAGTGAAGTACAGAGGATGAAGTGACTTGTCAAAGAAGGTCACCGGTCAGGGATTAAAACAACAAGTCACTTGGATCCCTACGGCCTAGCTACAGGACCAAGCTGCCTCTTCAACACCGTTCTCTCTTTTCATTTTCTCATTCTCCACATCATAGATTTGCTCTCTCTCTCTTCATTGTGTTCGCTGACTCTACCTACTTTTTAGTTTCTTTACTTATTCTTCTGTTCCTTCTCCCTCATCACTATACTTCTCTTTTCTAATTTATCAAACTTCCTCCTTCCCATATTCACCATTTCATGCAAGGCCTGGAAATTTTACCCGACGTAAGAGTTAGAGAACTAAATCATTTAGCCAAAGACTGCTCTGTCAGAGGAGCAATTTGACTGGCCAGGAGAAGCTTTCTGACCTATGGGGAAGGAGCTGGGATTACTAACAGGATGCTGTCCTTGTAAAAGCAGTTCATTGGTTTATCACCAGTTCACATTTGGAAGGCTGTCTTTGCAATCATAAAAGCTAGAACTTCCTTCTTCCCTCTGCAACAGCAGATGGCCCCGCTCCAAGAAAAAAATATTATCCAACATAAACAAGCTGATTTCTCAAGCCCTGACTATTAGGATCCTTTATTTAGAATAGCCTAACTCAATTCAAAAGAATTCTATATTGGTAACAATAAAGGAAAAATATATAGCAGGGGTGCCATATGGCCCATCCTAAACACACTCCATAAGTACTCCCGCCACCAACCCCTATGTGGTCCATGGAGCTTGCACTAATGTTCAAACTGACCCTCAGGAGGGAAAAGGGTCCCTACCCCTGCTGTACAATATAGGTTTTTAATTGTGCTTTTCTCATAAATACACAAACACAATTTCAATAGATACTTCCTTTCTGCTTCAAATAAAAGTGAAACAAAAAAATGGTCCCGGGGCCAGCATGCTGGACTGAGACCCTGGAGCCCCAGAGTCAGGACTTCCAATATAATTGCAGACAAATCACTTAGCCCGCTTTCAGACTTTCCCCCCGGAGCATATTCTGGCTGCAGGAGGGAATGCGCAGCTAGGATATGCGCGGGGTGACGCCGGTCTGAATGCCCTCTCCCCCCCCCCCCCGGTGTGGTTTTGCCGGCAAACACCTGCAGAGATAAGCTCTGTATCTCTGCAGGTGTTTGCTGACAAAGCCATGCAGAGGTGTTTTCAGACTGGCGGCACCCCGCCATTCCCTTCCGCAGCCAGAATATGCGCTGGGGGAGAGAAGGTCTGAAAGCGGCCTTGGACTCTCAGTTCCACATTCCCTGCCCATCGGTAAAACAGGAGTAGTATTTCCTCATCTCACAGTATTGTCAGAGTAAACACACTGTAAAGTGCTTAGCTGCTATAATCATGGCCACCTAAGTGCCTGAGAGAGAACAGGATTTGTTATGAAATACATACTGAGTATATATAAATACTTTACAGTCACCAGGAACATAAGTGCCATACTGGGACAGACCAATGGTCCATTGAGCTCAGCACCTGTTTCTGACAGTGACCAATCGCTGTCGCTTGGAAGTACCACCCAACAAGTCACAATGGGGACATTTCCTGTTGTTCACTCCCAGTTCCCAACAGTAAGAGCCTACATTTCCCCAGTCTACCTGGCTAAATAGCTGCTAATGGACCTATCCTCCAGAAACTTATCCAATCCTTTCTCAAACCCAGCTATACTACTGGCCTTGTCCACATTTTCTGGCAACAAATCCCGCAACTTAATTGTGTGTTGAGTGAAAAAATACTTATTAAAATTTGTTTTAAATCTGTTACCTGTTTAATGGAGTGTCCCCTAGTTCTAGTACTATTTGGGAGGGTACATAACCATTCCCTATTAACTTGCTCTTTAATGGAGTGTCCCCTAGTTCTAGTACTATTTGGGAGGGTACATAACCATTCCCTATTAACTTGCTCCACACCACTCATGATTTTATAAGCTTCTATCATATTCCCTATCATATCCCCTCTCAGTCATCTCTTCTCCAAACTGAAGAATTCCAACCTATCCACCCTCTCTTTACAGGGGAGCCGTTCCATACCCCTTATTTTTCTTGCCCTTCTTTGTATCTTTTCTATTTCTACTATATCATTTTGAGATGGGATGATCAAACTGCACACAGCATTCAAGGTGCATACAGTGGCATTATGATATTTTCAGTTTTATTCTTTTTTCCCCTTATGAAAAATTCCTAACATTGCCACACACTGAGCTGAGGATTTCAGTGCATTTGTCCACAATGACTGCAAGGTGCTTTTCCTGAGTGGTAACTCCCGATTTAGAACCCAGCATTGTGTACATAAAGTTTAGATTGTTTTTCCCTATGTGCTTTGCAATTGTCCACATTAGAATTTAATCTGCTATTTAGATGCCCAGTCACCCTGTCTCGCAAGTTCCTCCTACAATTCTTCACAGTCCACTCGTATTTTAACTACCTTGAATAACTTTGTCTCATCTGCAAATCTGATCACCTCACTCCTCCTTACTCCCTTTTCCAGATCATTAATAAATACGTTAAACACCATTGGTCCTCCGCTATTTACTTCACTCCATTGTGAATCCTGACCCTACTCTTTGCTTCCTATCCTTTAACCAGTTATCAGTCCACGATAGGACACTGCCTCCTATCCCATGTCTCTTTAATTTCCTAAAGAATCTCTCATGAAGGACTGTAGCAAACACTTTCTGAAAATCCAACTACATTATAATCGGCTGGCTTACCCTTATCCACATGCTTATTCACACCCTCAAAAAATTCCAATAGATTAGTGAGGCACAACTTCCTTTTGCTAAACCCATGTTAACTCTTTCCCATTAAGCCATGTTTATCAATATGCCCCATCATTCTGTTCTTAATAATGGTCTCTAACATTTTTCCTAGCACAAACATCAGGCTCACTGATCTGTAGTTTCCAGGATCGCCTCTGGGCCCCTTTTAAAATATTGAGATTACATTTGCTACCGTTAGGTACAACTGGCAGATTTTAGCAATAGGTTATACATTACCAGTACTAGGGCTGCAATTTCATATTCAAGTTCCTCAAAACTCTGGGTGTCCTGGTGATTTGTTACTATTTAGTTTGTCGATTTGCTCTAGAACCTCTTCCAGAGTCACGTTGATTAAGTCTTAGATTGTAAGCCTTTTGGAGTAAGAACTTGTCTATAACTACTGATTGTACAGTGCCAGGTACATCGCTGACACTATATAAAAATATAAATAAATATTAATGACAGCTCTTCCAATTCATCACCTACGAAGAACAGTTCTGGTGTGGGTATAATCCCAATATCCTCTGCAGTGAAGACTGAAGCAAAGAATTCATTCAACTTCTCTGCAATGGTCTCATCCTCCCTTTTGCCCCCTGGTCATCTAATGGCCCAACTGACTCTACCAGGCCTCTTGCTTCTGATGTACTTTTTATAGTTCGTTTTGCCTCTTTAGCAAGACTCTCTTCAAATTCTCTCTTGGCCCTGCCTTATTAACATTTTACATCTAATTTGCCCATGCTTATGCTCTTTCCTGTTTTCCTCATTAGAACTAGCTTTCCATTTCTGCCTCTAATACCCTCCTTCACCTCACCATCTGGCCACACTGGCAAGCATTTGTGGAATACATTTAATCTGGGCTTCCAAAATGGTGTTTTTAAACAGTCTCCATGCCTCTTGCAGACATTTAATCCTCACCACTGCTCCTTTTAGTTTCCTTCTAACTAGTTTCCTCATTTTAGCAGTCTCCCTTTTTAAAGTTAAATGTTACTGTGGTAGTTTTATTGACCATTCTCCATCCAGTAATTAGATCAAATTTGATTATATTATGTACACTATTGCCAAGTGGCTCCACCACCGTTACCCCTTACACCAGGTCCTGCACTCCGCTTAGGACCGAATCTAAAGGAGTTCCTCCTCTCATTGGTTCCAGGAACAGCTGCTGCAAGAAACAGTCATTTATGGCATCTAGAAACTTGACCTCCATATCACACCCGGAGGAGACGTTCACCCAATCAATATAAGGATAACTGAAATCACCCATTATTATTATTATGTTGCCAGCTTTAGTAGCCTGTCTAATCTCCGCTAACATTTCATAATCAGGCTCCCCATACAATACAACAGTATAACCCCACTGCTATACACTTCCCCGTTAGGCATGGAATTTCTATCTATAGAGATTCCAGAGTACAGTTCCCTTCCTGTGAAATTTTAAACCTACTTGACTCAATGCTGTCTTTAACATACAGAGCCAACCCACCACCAACTCAATCCACTCCGTCATGTCTATATATTTTGTACCCTGGTATTACAGTGTCCCAGTGGTTATCTTCATTCCACCAGGTCTCTGAAATGCCTATTAAAGCTCATCTCTCATCTGTGTTTTTAAGCAGAAGGTTGTCCAAGCTTAACAGCCTATAACAAGCCTTATTTTAAAATGCATCATAAATATCAATCAATGAAGCCTAACAAGCATAACCAGTAATGTATTTCACAAGCATATCACACAGAGAAAAAAACAAATCATCTGCCCATAAAAGTAATTAGTAATTCCCTTTAGTAAAATAAATAATTTTTTAAAATTTAAATGTATACCCCACCCTTGCCGTGAGGGTTTCCCCTAAGGTAACTGTTTTCAACTTTTTTTCCAGACATGAGCACCAGAGTGACGTAGGTGACTATTTGGGAGCACTACATAATTTGCATGAATAATTTGCATAAGCATGCATAGTTTAAGTCTCCCCTCTACAATTCAACCTAATTTAGTTCAATGAAAATTGAAATAATCAATCAATCAATTCCACCTCACTATGGCCCTTTTCACACGAGACGCCCCCACCCATCTCCACATAGTTTCGCTGCGTGGAGATAGGTGGAGGCGCCCACGTGAAAGCCGCGTGGCATGGGTAGGGATGCATGCACGCTCCCACGCTACACCCACCGCGGCCGCACACCCATCCACCCACCCACCGCAGTTGGTTTAAAAACAGTCATTGACTTTAACAGATGAAGGACTGTTTCGAAAAGCTCCCAAGCACTACTGACAGCTGGCTTGGGGAGCACTTTCACACACTGCCTGAGCGCTCTGGTGCTCCCAAACACCAGGTTGAGAATCCCTGCCCCTAACGCTTACAAAATAAGAAATTATAAAATACATTAAAATATACGTCTCCTAAAAACCTCACCCTCCCATCCCCAAGAATCCTCACCCAACCCCTATTCCCACCTGCCAAACGCTTGGGCAAAAGGGAAGGTCTTATACTAGTTCCGGAAGATACTCAGGCTCCGACTTAGATGAACCTTCAAGGGAAGGGCATTCCCACAGTGCTGGGGCAGCAACCAAAAATGCCTCTCTGTGTGGCCTTGTCATAGGAACGTGGCTGTGAGGTGGCACCTGGAAGACAGCACTCCCGGCTGACCACGTGAATTTCAATGGGACATAATGGGAAAGGTGATCTTTCAGATATGTGGGGCTCAAGATATTTAGGTCTTTATAGCTCAAAACCAGCACCTTGAATTGTGCCCAGAAAGCTATTGGGAGCAAGACTCTAAAGCACAGGTGTAATCTGCTCATTGCAACCCACCCCTGAAAGGATGTGGGCAGCGGGCTGATACATTCTGCACCAGCTGCGGACTCTGAATAGTCACCCAGGGCAGCCCCATGCAGCATGCACTGCAGTAGTCTAGCCTCAAGGTTATAAAAGCATGGATGACCAAACCAGAAAGAAAGGGTCATAGGCTCCTCACTAGATGGAATTGGTGAAAGGCGCTCGTGGCCATAACCTCAACCTGATGTGCCAGGCACAACGAGAGATCCACGAGCACTCCCAAGCTGCGAACCTGGGTGACCAGAGAAGGCTGAACCCCTTCAATGAAGGGAGTCCCAATACCCCCCAGGTCACAAGGCTGACCAACCATGGTCACTTCAGTCTTGTCTGGATTCAGCTTCACAGTTGGCTCACCCTCATCCAATCCCCAGCGGCAGTCAGGAACTGGGTAAGGACTGAGACAGCATGGGTCTAGGCCAAATGCAAAAGAGAGAGAGGTAGAATTGGGTGTCATCACCATATTGATGACACCTCAGGGCAAACCTGCATACAATCTCGCCCAGCAGCGTCAGATATACACTGAACAAGAGGGGAGTGGGAGATGAGCTGGAACCTTACGGGACCCCAAGAGACCAACAGCCATAAGAATATCATCAAAAGTACATGGTAAGAGAATCCACCTTTTGCACACAATTACATTGACACAGGCCATTAGCTAACACTGGATAAGAGCCCAAGCCACTTATCAGCTTTCTTCAGATTACCCCAGAGCAAGCAAGGCCAGTTCAGCGAAGGGTTAAAGGGAGATAGCAAGCGAAATAGAGAGCTGGAAGGGAATACTACTTTGACCACACACCCTATCAAATGTGTTGTGATCAGCTTTACTTTGAGTCTTGCAGCAAATAACCATTTTCTATAAACACCTCAGAATGAATCTTCCTGTGGCAACAGCCATGCTTTATAATGATTGTTTTCAAAAGATAATTATAGATGCAGTCATGGGCCTGTGCTGTCCCCGAGTGACCTAGCTGTAACGTTCCATTGCTCAGAGAGAGTATAAGTGTGTCTCTAACAAAAAACTTAGAAACACACAGCTGGTGTACGTTGGTGTAAATGTCAAAAGAGCCATTTATAGCTGGAGTGTTTGGGCCAGAGAGGAATCTGTACCAGAAGTCCAGCAAAAAGACATGCACTTCCCCGCATCCCCTTAGAACGTACCTTTGAATACAGCGAAGCAGTGAAACAGGACCGTCAGCTAAATTCACAGCACTACACACCAAAATGCTACAGAAAACCTGTCCCTCAAATGGCCATGAATTACACCAAGGTACACTAACCCACATCGTTTTTATTCTGAAACCCTCTTCAGTTATTTAGACACACTTGTAATGTCAAGCTTCTAGCACTCCTAGCAGATGTAAACTTCCAAGAGTGATCTCTTCTGCTTACAAACAAGATGATTCCATGTCTTTGCAAAACAAAGGGAGAAAGTGGGAAAGAATAGCAGTGAAGAAAAACCCTCCGTCTCATAGGGTGAAAACAGACATGACACTAACCACCCTTGGTGGTCATTTATGCATGTTGCAGGGCTACATAGGGCACCAATACAGCCCTGCAACATGCATAAGTGACCACCAAGGGTGGTTAAAGGGTGGTTAGCGTCATGTCTGTTTTCACCCATAGCCTGCCATCTATAAAAGAGCTCTGATATGACCAGAGGCAAACCCAAATGTAGCAACAATATTCAGCCGTGCACTCAACATAATTCCCAGATGTTAGTCTGTCATTAATAGCTCTTAATCTTCTTTCAGAAGTCCTTGAAGTATAAGCCTATTAACAGTGGGCAGTGAAGTGTGTGGTGTGTTTCTTTTAGCCTCACTACTGAGTGGAAAGTGACTTTGCACTGGAAAAAAATGGAGCTAAGTTGCTGGCCATAAGAATGGGCATCAACACACTGAAAAAGGCAGCAGATACTAAAGGCTAAACACCACAAAGCAAGAGCCAGGCACTGAAGCATCACAGAAATGTACAAGAGAAAAAGGCCTGAAATATTTAACAGCCGTAACAAACCCGACTGGAAGGAAAGATTTTAGCAGGAAAAACTATACACAAGGTGGTATCATGAGGATCTAGTGAAGAAACAGAGAAAAGGATGACACTGCCAGCCTCCTGCATGGAACATTGCTAAACACAGAAGAAAAACTCTGCAGGCATAATTTATATCCTAGGGGGTGAGGGGGGGGACCTGGTGTACACCAGCCAATAAGGGCCTAATTCACACGCTACCTCTAATTCTACTGTCAAAAATGAAATCATCGTAAGAGCTAACAGAGTTCAACCCCTCTCACCTACAGAGCCAAGACCCCAAATGAGAAACGTGCTCAATTGGTAACTTTACCAAAACGATATCCCTGCTATTGAGAAATGTATTTTTCATAATCACAGGGCTAAAAATATTAAACCAATTAACAATTTAGTTAGGTACACATTTCTTACTGTCGCCTCACTACAAGTTACCTATACAAGGAAAGATGTAGGGAGTTTGTACCCTTTCTTCCTTTTTTAAAAATGATGTGCAAAGGTGATGTAAAAGGATTAAATTTTTCTCTTTAAAAAATAAAAAACAAAAGATCATATTAGAAGGTCAGGTCTTGGGTCTTGTTTATCCTGGAAGACTGAAGAGCTAACCAAATGAAACTTCAGCTACTACAAGGTGAGAAAGTTTTAGCCATGTATTTCAAGCTTAAAAACAAGCAAAATATACTGAAGAATATTCAAATTTCCTTTTCGTGTCAATACAGGGCAGCAGGGAGCTGGGCATGGGGGAAGAGGAGGTGGGGTGTCATCAAAATAGCATTTTGCAAGTCATTTGAAGATCACCTTTAATGCTTAATTTTAAATTTTGTATAACATGGCATATAATATGATTCTCAGTGGCGGCCCCGTGGCGGCCTATTTGGCCCCGGACTTCGCCTCCTTCAGAAGACAGTGTAAAACCTGGCTGTTCAGCCAGGCCTTTGGTGGGTGAGATGGGTAGTGGGGATGGGGATCGGATGAGGAATTTTTTAGCTCCGTTCAATTATTGTTTTTTATGGTTATTGTTGATTTTAGAATGTTTTCTTAATGTATTTTATATCTTGTTTTAATTTATATTGTACACCACCCTGAGCTGTCTTTGGCAGGAAGGAGTGGGGTACCAAGCTGTTGTATAAATAAATATAAATAAAATATATTAGTCCCATACTAGCATTAATTTTGCATAATATGGAATGGGCTCCTCTCTTTTACTGAAAGGATTCAGAACCAGGGCCCCAATCCTGCAAGTACTAATGGATGGGTTAAATTTTACATGCTAGATTAATCACATTGAAGTCAAGTATAGTGCATAAATCTTTGCATGATCAGATCAGTTACTGACTTTATAAATTTTCACAAAGAACATGAAGATTCTGCAATGAATCACTTTCTTCCCCTTTGAGCAGGCACATTTTATGTTGTTTTTGATTCCAAGTGGCCCATAAATATGAAGATCCTTGACCTTTTTTAAATATAATGGCGTTCTGCGCTGACCAACTCTGGCACTAAAGAGGCAAATTTGGAAGTGAAGGAGACATCCCATTCTTTGACTGCCTTCATTCACACCAAAAAGATACCCATCTGTTCATGACCGCAGACTCACAGGTTTTGTCATGGGGCAAGTCAGGGGAAAGATGACAGACTATCATCCGAGAAGAACATAAAATAAGCTGCTGAATTTCATCCTGGAATATCATTTTGAAGTATCCTGCACCCTTTACACCCATCATTTTAAAATAACACTTTTTCCGAAGGCATTAAAGACTTTTTAATATAGGTAACAAATGCTAATAAACCATGCAGTGTCAAGCACAAACCTGTATTTTTTCATCCATATCGTCATCACTTTCATCCATATCTTCATGAAGTAACCGCCATTCATATTCTACATGAACATGAGAATTAAACCTGCCAGATAACGCTTGCATAAGCTAAAGAAACAAAGAAGTCAGTAAGTTGTGTATAATAGTTGCGAACAGTTAAAATACAGCTTCTTGGACAGATGAAAAAATCACTTAAAAAAAAAAAAAAGAAAAAAAAAAGAGAAGAGATTTGTTAAAAAGACAAAACTAGAGTGCGCACGTAGTGCTTTGCAAAGTTACTGGGAAGGGTGAAGTCTTCAGTCTATCTACCAAGCAAATAAATGCGCATTTTCATTATCCAACAACGTTCTTAAAAATCATACACTCGAGGGGTCACCATTGGGTCCAGCAGTTAACTCCAGACCCCTTCTCTTCAATTCTTGGCCTTTCTGCTGAGACTGCCAAATATGTAAGCTGATTATGATGGTAGTTTTTGATGTATAGATAAACTTGAAGGATACTGGGCCAAGTCCACCAATTTGGTATTTTTTTCAAACCATGCCAACTTGTTTAGGAATATCAACCTGAGCTGTGTTCAAACTTGTGCCAGTGGGCATATTCTAGATATCCCATCACCAGTCCCCTAAGACAGGGTTGTCCAACATCTTGGCCACCACCTCAAGTCCTATGCCAGATCCAACCCATGGGCTGCTGGCTGGATGGCTCTGCCTTAGGGTATCCTTCCTTTATAGTGAAAAAATGTGCTAAGCGACTCTACCTTTTCTTAACTCTCTCTCTTGCTTCAATCTGTCTGTTTGCAAAAGCATTTTCTGCACTAAACAAATATCACTAGTACCCTCTGTAAGCTACAGAATAGTCAGAAACAACTTGACTTCTAGAAACAAATTGAGAGATGAGGAACTTACCAACTCTTCACAGCGGGAATGTTTCAGGCGTCTGGCTATATCAAGTGGAGTCTCCCCGGCTTCATTCACTACAAATCAGGAAGACGACAATTTTTTATCGTTATCAGCAACAGTTGATCTCTGCACATATCCATAAAAATGAAGTAGCGCTGCATCTATGCAGTGAATGAACTAAGCAGCAGTACTTGAGAGGGATATGTACTATACAAGTCATTCTAGAACTGACTTTTTCCCACGTGTTAATGCCCCCATTGTTAACTCTAGATGGCACACAGTTATGTCACTGTGACAACTTAACATTCCTCACATATTACAATATCACAGCCATCAGGAAACCTCCATACAGACTCAGTAGGTAAGCAGCTTTAAGGCAATGGTGTGGTTCTGCAAAATTATAAATTAGTGTATTTTAAATAATCTTTCATTATCTCTGAGGTTTTTTTAAAAATCCATATTCTAAGCATATCTAAAAGTAATGAGATAATAGAACCTAGCATACATTAAATATAGGAAGAAAGAAATGAAGCTATTACAAACCTGCATTTGGTCAATGTTAGACCACATTCACACCTGACGGTGGCGTAGCCCTGTCATCTGCGAGTTATATCGCGGCAGAACCACATTCACACCAGCGGTACTTCCATTATCCTCCTCCTCCCCCGGCATCATCTTTGGCTCGTGGAAGTTTCTCTGCTGTGCTGCCGTCAGGGGTAAATGCGGCCTTACTTTTTTTCAGAGCCCATGTGCATTAACAGCAAAGTACACATTGTCCGCTTACCTATTTCAATGGAAGCCTTCCCTCTCAGCAGCAGTTTGAGGCACTCAACATTATCAGTCAAACAGCAGTAGTGCAGAGCTGTGCTACCTTTACACGTCTGCTTGTCAAGGTTGCCACTGTTCAGGAAGGGGAAAAAAACAACCTGTAGTTGAGTTTACATTAATAATCACAGCCATATTCTTATAAAGCTAGCTCACGCACATAAGATCATTCTAGAACTACTTTTTACGTAAGGCAGAATTAAAAGTGTTTTAGCTAAATTAATTTCTGATAATTTCATTTTGATTATTATTAAAAACAAGATATATTTCTAACGTTTTAACAACACACACTACTTTTCACATTGGACAAAATTACCTATTCTGCACTAAGAAGTCAACTATGTGTAGTGAAGTTCGATCAACTGATCTCACTGCAAGATGAAGGGCTGTTTCATCTTGTTCCTAAAAACATTTTTTAAAAGTAGTCAAGAGATACAATCCACTATCAAGCATACTTATTTTTAGAAAAACATTATGTTTTAAATAATATATTTACACTCCTACTAGGATAAACAACTGTTGAATATTGGTTAGCTGTCATCACTCTGTGTAGTATTATTAATTTGTAATTATTATTTACAAAGTACCAGAAACGTGTGTGGTGTTGAACAGTCAGAATTAAAGACAGGTCCCTGCCCTGAGAAGCTTACAATCTAGGATAGACAAGGTAGAGAGACACGGGACAGTGATATATTCACGAAGATGAGAAGTTGCTGATGCACATGCTTAGTTAACTAAGGGCAAAATCAACAGCCCACATTAGCCTTCATGAGACACGTTTCCGTGTGC
The DNA here is from genome assembly GCA_003113815.1 of Sphenodon punctatus. Classification (NCBI taxonomy): domain Eukaryota; kingdom Metazoa; phylum Chordata; class Lepidosauria; order Sphenodontia; family Sphenodontidae; genus Sphenodon; species Sphenodon punctatus. The sequence goes on along the minus strand of QEPC01008233.1, from coordinate 3,876,706 downwards.
CTGTCTATTAAGTGTCCGCCACGTGGCCTCCATGTGGTCATCACTGAGCTGCCACTCACAGTGGAGTCCAGGGGTATTGCAGTACCACCATACAGGTCAATCAGAGCTAATGGGCTCCCATGTCTCATCAATTAGGTTCACCTGCAGCCTTGCGCACATCCAGGTCTGCCAGCACCAGAGAGTCGGGCCTACTGCGCCTGGTCAGCTGAGGCAGGCGTTCCAACCATCTTCCTCCCTGGCCTGACCCTCCCCTCAGTGGTGCTAGCAATCACTAGGGAGGGTGATTGCTAGCACCACTGAGGGGAGGGTGCCTCAGGCACATGAGATGGGACACGCTAAACATGAGAGTGGTGGGTGAGTGATTGCTACACGAACCGAACACGAACTCCAGCGGACTATTGTCTCATTTGATTTCACCCTAAGTTACCAGGGGTGAGGAGGGGGGGCAGGATTGCAAAGGAAAAGAGTATAAGGAGAAGCGTAAGTAAGCATCTTATTAACATTATAACTAGCTTTCTCTCTTCATAAGTGCTCAAAGAGTTAATGTGTGCACAATTTTAAAGGGCATGGCCCCAATTCACCAGTTCACTCATCTTCAGCAAAGAGTAGCAGCACATATAGGAATAAGAGGAGGGCTTGTTGGAGCTGCATGCTACTTTGGGGGCTGAACTTAGAACACCTGGGGCTGCCATGCACCACCCTACTCCAGCTCCTATATACAGCTCCCTGATCTTACAAGCGGCTGCCTATGGCTGCTGACCAGTTGGGAGCCATTTTTAGGTTTTAGCTTGTGTTTTTTATGTTGGATATGTGGGGGGAAAGGGGAGGAGCATGAGAGATGGGATTGTGTGGGTGGAACTCATTCCCCTTGGCGTGGGACAGGGGAAATGGGGGAGTAGGGTGAGAAGGTCTGAGGGCTAAGCCATGACCTCTCCATGAGAGGGAAGAGCCTGGGCTTGGGAAAGGGGGTGGGGACTTCTCGGGGTGAGAGACAGGAGAGTGGAAATGGGTGAGATGAGATGTTGGACGGGGGATTTTGGAGGAAGTTTTGCTATGTTTAATTATATGTACTGATTTCTCATTATGGTAATGGGGGGGTGGGACTCCAAATGAGAGTTAGAAGATGAATGGGAACTGGTGAGAAGTGGGATTTACCTTATATGTATTTTATGTAATGTTCTTGTCGAATTATTGCAAGCCTGCAGAACCATTTTTGGGATAGGGCAAGGTATAAATAAAAATAAATTAAATATTAATATTATTAATTTATTAACTTCAGTGCTTTGCTGAATTGGGGCCTAAGTGGTAAACAAGTACAATATACAGGTTTTGTGGAGAGAAAGTGGAACGCTTGGTGTATTCAATGTCCAAAGAAGTTGTCTAGCCAAACATTCATACAAGTTGAAATAAGTGCTCTAATAAACAAAGGATTATTATTATTTTAAAAGCATGCTGCCTAGTTAAGCTCATTCTCCTCAACAGAGAAAACTTTCTTTAAAATAATGCGGGCGCGGGCGCGCACCCCCCACCCACACTACAAATTTGTGTTGTTTTAAAGCCATGAGGTTGTAACACACAACTTTTTCTTGCTTAACCTTTCAATTTGTGTTTATAGCTCCTCATCCGGTAAAACATTAGCAGTACTACAAGATACTTTCTGAATCATATTCTTTCATAAGTCCACCAATCACATCCTTTCATATCCGTAACTGATGGCTGCCTGAGCAATTCTACAAAACAGTATCTTCACTTGCGATTATAGATGAATATCTACTAGCGCAAAATTGCATCAATGTTTAATTTTTAATATGTTCACACACATCTGTGTATAAAGACATTCCTTTTTACAACGAAATATAAACAAATTAAAAACCGACAATTGCTTTCTGAATAGCACAACTGAAATAATGGAAATAGGTAGGAGTGATTTTAATTTGCTTAAGTCATTTGCCATCATCAGCTATACTGAATTACAAATTATTTATGTTCTCACTTTCATTAATAAAACATCCTGAATTTTTAATTAAAACACTGACAGAGAATACGTCCACACTTACATGTCCATTGGCTAGTGGAATTTTCTCTGTTAGATCTACACCGTCAGCATACACTTGAACCAGCCCAAAAATGTCTCTCGTTTTCACTGCTTCACACAGACCATGTATCTTAGCAGCATTGTCAGCATATTTTTTCCTAGCATATTTTTTCTCAATATATTTGGCATTAATATAATCTTTTCTTGCATTCCTGAAATGAAATATAAATTATTTAAAAACATTAACAGGATCTATTCAGATAGATATTTCAAGGGCATGTGGTCAGCAAAGTTTCTGAAATAGATACTACTCTCCCAGCTTCATTTCATCACTGCATCATCTTCCTCCCTCTCACAGACATATGCAACATGCAGTTTGCTTTGTGCTTCCGGGGCGTAATGCAGGTATCAAAGTTACGGTCACGCTGTAGTCGATAAATACTACAATAATGGGTGCAACAACGGATAGATTAGGCAACCTAAACTAAAGATTGTATTTGGTCAACAAGCAGGGGTAGTGAACCTTTTAAAAATTAGTCCAAGTTCTGAGAGCTGCATAGATGTTAGGGGAAGACGTCTTTAGGGAGGCTCACTCAGGAAGATGAGGGTCCAGCGCATGGATCTGTCCCCTATCCTTGTATGCTTTTCTCCCTTATCTGGTGGAGCTCAGTTTTACCATATTTGAGGAAAAGGACTTGATCCTGGGACCACATTCAGCAACTGTGAAGGGGCCACACAAAAACTAACTGTGGGACTCATTTGGCCCTGGGCCTGAAGTGCGCGCGCGCACGCGCGCACACACACACACAGGTCTACAGTCACTTTAAAAAGGTCATCCATCTTTCAAACTCTGAAAACTGTCTGCTCTTCCTCTTTCAGTAAATTTATTATTAGGCCACGTATAGTTAAAGTGGTAGCAAACTCTCACTGAACAGCGCCTATGCTGTTCAGTGGGAGTCAATAGAGCAAAAACGTCCAGTTGGCGACCATTCTAACTTTCCTCCAGCAACACGTGTTCTGTGATTACAAACAATGAAGGGGAGTCCAGGTGTGGGGTGGGGACTGAAGGTGGGGGTGGGGGTCCCCATTCCTCACCTGCCTCTGCCTGCTAGTAGTGCTGCAGCAGCAGCAGCAGGACACAGATCTGACTGGGAGATAAAGCTGTTTACAAACAACTCTTTCCCATGTGAGTGATCAGAAGGTTGTTGCCTTGTAAAGAAGGTTCTTCGAGATAGCTCCTAACATTCTCATTACTGGGTTGTGCATGCTCACCATATTCAAACAACAGACCACGTGATGGTCTCGAGCTCCTCTAGTATAAAAAGCACTCTCCGCCTCAGAATAACATTCCTTGCAACCCTTTCTAGAAATATAAGAAAATACCATGCGGGGCTGCAAGGGTGGGTGTTGTGAGAATGTCTGGAACCATCCTTACCTTCCCTTTTTAGGGAAGGTTATTGAATGGGTAGTGGTTCGGCAGCTCCAGGGGAATCTTGATCGCATCCATTTTATTGAGCCCTCTCAGTCTGGCTTTCGTCCGGGTTATGGCACAGAGACTCCACTTGTGGCTTTGGTAGATGACCTGCACCCATATATGGATCGGGGTCGCTCGACCCTGCTGATCTGGTTAGATTGGTGCCTGGCAGCTGTGAGGGATTGGATGAGGGTTAATTGACTGCGGCTGAATCCTGACAAGACAGAGGTGATGTTAGTGGGTAAGGCGATGGACTTCGCTGCCCCCATCACTGATGGGGTCTGTCCTCCACTGACCTCCCAGGTACTGAGTCTAGGGGTGCTCCTCGATGCGCAGCTCTGCTTGGATCTCCAGGTGGAGGCTGTGGCGAGGAGTGCTTTCCGCCAGTTGCATCTGGTGCGACAGCTTCGGCCGTATGTTTTGGACTCTGACCTGGCCACAGTCATCCGTGCTTTCATCACCTCTCAACTAGACTACTGTAACGCGCTCTATGTGGGGCTACCCATGGTGATCGCTCGGAAATTACAGCTGGTGCAGAATGTGGCGGCCCGTCTCCTAGTGGGATTGGGCCGCCGGGAGCATATTACACCAGTGCTCCACTCTCTGCACTGGCTGCCAGTGGTTTTCCAGACCCGATTCAAGATGCTGGTTTTAACCTATAAAGCCCTGCCTATCTGTGAGACCGCCTCACTCCCTGTGTCCTGGATCGGCCCCTGCGGTCATCCGGGGATGCCCTGCTCGAGGTCCTCCGAGTTCCTTGGGTGGCCACGCACAAGAGGGCGTTCTCGGTGGCCGCACCACGCCTATGGAACTCCTTCCGGTGGAGGCCCAGCTGGCCCCGGACCTCCTCTCTTTTTGGAAACGTTGCAAGACCTGGTTGTTCCACCAGGCATTTGGAGGGGGAGAGGGGTGATGGGTGGGGGGTTGTTTTCTCTGCTTCCTTCTTTTAGGATTGTTTTAATTGTTTTTTATTGTTGTAAGCCACCCCGAGCTTCCTGTGGCAGGAGGGGCAGGGTAATAAGTTGTTAAAATAAGTAAATAAAAATAAATAAATCTCAAAGGACCTTGTTTACAAGGTAGCAACCTTCTGTTGTTCTTCAAGTGGCTCCTCACAGGCTGTTTGTACATACCCCCCAGCCCATCCGCATCCAAGGAGCAACCGCCGTTTCCCCCGGTTGCTCCGTGCATGGGGATGAGATGGGGGATGAGTGGGGATGCGTGTTAGGCGGGCGCACTTATGGGCGAACGCCGCATCATTCACACAGGGCTCCCCCACCCATGAACATGCAGAAATCTGCGTGCAAGAGGCCCGTGTAAAACGGGCCACATTGTCACAACTGTCTTACTTATACTATCTTAGGTAGGAATTTAGGATGTAAAGCAGTATCTATTCTACCTTGGAAAATCTATAAATATGGTTCTGAGATTATTATGGCTGCTACTTCACTAACTCCTCTTAATGAAGTTATTACTAACAGGAATACTGTCTTTAAACCTCCACCCCATAACCAGTTTGTTTGTGCCTCCCATACAATTCACACTGCCCCAGGGCGCAAATGAAATGGTTGTGGGCAGGGAGCACCGTGAATTTATTATTTGGGGGGCAGGAGCACAAATAAACTGGTTATGGGGTGTGGGCAGCATGAACGGATTATGGGGGCACAGCTGAACTGGTTTTTAT
>QEPC01008233.1:3814384-3871216 GCA_003113815.1 Sphenodon punctatus | reverse complement strand
TCCCTCACCCATACAGGATAAGCAGGTCATCTCCCACCACCACGACCCCACCCTAAAATACTGTGCCCCTGTCTGCTATCAAGCATGTCCCAGCCCTCCCAGTCCCGCCAAGGGACACGCCTAAGGGCCCTTTGGTGCGGCGCGTGCCTGCAGCACAGCCAGGCAGCTGGCTGCTTTTGGTCTCGCCGGGCACCCCCTTTCCCTCAAAAAAAGCATGGCAGAACAGCCAGGTCTTACGCGGTCTACAGAAAGAGGGGAGGTCAGTAAACAGGCGCACCTCCAACGGGAGGGAGTTCCACAACCGCGGTGCAGCCACAGAGAATGCCCTCAGCAAGGTCGACACCTGAGAAACCTGGGGGACCTCGAGGAGGGCGCACCCAGCCAACCGCAGGGGTCGATCCAGGACGTGGAGGGTGAGGCGGTCCTGCAGGTAGGCGGGGCCCAGGCCGTTCAGGTCTTTAAAGGTCAACACCAACACCCTGAATTGGGCCCAGGAGACTATAGGCAGCCAGTGCAGAGAGCAAAGCACTGGAGTAATATGCTCGCGTTGGCCCGTCCCCATTAGGAGACGAGCCGCCGCATTCTGCACCAGTTGCAGCCTCCGAACCAGCACCAAGGGTAGCCCCATGTAGAGTGTGTTACCGTAGTCCAATCTCGAGGTAATAAAAGCACGGACGATCATGGCAAGGTTGGAGTCAGAGACATACGCCGAAGCTGACGCACCAGATGTAATTGGCAAAATGCCCCTTTCGCCACAGCTGCCACCTGGGCATCCAGGAGGAGCTGCGGGTCCAGGAGTACCCCCAGACTCCGAACCTGAGATACCAGGGCAGCACGGATCCCAACAATGATGGGAGCCACCACTCCCACGGCCTTCCCCACGACCATCACCTCCATCTTGTCAGGATTTAACTTCAGGCAGCTCACCCTTATCCAATCCCCCACAGCTGTCCCGCCAGTCTCCCAAGGGAGATCCCCACCCGCTAATACCCCCCCAACCCCCGTCTTGCATCGGAGGACAGTTCCTCCTCCCCCAGGTGCTGTGCCCCTCTCTCATACCGAAAGGAGCTGCCCTTCCCCGTTAACCCAGTCCCCTCGTCCCCATCCCACACACCCCCTACCCTCCTCTGCCACAGGATGGTAACCCCCTCCCATTCCCCGAAGGGCTGCAGCCCTCCCTCACACCGAGGGGAACTGGCCCTCCCCCCCAACCCAGTCCCTTCATCCCTCACCCATACAGGATAAGCAGGTCATCTCCCACCACCACGACCCCACCCTAAAATACTGTGCCCCTGTCTGCTATCAAGCATGTCCCAGCCCTCCCAGTCCCGCTAAGGGACACGCCTAAGGGCCCTTTGGTGCGGCGCGCGTGCGCCTGCAGCACAGTCAGGCAGCTGGCTGCTTTTGGCCTCGCCGGGCCGGAAATCCAGTCGTGGACTCCAGCCCCGCCCCTTCCTCTGACAGGGGGAGAGGTTAGACGGTATCTGGGGTCAGGCAGCAACAGCATGAATCCTGGGAGAGGGAAAGATCCCCAACACAACCCCTGGATACCGGGCCCGTCCTGGCAACATGACGCTAACTCCACGTTAACTCCGCTTTAACATTTCTTTATGCATGTTGCAGGGCTGTATAGGGCATCAATACAGCCCTGCAACATGCATAAATAATGTTAAAATGGTGTTAAAGCGGAGTTAGTGTCATGCCTGTTTTCACCCTAAGTCTACAAAGCTGACAAAGGCTTTTTTCACACGGGCTGTGGTGTGTGCAGTGATGGGTGGGCAGCGTGTAGGGGTGCATTCCCATGGAACCCCACCCATCTCTACCCATCGTTATGCATGAAACACTGGGCATTGGCGCCGGTTACTCTGTGCATGAGTGATGGGTGGTGCAGGAACACACACTGCCCCCATCGCCCGCCGTGTTCCCACAGGTGCCCCCCCATCCCCCCGCACCCACCGTGGCATTCGCATGGGCACCGTCCCCTACATGTGTGCGAGGGGGGGGGCACCCGTGTGAAAAGGGCATAAGTAGCAGGAAGGCTGTAAGTTTCACAACTTTCTCTCACCTCCTACCCCCACCTTTAAAAAGCCTTCATTTTGTTAATCCCATTACTTTCCTTTCACAGCACTAGCCTCTCAAATGCACTTGAGATTGTCTCACTATGATATTTTTTAGTACACGGGTTGAACACATTGTTGCTAGACAGCTATTTCACTCAGAATTCTCAAATACACAGTCAACTTTACATGTAGTAGAGGGTTTTTAGATGCCTTTAATTTAATTCAATATGTCGCTCAGGCTACCCATCTGAAATTCTTGATTTGGTTCTGTTTGGTGATCTTCCATCTTGTAATACTGGGCTACCATCTACATCTACTTTACCCTGAGATGTATTGCTACTGCTCTATTTATCACGAGTGTTTTAAATATTATGCTAAGTATGTTTCCTACATGGAATATGCACCTAACGTAACATGCATTTTAAATCCTAATTTGGTGGTCTTGGGGAACTTCAATATCCATACCAACGCCAGTCTTGGAGGTGCAGAGCGTGAGTTCATGGCCGCCATGGGCCTGTCTCAGATGGTTGTCAACCCTACCCATGTTAGTGGACATACCCTAGATATGATATTTTGCACAGGTCTTCAGGTGGGGAATCCATTAGTGGGGGAGGTGTGAGCAGTGCCCTTGTCATGGACAGATCATTATCTCCTCTAGGCCAGTATCCTGGCGCACATCAGCCCCCAGAAAGGTGCAGAGCCAGTTCAGTTGGTTCACCCCCAGAGACTTATGGAACCTGAGAAGTTCCAGAATGCTCTGGGGAACGTATCCTTGGTTTCAATGGCCGTTCACTCGATGACCTCATGGTCTTTTGGAATTCTGTGCTTACCGAGGCCATCGACCATACAGCTTCTAGGCATCTGCTCCCAAACTGCCGACAACACAGGTGCCCGTGGTACACAGAGGACCTGCAGCAGATGAAGTGAGAAAGGCGGCAGTTGGTGTGACAGTGGCGTCGTTCCTGTACTGAAGTTGACCAATTGCGCCATAGAGTCCATTTACATACCTATGCCGTGGTGGTGCAGGCAACAAAGGCGGGTTTTTTTGCTACTCTCATTGCGTCTGCAAAGTCACATCCAGCAGAGCTTTTCCGGGTGGTGAGAGAGCTGGCCAGTCTGGCCTCCCTCCACCTGGACCCAGAATCATCTAATGCTCGCTGTGACTTGTTTGTTGACTTTTTTGCTGATAAAATGACTCAAATCCATCACGGGTTCAACACTGCACTTTTGACAGTAAGTGAGCCAAAGGCCGTCGAAGCCCTGGCTTGTCCTGTTTTATGGGATCAATTTCAGTGCATGTTGCCCTCTAATGTGAGGTAAGTTCTTGGGGTTGTTCGAGCCACTCGTGAACTGGACCCATGACCGTCCTGGCTGGTTAAGGTCAACTGGGAGACCTTGGGGCCATTGCTGGCTGGGATAGTCAACACCTCCCTTAGGGAGGGCAGAGTGCTGGGCTGCCTCAAAGAGGCGGTGGTGTGGCCTCTGCTCAAAAAACCATCTCTTGATGTTGGCGCCCTTGCCAGTTATCGGCCAGTCTCTAACCTTCTCTTTTTAGGGAAGGTTACTGAGCGGATGGTGGCTCGTCAGCTTCGGGAGCATCCGAACTGGGTTGGTTTCCTAGATCCCTCACAGTCAGGCTTTCATCCAGGCTATGGCACTGAGACTGCACCTGTGGCCTTGGTTGACAGCCTCTTCCGTGAGTTGGACCAGGGTCGTTCGACCCTGTTGATCCTATTAGATCTCCCGGCTACATTCGATACTGTTGATCATGAGTTCCTGGTGACTTGATTGTGGGACCAAGCCGGAGTGGGTGGTACTGTTCTCGAATGGTGCCGCCACTCCTTGGCTGGGAGAATTCAACGTGTGGTGCTGGGTGACTGCTCATCTGCTCCACGGGACCTCACATGTGGAGTCCCGCAAGGTTCCATCTTATTCCCTCTCTTGTTCAACGTGTATATGCAGCCTTTGGGGGAGGGCGTCAGAGGGTTCAAGTGTAAGGTGTCACCAATATGCTGACGACAGCCAGATATACCTCTCTTTTTAATCAGACCCAGGCCCGGCAGTCTCAGTGCTTACCCCCAGCTGTGGGGGACTGGATGCGAGTGAGTTGCCTGAGGTTGAAACCCGACAAGACGGAGGTGATGGTCGTGGGAAAAGCCACGCAAGTGATGGTCCCCATCACAGATGGGGTCTGTCCCCCCTGGTGTCTCAGGTCCGTAGTCTGGGGGTGCTCCTAGACCCACAGCTCCACCTGAATGTCCAGGTGGTGGCCGTGCTGAAGGGCACATTTCGCCAATTACATCTGGTGCGACGCCTTAAACGCTAAGTCTCAGACATGGACCTGGCCACTATCATCCATGCTTTTATTACCTTGAGATTGGATTACTGTAACACGCTCTGCATGGGGCTACCCTTGGTGATGGTTCGGAAACTGCAGCTGGTGCAGAATGCAGCAGCTCGTCTCCTTAGGGGGATGAGTCGCTGTGAGCACATTACACCAGTGCTCCGTTCTCTGCACTGGCTGCCAACAGTCTACCAGGCCCAATTCAAGGTGGTGTTTTGACCTTTAAAGCCCTAAATGGCCTGCGCCCCACTTATCTGCAGCACTGCCTCACCATCTGGGTCCTGGAGCGGCCTCTGCGGTTGGCCAGGGGCTCTTTCCTTGAGGTCCCCCAGGTCTCCTGAGTGTCAACTATGAGGAGGGCGTTCTCGGTGGAACTCCCTACCACTGCAGGTCCACCTGTCGTTAGACCTCCCCTCATTCCGTAGACAGTGTAAGACCTGGCTGTTCCGCCGGGCCTTTGGTGAGAGAGACGGGTGGGGGGTTGAAGATGGGTGAGGGATGGAAGCTGGGAAGGGAATGGGTGGGTTTTTAGCTTTGTCAGGGGATATGTTTTGTATTCTTTTTATATTTTTATTGTTACTCATATTTTATTATTTATTTTTGTATTTAACTTATTATATTTTATTATTTTGTTTGTTGTGAGCCGCCGCTCCGAGCTGTTGTGGCAGGAGGGGGCAGCCAAGAAATCTAACAAATAAATAAATAAATAATTCTGTAAGTACATGCCAGTTAACTCACTTGCCCTACATGGTGGGCCTGACTAGACATTTGGGCTAAGCATTCAGGGCAGCCACTAGCACGTTGCTATTGTGGCATGGAGACCAGGAGAAGCAGGACGGGGAGGGCATAATGACGCCTGCTCTCCCTATTCCCAAAGAGCAACAAGCTATAGTGACAGGAGTAGTGGCAGGTCCCTGGGAGAGTCAGAAAACTGCTGAAGCTTGCTGCTCTCCAAGACCTGCCTCTGCACAGGGGTTCAGGTGGCAGCAGTAAAGCAGCAGCACGTGAACCAGTAGCTACTCACAAGCTGGGGTTTCGGTCCCTGAACTTGTACTGTAGATAGATATATGCCTTGGGGGACTTCAATGCCTCCAAAACCCCAGTTATTAGGCGTGACATTGTCCCACTACTGCTATTGCAAAAACTGAAAGAATATAGCTGAGGAAGTTAATATAAAAGCCTTATTTATGAGAGACAGGAGGAAATGAGAAAAACATCTGCTTTCATGATCTTTAAATCAACAAATCAAACTAAAAAGTAGAGCAATGAACTGCTGTTGTGCTGAAAATCCAATAAATACCCAAACAGCTCGGAGAAGCACATAACCACCAAAGAAACACAGATGATGCTCATTTAAATATTTTTTGTTTGTTTTCAGCAAGCGGTGGTTTTATACTTACATATCACTTCTTGGATTAGGTTTGACCGACTCATCTGCAGGCAGACAAAATTCCATGATCTCATTAAATCCTGCATTCCCAATATTCTTGGCGAGCTGTTAAAAAATAATTTCAAACTAATACGCTCAGAAACCAACCATATGCGTTGCAGCGGTGAGAACAGAGGAAATGGGATTAAGAGCTTGTGTACTGTATTCTTGGCTCTGCTTCTGACTAGTTGTGTGAGATTAAACAGCTCTCTCAACCATTTCGAGCCTCATTTTACACATCATTGTAATAGAAATAACATTTACATGCAAAAATTGGGTTTACAAAAATTGAAGATATTATAAAGTTACTTTCCACTGTATACAATTGCTTCAAGAGGCTTTGGATTTGACATTAAAACTGCTTTTTATTTTGAAAAATGCTGACAAATGCTGAAAGGCTGTGCCAAATATCTGTATATGGTTTCCACAGAACTCAAACACAGCCAGTCAGAATCCAGGTAACTTTCACATGCAATCTGATTAGCTCCATTTTTTCCAGTTCAGTACTAAAGAAGCATATTACAGGTAAGCACAGAACTTCGGCCATATTTTGATGCAAAATTCTACTTCGACTTTGATGCAGAATTCTAATTCTAAGGCAAGTTTATCAGAGAGTACATTTTAGTTGTGTGACTGTTCCAATTGTGGGATTTTTACCACTACCCTTCAACTGTTACTGCCTGACAGTGGCCACATAAACAGTTATCCAGCAGTAAATTAACACAGGAGTTAAGTAACCCACACTGTACAAAAGTTCTCTTTGCAAATTAGCAGAATTCCATGTAGCTGGGTGCGTAAATTTCTCACCTGAAAAGCACTGTAACTGACAGATAGTGGAAAGCACCTTAAGCAACATGAATCAAATCATTTTGTATTAACACAATTTTCACATCCCTATGGTTTTTTTTCAGATATGCAGTGTTTTTCTAAGCATTTCCCTTAATCTGAGAAGGGAAGATTTCTTACTTAGAAGTAACCTCCAAGACTTAAAAAGTGTTATTTAAATGACAAAAATGATACATGCAGTGGAATTCGCTCAGAACTTTCTCAAACTGTTCTTTTACTTACCAAAAGTTCAGACGTTCCCAGAACATCTAACGTGAGCGACTGCATTCTGGAATAGTGAACACCTAGTTCTCTATGGATTCCTGAACATTCAATACAAGTCAAAATACCCAAATTTGTGGAGAGCCAGGTAGGATCTGAAAACAAAATTAAATTTAGATTAGTTAATATTTACATCTAGAGTTAAATAGCAGGAAATGAAATTTTACAAGCATACAAGCTAGAAGCTGTACATAGAAGCTATAGAATTTCAACATTTTTCAGCTGACAAATCATTAAAAGTGAAAGAAGCAATAACCTGAGTTTTAGATTTCTAAACTTTTTAGGCAGCTGACACTGGGTGTAACAACCTGGGTGGGGAACACGCCATCACTGCTGTATGGACCCGGTCTGCCAACACAACAAAACATGCCAAAGCCTGCGCTGCCAGGGAGAGCGGTGAAGATGCATGGACGTACGGCTGCCCAGCCCTGTTCCCACACTGCACCTAGCACCCTGCCACCCCATAATGGGCAGCCATGGCAGCACCGCAGACTGGGCCAGGAACAGCAGGCTAACACACGTGATAGCCCACGTAGGCCCAGTTGGGTAGTTTCCCGGGCTGCGATCCCAAAGGTCTCCGGGATCAGAGTCCGGGCTAGCCTCCAACACTCCCGTGACCAATCCCAGGCCAACAGCTGGTAGCCCACCAACAAACATGCCAGTGGCTTGCACGTCTAAGCAGGCCACAACAGGTCACCATCATGTTTGTTAACACCCTAAGTCTGTCAGCATAACCGCTCAACAGAGGAGCTCACACCTAGAAAGTTATTCATGTGTCTGAGTGGTTGGAGGTTTAGGAGCTATGGCCACAACCCTCAAATCACTTACTAGCGAGTAGTCCTCCTATCATCAACACAGCTACTGTCCAGTGTTTTGGGGGCCTGTGGCTGTATTGGCACAGTTCTTACCAAATGGAGCCAGACTCCTGATCAGGGCTTTTCATGCCATTATAATGGATGGATATATATATATATATATCTATATATATATATATATATATATATATATATTCCATTTTTGTTTTCTGATTGAGTGTTTATTCTAAGGAATGCAGACATAACATGAAATGCACATACCTATGGCACAAAAGGTATACTGACCAGACGTCCCACCACAGGCAGAACCATCACTCCTTCAGTTGCCCAGTCATGCTTCCCTCTGGAGTCTAGGAGGGACTATTTAAATGTCTTGCTGGACTTCTGGGCAGAGCAATAGCTGAGCTCTAGGCAGTGCAGCTGGGTGACATGAGACAGAGCCACAAGCCATGGCTGGGCGGTACGAGACAACTGACCACCACACACCAGAGCAGGCAGTGCACACCGGATATGGAGACCATGCACCGTGGCCAGGGGGCACGAAACATAGCCAGCCCCATGCCTGCCACCTTCACTATGGGTGTGTGTCTGCCTGTCTGTCCACAAGTGTGAGTGTACCAGAGTGTCTACCTCTGCATACACCTGCCTCTGTGTATGTGCAGGCCGGTGAAAGCGACTGACCTACTGAATTATGTTAATATAGATACATTTATGCAAATTGGGGTATCAGACAGAACACAGGGCATCTCCCTTTGTGGTTTTCAAAATCTGGTCACTTTACACAAAAGATACATGTCTCAACATTTTAAATCAATTAAAGATCATCCTTCTCTCCCTATTTTCACCTTTTGCACAGTGTTTCTCATTTCTTTTCTCCCCTCCATACAGATTCAAATTGCTTAATTTAAACAATTTTGTGATTTATCTATTTTAATAATATTTGATCTCAACTCTATTGAGGTAGCTCTTTCAGAGGCATAGGACCAACTCTCCTGACAGTTTTATGCAACTATAATTCTGCTGAGTTCTACATACAGTTATTACTTATTTTCACCAATGATGGGGGAGTAGGGCACACCGTTTCCAGGTACAATCACTGACCAGAAGCAGTGTTTCCAGCAGTGGCTACATACTGTGGAAGATAACTAGCAACAGCAGGATTTAGAAACCAATTTAAAAAGAATTAAGACTATAATTTTACCGGTCAACAATACTGAGAATAAAAATTGCACAATTAAATACAGTTAGCTGGCACACTACAATCTATTTATTTATTTATTTATTTCTATAATTTATACCCCGCCCCTCCTGTAAACAGCTCGGGATCTAGACAGAGGTCACTCAAGAACAAAAAGTATAAAAACATCTACTATAAAAACAACAACATAACTTAAGATCCAAGCATCACTGTCCTGTCCATTATTGCATATGAGATGGGATCATTACTTCAATTTAATTGCAATTACTGCATCAAAAAATGGCATAAGCCTGCCTAATTGGCAAATTATGTAAGATAAAGATGAAAAAGCTATCTGATAATGCTTTTACCTGACAAAACAGTTCTAGTGAGCGCATATTATTTTATTTTTATTATTATTATTGAATGAATTTGTACGCTGCCCCTCCTGCCTCTGGCAGTTCGGGGTGGCTCACAACATTACAGAACTACTGCAATTGAACTGTTCACATATTCCACTGCACGAATAGTATAAATTAAAAATGAAGAGGAAATTATATTTACTTAAATAGTCTGAACACAAATACAATTTTACAAATTAGGAATGCACTCAGCAACAGTTCAGATAAGTCACCTTGTGCTCCACAGTCACAACACACATCATTTCCAGTCATCCTCTGCACCTCAGATATAATTTCTTTTGTCAACTCTTGGACAATATTATTTTCTCCTTTGTTATCATCGCCTTTGAATGCGTTATTTAAAGCTTCTTCTTTACTGTTTTGTAGCACCGATGTCCATCTAAAAATACAATAGTATTTTTCTGTTTAAAATTTTATACACTTTTGAAGTTCAATACCATGCATTAATAGAAGAGCAATACCAGAAACAAAAATAGGGATGCAACTTACATTTGACACTCCTGTTCATCTTCTGCTTGAAAGTGATATGTTCTGTCATCTGCATAACAAAGATTTCACAGATTGGACCAAAATGAATACATAGATGACAGTCTCCAATGTCATTATAACTAACTTCCCAGATCCCTGATCTCACTACTGGAAATGTAGAGCTTGGTTGATAAATCACACAGAATGAAACACGCATCTCTGCAGAGGGCATAAAAAGGGAATTAAGTGTTCAGATGCATTCTGAGCAGAGGTGAAATCCTCTTTGCTACACTGACTGCAAGAACAATCTGTGTTTACAAATCATTCTCAGTTATTACCTGCATCTTCTCAAGGCAGTGATTTAACAGAAGCTTCCTATTTCAGAAACTGTCTTTAATATTTATAGGTTGCACCTTTTCCATACGAACTACAAGGGAAAGTAGTATTTTTTCAAATAGGTACAGAAGGTTTCCTCAGATGTTTGCAAGTTTCCATGCACAACATACAGACATTTATTAGGCTGAGAAAAATCATTAAAATTTCAACAAAATGGTTAATACTTTTCAAAAGTGCTGGTTGAGGAGGGAAGCCATTATCATTATAGCACTGGTACTGTGGAATAAAGGATGTGCATTTACATCTACGAGTTAGAAACATGTTTAACAAAGTTAAGCAATATTGCCACAGAGCTAAAACAAAAGGCAGAAAAAGATAATTATGGAGGTACAGGAGATAGAGAGAAAAATACTTCTTCAGATATTTTCATCTGAGACGTATATAAAGGTGGAGAGTCAAGGGAAGAGCTAAAGAAAGGCTGTTCCAGGCAGGAGAAACTACAGAGAATGCTCCTAAGCCAACAATAGTGGTAGATGAGGTCTAGGAAGCAGAAGAAGCAGTGCTGAACAAGGCATGAGTTGGAGTATAGCAAAGGTATGATAAAATCCAAATTTGCAAGGTAAACTGAAGTGTGCCCTTTTCTGCTAGATACAAAAGTAAATGGAGAGACAAGAAGAGTGATTTGTGGATGATAAGCATTTTTATATGTAACAAGGCTGGCAGCAACAATCTGAACATGCTGCCAACTGGCAAAATGGAATTTGGGAATCCACTAAGAATGAAGTTCAAATAGTTATTGTGAGAGGGCATGGAGATAGGAATGAGTCTAATTTTAAACACACACCTTCAACTAACAAACACTTCTCATAGGAATCATTTTGATAATAAACAGGTGAAAGATTAATAGCGTTAAAGAGGGAGTTTCATAACAATAATGTACTTCAAGTATGTAGAATAACATTTGATTAATACATTTCATGAAACAATGGGTGTTTTTAGATGGATGGCTACCCTCGTGTTGACTGCGCCAGCCCGCTTCACCCCCGGTGGCTGTCTTAAGGTGCCCCGTGGGCAAAGCAGGCTCCAGAACATCCCGGAGCACCAGCAGCAGAGTAGGCTGGCCATACCCAGGACACCGGCCTGAAGCGAAGTAGCTGTCCATCTGATGCGTGGACCCACGCTGCTGCTCCACTTCCAGCCAGTCATTCCCTGGGCACCACCATAGCGTTGCGGACACTCTAGTCTGCAACTTTATGGTGTGTGGGTGGGGCGCCCTGCAGGTGGACCGCAGGCCGAGGAACTCACCAAGTCTGCCTGATCTGGGAGCGGCTGGAGGCAGGGCTACACCTCCAGAGCAGCTCTGGGGGTGGGCAGCCCCGTGTCCGTCTGAAAACACCCAATGTGGCAAACTGGAAAGTAAATTAGAAGTAAAAACCTAAGAACTGAGTAACAAACCTACGTGATATCAGGTCAAAACATTTTTTCTCCTCTGGATTTGTTTTCACTTGGCATGTTAACAGATTGAGCTTTGCAGGAGGTCGGTTAGCCTAATTAAAGAAGACAAAACAAAATAAAATAAAATATCCTTTAGTAAGATGCAATATGAATACACATTTGTCTGTAACTGTAGCTGTGGAAAGGCAGAATACTCCTGTAATGAATCACGCTGCAAAACATCTGAGTGGGTCCACAAAGTTTCCTAAACTGGCAGGTACCCACAGCAACACTTGCCTGAAGTGACCTGATAACTCAGATAAAAGCAGGACAAGGGATATTTATGCTATGCCAGTCAGGTCCACTCAGACTCCCCTATGTTTCAGACAAGAGGGAGAAATTACATCTAAGACAATAACAAGGAAGTATGAGTATCAAGGACAGCATCTTAACTTATGCTAATTTACAAGCAATACTGTCTGAAGTGATCAAATATAACACAGGCAGTAACTGCACTTGTCATCAGGTGGCTTTTCATCAAATGAGATCATTTCTCATTCTAATAATAGCTCCATTATCCACTCCAGCAGGGCAAGGAAGAGGGGAAATGGGGCTCATGACAAATATTACAGAAACATTAGAATTACAAGTCATTTTCTCCTCCCACACATGTAGTATGCAGATCCATAGTGCTGGAGGCAGAACTAAGAAATCATCTCAACCACCTCCACATACAAAACTAAGTAAAAATCAGCCATAAAAAGGTACAACACAAAACAGAGTGTTTCCAAAGGTTTTAAGTACAGCTTTTCTCACCTACTTCAGTTTCACATAGAATATCAATGTCTCTTTTTAGTAAAGTCCAACAACAGGACTTTTTCAACTTACGTCGTCTATGGTGATGTAAAAAAATAAAAGTGAAAATGTTGAACTGGAGGTTGTTTTCTACTTCCATTGGCTTTTTCTCCCTCCTAAGAGGATGTCATCTTTGGCAGCTGTAATCTAGAAATCACATGCCTCTGCTAGAAAACTAGCTTCATGCTTTCCCAGAGCAATTAAGCTGGAAATCATCTTAAAACAGGGCGGTTATAGATGTTGCAGACACAATCTGGAGCAAAAAGTCACACTTTTAAATAACCCGCAAACTAAAACCGCATAGGCAGAAAAATCCATAATGGGGATAGCATGAAGTCTGTTTTGGCCATTGTTTGCAGTGTTAAGGATGAGAGCGAGTAGGAGTGCATTACAAGTTCCCACAAGCAAAAGAAGAAAGCATTCATTACTAAAGCACTGCAGTACTCTTTCTTTTGTGCAAGACTGGCAGCTTCTTGTTTAGGCTTTTAATCCAGCTTGAGGTTTCTTGAAAACCAAGATTTGTTATCCTGAAGGTTTGATGCAGGCACCCCTTATTTATTATTTATATGGTTCTATATTTCTACCTTGCGGTTCTTCATCCCTGCATGTTAAATTCCAGTCAGGAAGGTGTCAACAACAAAAAATATCCAGCTGCTGACATGACACAAGAGATATATCTGTTCTTCCTTTTGTACTAAATTAGTACACGACTAGCTTACAGCCTGAATGTATAAATACTCATTTCTGGGACCTCACATTTCTGGCAGCATAGAATATTTAGGTCAAAGGAAGTCTGTGTGCATACAAAAAGAAAAACAGTTGCTACTGCAGCTAAATGACTGGAAAACGAGCAGATCCTCCAATACTGTCTGGGGAGCGCCTGACAGGCAAAAATATACACTATGCATGAGTTCCTATTGTTGCATCGACTGCTTCCTTCAGATGGTAATACCAATCACAGAGAAGCTTTAGCAAGCATGCCTCCAATGAAATCCACAAAACCATCTGCCCAAAGTACCGAGACCCCTGAAGAATACTTGGCTTTTACAGGGAAATTACTTAGAACTTGCATATTTAATAAGAAAAGTGTCTCAGGCAACTCAAATTTCTGAGTGTATTTTTTCCCCCTAGAATAGCTAGAAAAAAGCAAGATCATCATATAAAATTTTAAGCAAACTGCAAAGTCTTTGGACTCAATATGTTCCTTAAAATCTAAAAAAGATAGAATCTATATAGTCTAAAAAGATCTTATGGGACATTTAAAAAAGAAATCCACAAAACAAAGAATTTAAATCCATGCAATGTTGAAAAAAATAATTAGTGCTTATGTAAAATAGATCTGGTTTGTATTAACTGATCTACTTTATGGTGCAATTTCAAGTTTTTATTTTGCATACCTCCTTACTCATAGACGCCATTTGGCAAAGTAGTTTTTGATTAACTACATACAGTAAGAAAGCTCATTGATTTTTATTTTATTGATAATGGTCAGCTTAAAGTTATTGCCCAGGACCCATGTTCACTGCATTTTTACCATTACCAGGTTGAACTTGGAAGGAGCCTATTTTGGCCATGTGGACAGCAAGAAATAGCCTCAGAAACAAAGAAGAGAAAATGCTGCTTTCTACTACTACTGTCAATTCCTGATTTCCAAAGCACTGAGAATAACTTTGGAGGAAGCCACATGTCAAAAAAGTGCATCCTCAAAGAAAAACAAAGAAAACATCACACGACCCTCTTAAGATATCTGGAGTTCTGTTAGACTGAGATTATCTCCCAGTCCTTTCAGTCTCTGCTTGCAACAGACTCCATAGATAATTTCCATTTTCTTTCCCTATCTCCATCCCAATAAAATCACCCTTGAACAGATAACCATATAGGGTACAGCCAAACAAGATGTTACCTCGAATTGGGCAGCCTTACCCCAATTCAGGCACCATGGCCACTCAATGCAATGGCTCATGTGCCCAGAAGCTGCCAGATGATCACCCCACTCCGATGGCTGGGCAGGCAGCTGGCTGCTACACCCTGCATCCTCGGAAAAAGGCCAAGGACACAGGCCTACACAGGCTAAGGGGAAGGGGGGAAAGGCTGCACAACTCAAGGTGGCGCACTGCCACTCATGGGCCCATTCCCCATCTGACCCACCCCACAGCAATGTTCGTTGCAGGGATTTGAGTGGCAGGCACTGACGCCATTCCTACATGGCCATGTCATGGTCAGGGTGAGATAGTTAGCAGGGTGGGCTGGGTGCCCATGTGTGAGGCCGGCACCTTGGAAAAACCATGGGGATGGTAGGACAGCCGACAGCAACCCATCCGCCCCGTTTCCCCACTGGGGGGAAAGTGGGGTGCTGACCGTCTGCCCTGATCTCCAAGCTGGTCCCGCAGTATAAGGGATGAAATTGTCCATCTAAGGGTGCGCAGGATCATCTGACTGCACCCATGATAGCAAAGTTTCCTTCATTTGAGAAGGTTGGATTTGCAGCAACTGCCGTGCAAGCTTAGTCTTATGATGCACTATTAGAACCATTTTCAACATTTGTACTTAATCTGGAACTTTCAAGCATCTTTGCAAAATTCTATTTGCCTGTTTTCCAGAGTGATGAGTTGTTATAATAATTCTGATTAGTCATGTTCTGGTAAGTTTTTTTCATTATTCATCATCAGCACAGTAAAGAATGAGTGAATAGGTTCTGTTCCAAGGTTGTTAAATCCTCATGGTAATTCTGTAATGTTACTTTAAAAAGATACCTTTGCCTCACTGAATATACTGTACATGGAATCTAGATAATTCCAAGCTATAAATATACAAAGTTTAACTTGCCTTTTTGTATTGGCAACAGACTACACGCATAAAGAATTGTAAACAAATACTTACTGTACCATGGGAAATTGTAAGGAATCCATTTTTAACTGAGCATTTCCTCTTCTGCCATACTTTTCTAATTCTAGTGTAACAAAAACAATAATCAAACAAGAAGTTTACATACAACTAGATCTCTCTTACGTAAAACCACAGGGACTTCAAATTTGATCCGATACCTACCCGTCACTTTTCTTATAGAGGCTACCATTTCTTTCAGTGCCATGCTCTTTGTTTCCCTGAGGCTGATGTAAACTGTAAGCTGTAGTCTGACGGATTTGAGAATCCTAAAGGATAATGAAGGATAACATTACGTATCAAACATTACCATTTTAACCAAAGTACCTCCCTTAGTAAAAAGGTCACTCATGAGCATGACATTGTAAGCCGTAGGCAGGGACCACGTCTATCTTATTGTTCTGTAAAACGCTATACAAATGCTTATAATAATAATAATAATAATCTTGAGTTGAGACGAAATGAAGTAAGCCATACTGCCTTTATAAATTAAGAGACTTGCAAAAAAATTCATTTTTCCGACCCAAGAGGAAAAAAGGGTTACATCTTAAAGCAGTCAAAATTCAGTCGACTTGCTCATTTTTTTTTCAGATTTGTTTTAAATTACCACCATTTATAATCTGTTTAACCAAAATATAAATCAAGTGACTGACTTACCAATCTATGTACACACTGCTGCATGTTAAAGAGTGCTGTTATGTGCAGTTTTGCCTGGTCCCTATGGGAAACCCCATTGAGACAAAAAGTTCTCGTGGTTTCTGTTGTAGAGTCTGTGCCAGGTTCTTCTATTTGGGAAGAAAGGGAACTGGGCTTGCTCCATCCCATCCCTCCTCTGCCTCAGGCACAAGATTCAACTGCAGAACCTGAGCATCCCACAGGTTGTAGGTATCCTTTACATCAGAGCTTGATTGGAGACTTGCAGATACACTGATAACATGCTTCAAGAGACTCCAGCATCGGAGAGGGAACTCGACTATAAAAGAATGCTGCCTTAGGCTTAGCTTTCGACTGCATTATCTTTAAATTTGATTCCCCCTTTGGATTGGTAGCAGAATGACAACTGTAACATAGTCATCACACCTATTCCTGGCCCTCCTACTTCCGTAACACCTCAGAGAGCTCTTTGTTCATGTTTGCATATCAGAGATGCCTGACCTTAACACGATCTATTGCACTGTATTCTGGAAAGAAAGATTCTTCAGCAGTAACCACAGTTTTCTAACTGTATTGTCGTTCACCTGCAAACGTTATGGGGCATATGCTTCAGAATCATGAGGTTTTTAGAAACAGCGTCTACGGGGACTGCACAGAAACCATTTCCTTCCAGCCTGTATCCCATCAGATGTAGGATGCCTTGATAACACAGCACAATTAGAGACTTTCAGCTGCAGGGGAAATGTGCTTTGAGAGAGACTCTCTCCTTCCTGCCACTGCAGCTCAGAGAGGACTCCACTGAAAAATAATGCTACCTTGGGCTTGGGCTTAGCCTTCAGTTACATTATCCTTCAATTTGCTCTGAACGTTCAAGGTTGGAGTCTATACAAAACCAACAAGGCCACAATGGGCATCAGTACACTTCAGTCTTTACAGAAATAATTCCAGAGATGGGGTTGGTTGGCAAGTAGTGCGAGTCTGCAAGAAACTAAAGCATCTAAGGCTTTACAGCTCTTTTACAGGCAAAGGTCACAACATCTGAACTTGAGAGGAGACATCTGATGGACTAACTTTCTAGAAAAGTCTTGAACTGCAGCAGTGTAAGTTATATCGCATATTCCCACTAGTGGGAGCATGCCAAGGTGATTTTCAATGAAGAATTGTTTCAATACAAGCACAGTGAGTTTACTAGTTGATTCTGGACACAATGCCCTAAACAAGACAGAATCCTGGCACTGAAATGCCAATGGATTCATATATTCTTCATATACAATCATATACTCTCACCCTTTAGAAAATGGCTGAATTATGTGTTAAGGAAAAGTAGCCCTACAGCATGTATTTACCAATCCATGGAATGGCACTGACTCTAGTCCCCCCCCTCCCTTCCCTACTTTACAATCATATCATAAATTTGTAATTAATATCAAGCTATTATCTAGGATAGGGGATAAAAGTATTGGGGGGGGGGGGAGGAAAACGGAGAAGCAGAGCTCACCTAAGTGAATCTCTGAGAATATCTTCTTTTATTTATTATCCGCAACCCTTTCCACAAAGGCTCAGGGTGACTTACAAATCAAGCATAAATCTGCTAAAAAGAGCAGACTGTAAAGCATAAGCCTTTAAATTAATAAAAAACCCATTTTCAACAAAGATGGGATATTGTATCTCAAGCATATTTAAACAAATATGTTGGCTTTTGTGTAAAACGAGAAGAATCCTTTCACAGAGCACTCCAAGGGTAATTAGAGATCACCGTTTCCCCCCTTTTTAAATGAATTTGTAGAAAACATCAAAGTTAATTTCTTTTGTACTGAACTTGGAATCAGGTAACTACAGCTTACATTATTGTATATCCCTGACTGCTATAGAAAAAGCCATTTGCTTAGGCATACTGGGGTACTAGGCATTAAAGTGTAGCAGTTTTGGTTGGGTTTTTTTTTAAAAAAAACCAAGAATGATCAAGAGGTAGCACTTGGGAATCTTAAAAACCATTTTACTTGATTGCCAAAGTGTTCTTAGGTATCCAGGTATGACAAGACTAGGTGTTACCAAATAGACAACAGCCGACATCAAGTGGGTGTCCACCTGCCCATTTTATCAGGCATTTGCCTCCACCAGCCACATGGCCACCACCCACCAGACACTCAGCCCCCACTCACCGAAAAGTACCCCAGAACATGTAGAGCCCACCATATGGGCAAACGCGAGCTAATGCGCATCCATGTATCCACCTGCACCATGGCATTGGAGGCAAAAAATTGAGAGCGTTCTGAGGAGCAACCTCTTCCCGACCGTCTCTCCAATCTGCCATGGTTAATACTGACAAACCCTCTCTCCAATCTGCCATGGTTAATACTGACAACCAGGCAACAATGAGCCCCACTACCTCCACCGTTCAATCACAGTTGCTCACTGCCTATATCACAACACTGCATTCCCTGGACCGAGGAAGAAATCAAGGCCTTCATCACCTTAGGGGGGGGAACAAAAGGTGCAATATGCCCTGATTAAGTGCTACAGAAACAAGGCAGCATTTCAAGACATCTTGGTCCAAATGGCACAAGATCTCACCTGGGACATGAACCAGTGTGGCAGTGAACCAAGGTCTTGAGGTGTGGGTACAAGGTGATCCGGGACAAGACAACTTTGCCTCCAGCCATGAGGCAAACATTGCCCTATAATGAGATCCTTGACCCTCTGTCTGTATGGCTGCACTTTTGCCTGGGGCCAGAAGAGGGTGGATATGGCTCCCCAACTACCCACTCCTGCCACAACCACTCCCAGTCCCCCCCATGGAAGCTGTAACACCAGTGGAGATCCCTCCATGCCCATACCTGCCTCAGAGCCAGCACAAGTTGATATGGACATACACTGTGAGAGTCACGGTGTCTATCCTCCAACCTCCACAGCCAGCCTTTGTTCGAGGAGCCACCCAAGGTTCTGGCTGAAGGCATGGAGGATCTAGATGCCACCTTTATAGAGAAGGCAGTGGAGACTAAAGAGAATGGTAAGTTAATGCACCCATGGAGGGGAATGTTTGTGTTTACACAGCTGCATGATAAAGACTTCCATTAATCGTCATACCTTAGGGACTGCCTCGCCCTCCGCGCCCCAGAGCGGCTCCTGCGGTCTGCCGGGGGTGCCTTCCTGGAGGTCCCCCGTGTTAAGCGGGGGGCCACGATGGAGAGGGCATTCTCAGTAGTGGGACCGCGGCTGTGGAACTCCCTTCCGGAGGAAGCTCGCCTGGCCCCTAGCCTACTAATATTCCGGCGAAACTAAGACCTGGCTGTTCGCCCAGGCCTTTGGGAGGGAGGGCGAGTAGGGTGGGGTTTTAGTTCCCCCACCTAATTTTGGTTTTTAGTCTGCCCTGTATTAATTAATTTTATAATATTTATGGTTGTTTTAAAATGTTTTTATTGTATTTTATAAAAACTTGTTGGAAGCCGCCCCGAGCTGCGTGGCAGGAGGGGCGGGGTAGAAATTTTATAAATAAATAAATAAAATCTAATTGTATGGGTTTTTTTTGTTTACTGTGTTGACAGGTAGTCAGGAGAACACAAGAGGAGCAGCAGGAAAATTGCTGGGAAACAGCTCCACTGGGCAGAAATATTAGGTAAGTGGGTGGCAAGGCACCACGGTAGGCTCGTGGGCTGGCGGGGGTAAAGCACAATGGTAGACTGGCGGGAGGGGGGTATAAGCCAAAATGACAGTCAGGGGGCAGTCTGAACTAATGGCTTTCCTTGTTACCTTACTACAGGTATGAAGATTACTTACGTGTAACCAAGTTCTTCTAAATGGATTCTCATGGAGCCATCCCTATGGGTGTTCCTCCACTTTATTTATTTATTTTATTTATTTTAACCATTTGTATCCCGTCCCTCCTGAATCCAGCTCAGGGCGGCTAACAATCTTAAAATATAAAATACAATCATAAAAATATTATAAAATGATCATAAAACCAGAACAATTAAAACACGGCTAGGGACCAATAAAACAAATAATATAATAAATAAGGGTGGAGGGGGATAAAACCCCTAGACCCCCTCCCCAAAGGCTTGGGCAAGCAGCTTCCCACTTGAGGAAAGAACTTGGAGATCCTCAGCAGTATTTAGTGGAGCAGTGCATGCACAGTACATAAAAGCGCACACTTGATCTCCTGTACATAAGCATGCCGCTCCACCCCTCCTCTCCAGTTTCGGTCCCTCTCACAGCGTTGCAGTGATATTGCAGTAAAAGGGGGAGGAGGGAGGCTGTATGGATCCACGAGAATCCATCTCTAAGACTCCATCTACGTAAGTGACTATTTCTTCTTCGAGTGGATCCCATGGAGCCACACTTATGGGTAATTAACCAGCAGTACTAACAATATGAAGGAAGGTGGGTAGTGCAATGTACACCCTTAGGCTAACGTCATGTACTGCAAGTGTTTATATGCAAAATTCACAAGCTATATGCATGTCTGTATGAGCCACCAATCATACGTGATATGATACTGGCATGGACGAGTCCAAGTCCACATGCACTGGTCTACACTAATCAATCTAAGAAACCAGAACAGCGCAAGCTAGATTGTGCATGTTGTCTTTGTCTTTTTTTTAAAAAAGCATACATCTCTGAAGAAAAGGTAGCAAATGTGACATGGACTACATTAAATGAAAGGGAGCGAGATATACAATACTATTCTCTTTTTGTTTATTTGTTTATTTGTTTATTATTATTATTATTATTATAATGTGTATGATCTTCTTAGAGCTCCACTAAGCTCCTTATTATTTTAAGGTTGCGCATACATCTTTCTTCATTCTATTGTACAAAAGCTGAACAAAGGGATAGTAGAAATACAGGGCTGAGGGCAGCTACGGAGAAAGATCCGCTACAGCCTGGAGAACCATGGAGTAAAACCCCTTCTGGTTAAGGTAGTCATCCTTGCTATTGGGTGGGTAGATGATGGCAACATGGCTTCCCATCAATCGCCCCAATGCAGTTCTGGAAGTCCTCCATTCCCTCTACAGGGTCAGCCAAATGCACCACCTGGTCCAGCAGCACTTCTCCGACTGCTGTTCAAACCTCCATGAGTATATTTGGTGCCCACCATGGAGGTTCCAAACTCAAAATTACTGGGCGACAGAGTGGTAGGAATCTGGAGTAGCAAGCTTCTAGATGGCAGTGGCAACACATTTCACAATGGGTATGGGCGACCGCATTCTGCACAACGAGGTGACAGGGCATTCTGAAGTTTGCAGCACATTCAGTGTCTCTCCAAAAGGACAGCACTTTCTCCCACCAGTCTGTGCTTTTCTCCTTCATCCAGACCAGCCTTTCGGTAAGTACAGTCCCGCGCATTGCGTCTTCTGACAGATACCTCTCTGCACACATCAGCTCCCCTTGCACGGTCCACTGTTGCTGGAGGTAGACAAGCGTACAGCAACAGAGCAGGAGCTGCCTCTGCAGTGTTGTGCACCCCGCTATCCTGGCCACAGACCGCGCGAAACACCAGTCTGTCCCTTGAAATCACATGGCACCAGTGACAGTAGAAGGCTTGGATCTGTTGAATCATTCACAGGTTCTGCTCAGCAGTGGTAATGAAGGCCTGGAGTGCAATAATGTCGTTCTCCATGGCTGCAGTTCTGGCATCCATGAACTCTGCAGACCATGTACCAAATGTCTAGTTAGGATTGCCTGCGCACCGCACGTCAACAGCGATTTGCCATGTGTCTTTATTGGACTGGTTACACACAGAGCATGAGATGCTATTAGTTACAGACCAGTATTGGCTGAAAAGTTTTTGCAAAGCTCTGTGTGAGTGTGTGTGGGTGTGTAGCTGCACCAGCACTGCCAATTCAAGTGGCTATTAAACATGTCAACTGGGGAGAACCACTGAATGTTAGGAAATGGGCACATGGGGACATCTGCAAGGCAGTGAAGGTCGCTGTGCTCAGAATGTATGCAGAAGAAGAGTTTCCCATTGGTTAAAAGCTGCTCATATCTTTTGAAAGTAACCCTTTTTACTTGAAACGAGCATGAGGGGTCTTAAGGGTGATGGATACCCTGGCCTTTGCTGACATTTAAGTGAGGCCTGATGTACAGAGAGAACTGTCAAACCTTTCCTCCAATGCAGTCTATGAGCTCAAAGAGTGGCACATTGCACACAATGGGGTTCTATTCATGCATGATGGAGTGCAGACACTGTGCAACCCTGCTGCAGTTCCAAGTACAGTGGAATGAAAGAGGAGGATCCCGGATGAGATGAGACAGAGGGATAGAAACAAGATTGTGACTTTTCTGGACGTTTGCTCACTGTCAGAAGTAGGGCAGTCACTAACGAAAGTTGGACCTTCCCTGCTGTTTTTTCTCATCACTGTCCTGATGACAGAGAAAGGATACCCGCAGGGTCACCAGTAGTTCCTAAATCGGATGGCAGAGATTAATCTCTTCAGGGACACAAGTGATTCAGGGTACAAGGAATATGAACAAAATTTATTTATTTATTTTATAAATTTCTACCCCGCCCCTCCTGCAACGCAGCTCGGGGCGGCTTCCGACATTAAAATACAATAATAAAATACAATAAAATCAATTTAAAACAGTCATAAATACTTTAAACATTAAACAGGGCTAGAAAATAACCAAAACCACAAAACAAATGGGTAGGGGACTAAAACCTCCCTAGCCACCCTCCCTCCCAAAGGCCTGGGCAAACAGCCAGGTCTTACAATTCCGCCGAAATATTAAAAGGCTAGGGGCCAGGCGAGCTTCCTCCGGAAGGGAGTTCCACAGCCGCGGTCCCACTACTGAGAATGCCCTCTCCATTGTGGCCCTCCTCTTAACACGGGGGACCTCCAGGAAGGCACCCCCGGCAGACCGCAGGAGCCGCTCTGGGGCGCGAAGGGCGAGGCAGTCCCTAAGGTATGAAGAAGAGCTTGTTGCCCTATACAAGGTTTGGACTCCGAGAGGTGCAGAGCGCCCTCACAAGCAGGGATGTTTTCCGCCCTTACTCTGTAGTAACGCAGAATATGATGGCGGGTACAAGAGCTGCATGATTGACTGGGGGGGGTTATGTGAACTGAGAGGAATTTCTAACACCACAGCAGGCATTTTGTTGCTACCGGCTACCTGCCAATACATCGCTGTGATCATGAATGCGAGAAACCGGGTGGTGACAACACACGAAGACTGCTTTCAATTTCAAATCTTAACTTTCACTTTCAATTTTCACTATAGATACTCAATGAAGTATGTGATTTGCTCAATAAACTCAGCATTATTGTGTACAGCAAAAAGTTAGTTTTTGTTGCAAAGTGCTGGCAGGTACAAACCCAGGTATGAACTTCCATGGGTGAGCGGGGATAAAAGGTGCTGGACCACCTCTCAGAGTCATAATAGTCCAGGAGAAAGAAAATAATCTGGTGCGGCTTCCTCTTCCCATGGGGGGTGGGGGGAGAAGAATGCCTGCCTGTGTATTAGGCTCGTCACGCTAAACCTGTGAGTAGGGGCGCACAAACCAAACCCAGACTCCAGGGGGCTATCGTATCATTTGTTAATACCCACTGGTTTCTTTTTCTCTGTGCTTGTGATCAGCTTGATCTGTACTTTTGACAGTGGTTCCTCAATACAGCACTGTTTTGGTGTGTTTTTTCAAAACACTGAGCTACACCTGAATACATCAAGTTCTGGGTGAATCGGCAGCGTAATTTTCAGTCACTTAAGAGTTTTAAAATCCTACCCCAAAGCAATTCTAATCTATTTTATCAATGCTGAATGTGCCACAAGGTGCTCTATGTGGTCAGGCCAGCCAAAGTATTCTATGCTACTTCTTATTAAGAAATAAAAATTGAACAATTTTGTGCTCTACACTAATATTGAGAGAGCGAGAGAAGGCCATCCCATGAACCACTCATATGCACCTTGCCCTTTTCAGTACCCTTGGTTCTGCACATTCCCTTAAGGATATAAGGAGTTGCCTAATTGAGTCAGATCAATGGTACATCTTAGCCCAGTATTGTCACAACCTGACACAGCAGCAGTGTTTCAATTCCGGCTCTCCAGAGTCCCCGGCAGAGGCCTCACACAGGCGTGCTAGCGGAGATTCTGAATCACAGATGCTGGGGATTGAACTTGGAACCTTATAGGGCATTTTCACACAAGACACACTCTACCCCCACTACACACTATACGTATGTTGCAGGGCTGCAGTGTTGTCCTATGGGTGCCCTGTAACATGTATAGTGGGTTGGGGTGGGTGGAGAGTGTCTAGTGTGAAAATACGCATATCTGCAAAGCATGCGCTCTACCACCTGAGCCATGGCCCACCTCTTACCCACGGTCTGTCTATCATGACCACAAGAGCTTCTCTCCTGAGAAGTTCATCTCACCCCTTTACAGCTAAGGTCGCTATAGGACTGAACTTTTCCAGCCACTCAAACTTAAAGGTTTGGATGTCTTTCAAGAACTTCAGATGTCTGGGATTCCCTTTAGTTTGGTATCTTGCTGCTTCCTTTTATGGATTCTTTCCTACTCCTTCCCACCCACTCCCTCCCATCTGCTGTTTATGCTTTGGTTTTATGCTTTACTAAGCTGGGAAACTAATACCACAACTTTGCAGCTTTCCTCTACTGAAGAGGAAACTCTGGTACATAATGTATGTTTTCATGTACTCATTTTTAGTACTTACTGAATATTAAAAGCAAGGCTGTACAAATCTACTTGCCTGCTTGCCTTTGGCAAATACACTTTAAGCTGGTGGGTATTTATTTACATCTCTAAAACCCCTCTACCATTGCAAGTCCCAGCATAGTAAGTAGTGTTTTATGCCTGGGTAGTGAATTATTTATATAATTTTATAGCCATGATTACAAATATTTATGGACATGAAAATAGGACTGGGAGAGGAGATACTGTGTTTAACACTTCTAATCCATCATTTCTACTGTGGCCCAAGTCAGTGGTAACCAAAATTGGTACCATGAGATGGATGTTTACAGGACTGTGACAAAGGAGACCTAGACTGGTCTCAGTCTAGCTCCCACTGGATAACATTCGATATCACAAATCACCACCATAGCTAACTCCCAGAATAATAGCCTTGTTATTTCTTCTCCACATGCAGAGCCTCAATAGGATCTCCTCTCTTACCTCGGCTGTATTTTATATATAAAACAGAGTGAACACCGGGTGAAAACAAACAAGACGGGGCTACCTGGATCCCCTGGCCACCCCAGGGAGGGCCACTGCAGCCGCCACTCCTAGGGTCAGTGGGGAAGGCAGTTCAAACGAGTAGTCCCGCCCTCTGCCCAGGAAATCCGGGCCGGGGGGAGGGGGGCTGCCGTCACAAGTCGTCCATGCCACAGGTTGGCCAAGGAGTCGTCCACACAGGTCAGGACTGCTAGTCCCCTGCTGCCCAGCAGGAACAGTCCCCCAGGAGGAGCTGCCACCAAACAGCTGAATTGGGGGGGGGGGGGGACAGAGGAGCACCCTCACCTGAGCCAGGCGCACGTACCAAACAGCTGTTCAGAGGGCCTGGAGGAGTGCGTTCACCTGGCCCACAAAACAGCTGATCGCGGGGGGCCCAAAGGAGTGCCATCACTGAGCCCAGAATCACACGCTAAACAGCTAATGGGGGTGCTCCTCCAGGCCCCACTAATCCACTGTTTGGCAGGCCAGGAGAGCACACTCCCACCCCCCACCTCCAATTAGCGGTTTGGTGGCCCAGGTAAGCACGCTCCTCCAAGCCCAATCCTCGCCTCACAGCCGACCTGGGCAGGTCCTAACAGATGGGAGGACATATATAAACCCAGATTAGCCGGCTGGGCAAGCCTTAGTCCAGGCTGCATAGACAACCTTCTCCAGACAGCGCATCCTGTAGCACCTATCCACCTGCCCCGAGGCCGAAGTGGACGAACATCTGGCAGTCACCAATGTGACTCATGGACTACTGTGTAGTTTGTTTTCACCCACTGCATCAAAGCAGACAGGTCAGATAGCACTGCAGGAGGATGTGGACAATGGAGAAAAGAAGTTCTTTACAAAATAACAGGCACATCAAAAATAAATGCACCTTTTTAAAATCCTTTGAAAACATTCATACTCCAGAAACGGTGCCCCATCCCCTTCAGCAGTTTTGGACTCATACGCACACAATATATTATATATAGTATATAGGACTGGATCTATATGCAGCAACAATGAAAATTAACTCCAATGAACCAAAGAACTCAAAGAGCATCTTCTAAACAGGGGATATCCTCTCGATGTTGTTGATTATAACATCCATCTGGCATCTATCCAAACTAGGGAATCCCTCCTCCACAAAGGTGAGACAAATACTTACAAGGAACGCTGCATCCCTTTTGCGGTGAACTCTCATCCAGCATATCCTATCGCCTGGCAATTAAGGAGAGCTACCCCTTAGTTGCTAATTCACTACGTCTTAAAAAAGCCATCAGGCTTCCTCCTGTCGTTGCTTTTCACCAACCTCACAATCGATGTAAATTACTTGTCAAATCCAAACTAAAATTGCCTGTTAGCAATCCTGGATTGCATCACTGTGAATCCAACTGTTGCATTACCTGTATCCAACTGAAAGAAACGGCCACCTTCAAAGGCAGAAAAACTGGTAGGACCTATTACATCAAACAGAACATCACCTGCAAGACTAGCAATGTAATTATATGTGACAATGCAAACGCTCTGGATGCCACATCCAGTATGTTGGGAAAACCACAGACCTCCGTACCCGGTTCAGAAACCACAAATCAGCTATTGTGACAAAGAAGCTTGAACAACCTGTTGCAAGACACTTCAACTCAGCAGATAACACTCTCTCCAACTTGGAAATCTTTCCAATAGAAAAGCCATCCACTTCAGGGTCACTAGAAGCTAGAAAAAAACATCTGTATTTACAGGCTTCACAACCTATCACCCAATGGTTTCAACTTAGGCCCTTTTTACACGGGCCGCAGCACGGGGAGGATGGTGCACGCCGTGGTCTGTACACGGTTGGGGGGGAGGGGGGGGAGGGTGTAGACGGGCACACACCCATCAAACACGCACGGAGCAACCGCTGTTTTCGTTGGTTGCTCCGTGCGTGGGGAATGGGTGGTGGCGGGTGTGCATGCATCTGCACGCACAAGTGCACGCACACATGCACACTCACCCCCCACCGTGGGATTTATACGGGCAGCACCCAGACTTCTGGGTGTTCATGCGTGGGTGCTGCCCATGAAAAAAGGGCCTTGGAGGATAATATGTGAACTTTTATCTCTTCTTGTACTATTTATAGCATTCTTGCAACTACATATCAGAGGACACCTACCTGAGAACTCTCTCCAGCCTCGGTGTTCTTAGAACTGTCACCATGGCCTACAGTACCTCATTTAAAAATCAATTGGGTTACTGATGAAGGCAGAAGCCAAAACAGTTCCTCTATAGTATTACAAAGATTTAAAGGTGGAACAGCGAAAACGGTCTCAGAACTTTTCTGAACAAACAAAAAATGCAGTAGGTTAATTCTACCTCCAATCAAAAAAATCTGTTTGGTGGCTACGGGCTACAGAAAACTGACCTCTTGATATTTTCAAATGACTTAAAAATGAATTGTTGCTAGCCTGCCATACATCTTTAGCACTAAGTATTATTTTTTAAACTTATAATATATAAATCATAGCATCTGTGAAGTCTCGTCCAGCAGAGCTTCTCCGGGTGGCAAGGGGGCTGGTTGGTCCAGCCTCCCTCTGCCTTGAACTGGAAGTTTCCAGTGCCCGCTGAGACACGTTTGTGGATTACTTTGCAAATAAAACTGCCTGTATTCACCATGATTTCAACACTGCACTTAGTCAATAGGAGAACCAGAGGATATGGAAGCCCTGTCTGGCCCGGTTTTGTGGGATCAATTTCAGATGGTGTGGCCCGCTGATGTGGGGGATGTTCTTGGGGCAGTCAGAGCCACCTCTTGCGAACTGGACCCCTGCCCGTCCTGGCTGGTCAAGGCCAGCTGGGAGATGCTGGGGCCATTGCTGGCAGGGGTGGTCAATGCCTCCCTGCAGCAGTACAGAGTGCCGAGCTGCCTCAAAGAGACAGTGGTGCAGTCTATGCTCAGGAAACCATCACTTGACGTTGACTCCCTCGCCAGCTATCAGCTGGTCTCTAACCTTCCTTTTTTAACCCTCTGCCTTGTATTGGATCACGGTCAGTCGACTCTTCTGATTCTGTTACATCTTTTTGCTGCTTTTAATACCATTTACCATGAGACATTGGTGGCTCGTTTGCAGGACTGAATGGAGTTGGGCGGGACTGTTCTTGAAAGGTTCCATTCCTTCCTAGCCGGGAAAACTCAGCGAGTGGTACTGGGGGACTGTTTTTCATCTCCCTGGGACCTCTCGTGTGGAGTCCTGCAAGGTTCCATTCTGTCCCCTCTCCTGGTCAACGTGTACATGCAGCCACTTGGCGAGGTTGTGAGAGAGTTTGGTGTTCAATGTCATCAATATGCTGATGACACCCAACTCTACCTCTCTTTTTCATACGACCCAGACCCGGCAGTCTTGGTGCTTATTCTTATGGGGATGGGTCGCTGTGAGTACATTACACCGGTGCTCCATTCACTGCATTGGCTGCCTATAGTCTTCTGGGCCCGATTCAAGGTGTCAGTGCTTACCTATAAAGCCCTAAAGGGCCTTGGCCCTACATAACTGCAGGACCGCCCCACTCCCCGGGCTCTGGATCGACCCCTGCGGTCATCCAGGAGCGCCCTTCTCAATGTCCCCCGGGTATCTCAGAGGGTGTTCTCAGTGGCCGCACCAAGGTTGTAGAATTCCCTTCCAGCAGAGACCCAGGTGGCCCTGGACCTCTGCTCTTTTTTATGTCAATGTAAAACCTGGCTATTCCACCAAACCTTTGGTGAGGGAGATGGGTAATGGGTTAGGGAGGGAAGAGTCTACTTTTTATGCCTCACCATTTTGGATATTTTATGTACTGATTGTTATATTAGAATTTATTTTAATATATTTTTGTATTTTATGTGTTTTAATTATATAGTTTGTTAGCTGAATAAAATTGATTAATACATAAATAAATAAAATAATATTATAAGCATTTGTATAGCGCCAGCTGTATACCTGGCGCTTTACAGAACAATGAGATAGTCATGGTCCCTGCCTACAGCTTACAATCTAATAGACACGGAAGGGGAAGACAAGGATAGGGGACATAGGGAGAGACAAGGGATAAAAACATTCAAGCGGATGCGAAGTCTCAGGTGCACGTGCTTGGCTTGGTTGCAGTTAGGCAGGAGTCTGCGGGGAGGGCAGACAGTAAGTATTGGGTGGGAAGTTCTCACAGGCGTCGGGAAAGGCGGAAAGGAAGAGGTGGGTTTTGAGGAGAGATTTGAATGTGCGGAGGGAGGGGGTGAGGCAAATGTGGGCAGGGAGGGATAATAATAAATGGATGGATGAAGTGGGATATAAATTGATAAACAAACAAACTGTACTTCAAGGGTTTGGGGAGAAGGAGTTTCCCTTATAACACAAGGCATGGTTTACTTACAAGAAAGATTTATTTCCTGCAGTTATATTATCAACCCACCTCTATATGCAAACGTGCCATGAAAGGCCATGGTTATCTCAAGCAAGTGCCTCTTGCACAGCTTGATTGACAGCCACTTCTACAATGTGAGAATATCACCAGCAACTCCAAGATGTCAGTCAGGCTAGATGGTTTCATTTACTTCTGACTTGCAAAACTGAAACCGCCGAACCTCACCCTCCCAAGATTCCTTCCCTTTTGCAACTTGTCACCATCATATCAAGAGGGGACACCTTCCACCTTTTTCAAAACTACCAGATGGCATGGCTATTCAAACAATACAGGCTAAAATATTGTTCTACCTACCATTACCCTACTTGGGTCACAAATTCCAGTAGATCACAGATTGGCCTTACAGAAACCTGAATTTCCCCCACCCCACTCCCCTGCAGCACAGCTACTCCTGCTGCCCTCTCCATTGGCAGTCTCTCCTTCACCCACTCAACCTGCTCTGAAATTTCTGGGGGTGGCATTGGCCTGCTCCGTGTCACATCTTGCCAGTTCCAACGTCTTAACACTCCTCCCTCTCACTCTTTCTCCTTTGAGGCCCAATGCACTAGTCCCAGTTAGGTAAATTTTTAACACTCTGAGGACATTTAATTTGTGCCAAAGCACCTCCCTAGGGTGAGTGGGGTTAGGGCAAAAAGAGGGCATTTCAATCTCCTGTTCCCTGTGAAAAGCTGAGTTGACTTTGGTCAGGAAAGCAGGATGCAGACAAAGCGATACCTTGTCTTGATGAAATAGACATACTTTTTGGGTCTGCTGACAGGGCCCCTAGCTCTGACACTTTCTTTGCAGATGTAATTACGACTAGGAAGGCCACTTTCCGTGACAAGATCTTAATGGAAACTTCATGAACGGGTTCAAAAGGTGGACCCTGCAGGGCTTGTAAGATTACGTTGAGCCTCCATAAAGGGAATCTATGCTTCACCGGCAGGGCAAAGATTGACACCACTCTCAAGAACTTCTGTAGGTGCGGATGTTTCGCCAGAGAAGCGTTAGCTTCAGTAACCAAGATAGAAGCCAGAGCTGATACCGGTCGCCGTAGCGTGTTGGAGCTCAAGCCCTTGTCCAACTCACTCTAAGAAATCCAGAACATCGCTGGTCTTGGCTAGGAGGGGGATCTGTGTTCCAGGGCCTACACCAACTGACAAAAGCTTTCCAGGTGGAATTGTAGATCCAATTGGTCGAATCCCGTCTGGCAGATAGCAAAGTTTCAGGACTGCCTCTGAATAGCTGAAGAAACATAACTGCTGCCACTCAACCTCCAGGCTGTCAGTCGGAGCTTGTGGATTCTGAGGTGTTTGTTGGGCCCCTGCATGAGCCCTCTCTGAACAGAAACGGCCATCCTGGTTGGAGAAACATCTGACGGATCTTCGCATACCAGTGTCTTCTCAGCCAGTGGAGCGCCACTAATATCGCTTCCACTTGTTGGGTCTGAATTCTGTTGAGCAAAAGGGGCAATAGCGGAACTGGTGAAACTGGTGCCGCAGCCATGGTAGCGCCAGAGCGTCTGTCCCTACTGCCGATGGGTCCTTGAACCTAGATAAATACCTCGGAACCTTGTGGTTGTCCACCCTGGCAAATAGATTGAGCTTTGGCTGTCCCCATCTGCAAGCGAGGTCCTTGAACACTTCCAGGTGCAATGTCCACTCACTGAGGTCTAGTGTCTGCCTGCTGAGTCTGTCCGCTAGGTCGTTGTCGTCACCCTTCATCACATGTCACACTGACAATGATCAGAGATTGAGTTCTGTCCAACAAAGGTGGTCCTGGAACTCCTGACATAGAGGCTTCGACCTGGTTCCTCCTTGCTTGTTGACATATGCCATGACCATCGTGCTGTCTGTGTGTATGAGGGAAATGCGATCCCTGACCCGGTCTATATAATGAAGAAGAGCGAGGTGAATAGCGTGCAGTTCTAGCCAGTTCATATGGTGTCTTATCTCTTGCATGTTCCATTTGTCCTGGGCAGTTGCTCCCTCGCAATGGACTCCCCACCCGTGCAGGCTGGCATCTGTGGTAACCAACATCCTGAAGGGATCCTGGATCAGTTGCCCTGACAAGAAGCAATCTAGGAGAAGCCATCAAGTCAGTGAACTCCAGACCGCCGGTGGCACTTGGACTAGTATGTTGTGTCTGGCTGCTATTTGTTTCTGCCATTGAAGGAGGAATAGCTGCAGCGGTCTCAGGTGGCAGTGAGCCCATCCCGGCACGATACCATGAGCCCAAGACCTTTTGCCAGGAGCATAATGGGGACTTGCTTGTGATGAAGTAGAGAAGGGAAGAAGATCACTTCCCTTGTTTTCTGTTGCCTGTCTGGTGAGAGGAAAACCCTGTCTTGGACCGTGTCCAAGAGGACTCTGAGATGGAGCAGACGTCATTGTGGGGCCAGTGAGCTTTCCCCCCAATTTATTACAAACCCGTGAGTTTGAAGCACGTCCAATGTTCTCTGGATGTCCCGTCAGCCTTCTTGTTCCGACTTGGCCCTCACGAGGATGTCGTCCAGGTAGGGAAATATGCAGACCCCTTCTTCCCTGAAGTTTGCAACTAGGCTCATGAGTACCTCTGTAAAGACCCTTGGCAAGGAGACGTCTAAAAGACAGCATACTGAATTGATAGTGGTGGTGACCGTGAGCAAAGCACAGATACTTGCGGTGCTTGAGACACACAGGTATATGGAAGTATGCCTCCCGAAGGTCGATGGAAGTCAGGAAATCTCCCGGATGCAGGGCCAGAAGGATGGAGTGGAGCATTTCCATTTGAAACGTTTTTGGCCTCGGAAACTGGTTTACCCCTTTCAGGTCCAGGATGCCCCTTACATCCCCGTTCTTCCTTGGGACGGTAAAGAAGATCAAGTAAGTCCCACAGAACCTCTGATCTACTGGAACCTGGTCTATCGCCCCTATCTTCAGGAGATGATCTATGGCGATAGACCAGATCTATGCTTGATCGGGGAACGTGACTCTGGAACCATTTTGAACAACGGAGTTGGATAGGTGAGGAACTCTAGGGAGTAGCCTCTTGACTGTTTCTAATACCCAACAATCTGTTGATGAGGAGTTCCGGGCTTATTGGAATAGCCCAAGGCGACCCCCTATGATCACTGTGATGGATGGTTTCGGCACATAGTCAGGAGGTTCCTGCTGTTGGCGGCTTATCCTGTCGCGCTGTGCGTCTGGAGCCGGCCCCTGAGAACTTGTTGTTCCTAGGCCCCATGACCTGTTGTATCCTCTTCCTCCTCGATGGGGGTGGGGATGAAAGGACGGTACGTTTTGAAAATAGGGCCTTCTCTTGAAGTCCTTCTTCAGTGGATTAAATGGGAGGCCTTTTTCCCTTTCGGGCTCCTCCGTCATTACTTTATCCATTTGGTTCCCAGAACAGCTTATCCCCTGCATACAATGCTGTAGGGAGGACCATTTTTGCCTGATAATCTGCTCTGCAGGGCCTCAATCACATGGTTCTCCTGGTGGCCATGCTGCTTGTTATGGCTCTGGCCGAAAGCTGTGCTGCGTCCAGGTAGTATCTGCACCGAAAGAAGCGGTTACTGCTAATTTCTTAAGGCCACCCTTGATCTCTTTGAACAGGGTGATGGAACGGAGGTCTTTCACCCATAACACCAAAGCTCTGGAGAAGGTTGGCTCCATTGCATCAGCTCTGCAAGAGAGGGATGATGCTTCAAAAGTTAAGTCTGAGTAAGGACTCCACTCTACAATCTAACGGGTCCTTAGGAGAACCCTCCCCATGTGTCGGTAGTACTGATGCTTTTGCTAGATCAGAGGCTTCCGCATCCACTATGGGGAGGCAGAAGGGGCCCACTAGAGATTCTGGAAGTGAATAAAAAGTCTTTGATAAACCGGGTGGAACCTTCTGTTTGGTAGACTGAAGCCACTCTGTCTTGATTGGTCGAAGATAGAAAGGGTAGTGGAAGACAGAACTCTGAGGGAAGGTCCTGAGGCAACACCAAGGAGGCGTCTTCTGCCAGCTTCTCCTCCTCCAGGGGGGGAGGGACTGAGGCAGACAAACCAATGCGGGCAGCCACTTTTCTAGAAAGCCTTTCAAAAAGTTCTGGTTGGAATATTCTTACCCCAACCTTGGATGCAGGATCCACTGTTTCTATTTCAGATAGTTCAGCATCTTCTTTGCTCTCATCCTCTACTAAGGGAGCAGGAGAGGGAACTGCACCCTGGTCACCCCTTTGGTGCCTGGGGGAGGCTAGACGGAATGCAGGTGACCAAGGGGAGACTGGTCTGGTCTGGTCTTGAAGCCCCTCTGTATCCAGTCTTGGGCTTGGCCGGGAGAGGGAGTTGAAGGGACCCCTACCCCTGCCGAGAAAAAGGGATACACCTTCTAGTCCCCACTCCACAAGCTGTTGCCCCAGCCACTTACGGACTGCAGCGGGGGGAGCCCCCCCTCTGAGCTGGGGGACGGGACCTGCCTCTGTGGGAGCAGGGTCTGTGCTGGCCCGGGGAGCAAAAGAAAGACTCCCTATAGTGGCATCCCCCGGGTGAAGAGCACCATGGGACCCGCCTGGATCCGCTGCGAGAGTGAGAACGCCTCAAAGGGTGGTGCCTGGAATCCATGTGGCCCAAAGGCCTTCTTGAGCAACTGCGCTCAAAATGGCGGTCCCTATAGGGGCCGCCTCCCTCCCGGGACAATGAGGAAGACCTTCTCCTGCAGCAGGAGGGGCTTCGGCACCTGCTCAGGCGGTTGCGATTCCGCTCTCTGCTGGCCTATCTGACAGAGCAGGGGGAAACGCTGGCTGTAGGCCCCTGTGAACCACGGCTTCGGGAACAGGTGGTTTGTCTCTCACTCCGGCCACGTTCCACTGCCCTGTCATGGTGACAACAGGAGCCCCCTGAGGAGGAGGAGTGGGAGGCGGCCCGAGCACGCGCACGCAGGGCTGTGGAATGGGAATCACCTCCGAAGCCTCTCGTTTTCCTTGCGCCTCCTGTGTCGCCCACGCTGCCTCCCTAGGGGGGCGAGGCCTGACGAGGTGCCGGGGGTCCAGGGGTCTCACAGAGGGAGTCCAGACCGGTGCTGGCTGGGCCTGAATGGCCACTCCACATTTCCTTTTGGGGGCAGCACCAGTTTGCGCTGTGGGTCTCTTCTGGGCCTGAAAGGAGGCCATGACCCCAGGCACCGGCACAACGGTGGGCTCTCAGTCCCTGAGGACTGGCACTCGAACCCCCCGAGGGCAAAGCAAGGGTGAAACCCCAGCCCCATGCTCCCTGTCAGCAGGAGAGAGTTCTGGGGCGGGGGAGCCAGCTCGTCTTCTGTTTCTCTAAACCCTACCTGAACTGGGGAACTAAAAGAAAAGAAAAAAAGACGAAAGCCTGCCAGGCAGGGCTGAAAAAACTCTCTCCACAGAGAGTGAGGGAGGATCCAGACCTAAACCTAGGAAGCAGGAACAGAACTGAGGCAGCCTCAGCCAGGGTGGCTCCTCTCCCAGCACAGGCTGCCAAGGATCCTGCCTGGCCCTTATGGGAGGAAGCAACATCCAGCAGATGGACTGCCTGCCTGCATCATAGACAGAGAAGGATATAGTCATGTAATTTAAAAATATATATAGCTAATTAATTATTGATAAATATTATCATCATTTAATCAACTTTTATCCTGCCCTTCCCTCAGAGGCTCAGGGTGGCTTACAGAAATATATATAAACACATTAAAAACACATACAAATTAGTACAAAGCAACCCACCCACCAATCCTCTCCCTAACCCCATCACCCCATCTCACCCAACCCTATCCCAGCCTGCCAAACAAAAAGGTCTTATATCTCCTCTAGAAGGCAAGCAGGTTCAGACTCAGGCAGATCTCCAAGGAGAGGGAGTTCCGTAAGCGTGGAATAGGTCTCTCTGTGTGCCCTCATTGTACGAACCCCATGGGCAGTTGATACTGGCAAGAGAGCACCCTTAGCCGACCTCAGAGTCCATGATGGAACATAAGGGAAGAGGCGGTTTTTCAGATGCCTGAAGCCCAAGTCATTTAGCGTTTTATAGGTCAAAATCAGCACCTTGAATTGTGCCCAAAAAGCTTTTGGCGGACAATGCACATGCAGGTGCTCTTTGCGGAGCACTATGTTTATTTATTTTTATTTATATTTATTTTTGTATTTTTATACCGCCCCCTCATGCACAGAATCTCGGAGCGGTTAACATTTTAAAACAAATAATACTGTAAATTTTAACATTTAAAATAACCCACCAATAAAATCAATTAAAAACCCACCCTAACCCAACCCACCCATCCTGTCCCCCTCGGCAAAGACCTGGCAGAACAGCCAGGTCTTACATTATCTACAGAAAGAGGGGAGGCCCATGGCCAGACGGACCTCCAACAGGAGGGAGTTCCACAGCCACAGAGCAGACACCAAGAACGCCTTCCTCATGGTCGACACCCAAGAAACCCAGGAAACCTCAAGGAGGGCACCCCCAGTTGAACGCAGAGTCCACTCCAGAATCCGGAGGATGAGGCAGTCCTACAGATAAGTAGGGCCCAGGCCGTTTAGGGCTTTAAAGGTCAAAGCCAACACCTTGAATTGGGCCCAGAAGACTATCGGGAGCCAGTGCAGAGAGCAGAGCACCGGAGTAATATGCTCACGACGACTCATCCCCCTAAGGAGACGGGCCACCACATTCTGCACCAGCTGCAGTCTCCAGTCCGTCACCAAGGGTAGCTCCAGATAGAGCGCATTACAGTAGTCCAGTCTCGAGGAAATAAAAGCATGGATGATCGTGGCAAGGTCCAAGTTCGAGACATACGGCCTAAGCCATCATGCCAGGTGTAATTGACAAAATGCGCCCTTCACCACAGCCTCCACCTGGGCATCCAGGCGGAGCTGCAGATCTAGGACCACCTCCAGACTACGAACCTGAGATACCAGGGGAGGACAGACCCCATCAACGATAGGGGCCATCACTCCCCCAGCTTTCCCCACAACCATCACCTCCGTCTGTTCGGGATTCAACTTCAAGCAGCTCACCCTCATCCAGTCCCCCTCTGCTGTCAAACACCGGGTAAGCACCAAGACTGCCGGGACTGGGTCTGATAGAATAGAGATACACAGTTGGGTGTTATCAGCATATCGATGACACCTTACACCAAACCTTCTGACGACCTCCCCCCAAAGGCTGCATATACATGTTGAACAGGAGAGGGAATAAAATGAAACCTTGCGGGACTCCACACGAGGCCCCGGGGAGAAGCTGAACCATCACCCAGTACCAGACGCTGAGTTCTCCTGGCCAGAAAAGAGCAGCACCATTCAAGAGCAGTCCCGCCCACTCCGGCCTGGTCCCGCAACCAAGTCACCAACAACTCATGATCACCTGTACCAAATGCAGCCAAGAGATCTAATAGGATCAACAGGGTTGAACAACCCTGGTCCAGTTCTTGTGAGAGGTCATCAACCAATGCTACAAGCACAGTCTCAGTGCCATAGTGGAAACGAAATCCAGACTGCGAGGGATCCAGGAAACTGATTCGGTCCAGATGTTCCTGAAGCTGACGAGCCACCACCCATTCAATAACCTTGGAGGTTAGAGACTGGCCAGAGCATCAACATCCAATGATGGTTTTTTGAGTAGGGGCCGCACTACTGCCTCCTTGAGGCAGCCCGTCACCCCGCTCTCCCTAAGGAAGATACCGATTATCCCAGCCAGCAACGGCCCTAACATCTCCTGGCTAGCTTCAAGCAGCCAGGACGGGCATGGATCTAATTCACAGTAAGTGGCTCGAACAGTCCCAAGAACATCCCCCGCATCAGAGGGCAACACGCATTGCAATTCATCCCATAAAACAGGACAAGAAGGGGCTTCAACTGCCTCTGGTTCACCGACGGTTAGAAATGCAGTGTCGAAACCATGGTGGATTTGAGCAATTTTATCTGCCAAGTAGTCCACCAATAAGTCACAGTGAGAATTACAAGACTCCGAATTTAGGTGGAGGTAGGCCGGACTGACCAGCCCCCTCACCACCCAGAAAAGCTCGGCCAGATGGGACTTGGCAGACGCAATGAGGACAGCAAAGAAAACCTTCTTTGCTGCCCACGCCGCCACGGCATAGGTACATAACCAAACTCTGTGTCACAACTGGTCAACTTCAGTACGAGAACAAAGTTACTGTCACTCTAACTGTCGCCCTTCCTGCTTCATCCACCGCAGCTCCTCCACCTACCACGGGGACCTGCGTTGCTGGCGATACAGGAGCGGACTCCTGGGAGCCGTACAGTCGATGGCCTCCGTCAACATCAAGTTCCAAAGGGTCACAAGGTCATTGAGTGAACAGCCATCGAAATCAAAGGGAATATCCCCCAGAGCATTCTGGAACCTCTGTTTCCATAAGCCTCCAGGGGTGAACCAACCGAACTGGCTCTGCACGTGCATTAGGATACCGGCCTGGAGAAGATAATGATCCGTCCATGACAAGGGCACTGCTGACACCTCCCCGCGAATGGATCCTCCGCCTCAAGACCAGTGCAAAATATCATATCCAGGGTATGTCCTCCAACATGTGTGGGGACAACAACTATCTGAGATAGACCCATGGTTGCCATTGCGGCCATGTACTCATGCTCCGCCCCTCCAAGACTGTTCCTGGCAACAAACCCCCGACAGAAGGCTATTGCAATAGCAACTAGATACCATGGCCAGAATGGGGTCTGTGACTGAGTTCAGGGTACCTCCCACATTGGGCACTGCATGAACTTTGCAAATAATCAATCAGTCTCTCGCTGGAAACTTACACCTATGCTGTACTCTTGACTCTTTACTGGGTTTTACCTTAGCTATTTGGCCAAGGAACAAACAAGACTTAGGTTTAAAGACTAAAGATTTAAACGTTACCAAGCAAGATGAACATCCACAAACCGATGTCACTGAAAACAAGTTCTATAGTACATCAGATTTTGGGAAGTCATATTTAGGGGGAAATGATGCATGCCACCACAACAAGTAGTATGAGAACTGATAAGGTTTAAAAAGATGTAAAAAATATAACAGAGGGTGAAAACAGACATGACGCTAACCACCCTTGGTGGTTATTTATGCATGTTGCAGGGCTGTACTGGTGCCCTATGCAGCCCTGAAACATGCATAAATGACCACCAAGGGTGGTTAGCATCATGTCTGTTTTCACCCAGAGTATACAAAAACGTTTTCATTAGAACACATATGCAAAATGAGCAAAAACACACAAAACACACACAAAGGGCTCCTAAGCAGATGAAAAGCAAGCAACTGGATTTGATTTGCAACAAAGAGAGAACAGTAGTTTTAAAAATTTGACTTGTATTAGTAATTTTTCCATTCTCAATAGAGCTAGTATCTTTTCATTTAATTCATGGAACAGAAAGAACAGCAGAAATGAATTGTATATACAGACTGCAAGAGGAAAAATCCAGTTTCTTGTAATGGACATGAAAACCATGCAAAATACTATTTATAAAGACACTGAAAACACTTACTCTCCTAGACTTCGGTCACAAAAGGTAAGCGCATTTCAGGAGGAAAAGAAAATCAGTTACAGTACAAGAAATTACAATGCAATCTTCTATACTAAACAATGAATCTGCTGTAGGCCCAAATTACCAGAAACACTGACTTCCCAGTATTCAAGTTTATCTTATGTTCAAATATTGGTTTTTTTTTAAATTACTTTTAATGCCTAGATTATGGTAGTCATGTCTATGCACAAGCACGTGGAACAGGATAAAACAATGATGCCCTGTGACTTTTAAATCCATTTTTATACTTTTTCTTCTAAGCCTAACAAGTATTGGGCAATATAATACCAGATTATCTGTATTATTATAAATGCGGTACTGCTATCTTTGAACACACATGTGAATCTTCATGATTCATCACCACCAATGCTGGACATCTTAACATCAACAGTAACAAAGAATTACAAATAAGTTCAACGAAACCACCTTCCACACAGGTATAGAACAGCCGTCTAAGGCCACCAGTCGTAAGCAAGGCCTGAGCAAATGTTTCAGTCTCGTAACACATTCTAAGCGTCAAAATACTCTGACAAAGGTGAAAAATAAGTTCCAGAGCTAATGCCCTGGCCCCACGTAATACACCTGCCTTCAATACCCACAAGCTCAAGTTTTAGACATGTTGTACATTCAGGCATCACAGCAATC
The DNA here is from genome assembly GCA_003113815.1 of Sphenodon punctatus. Lineage (NCBI taxonomy): Eukaryota > Metazoa > Chordata > Lepidosauria > Sphenodontia > Sphenodontidae > Sphenodon > Sphenodon punctatus. Next base: position 3,831,501 of record QEPC01008233.1, on the reverse strand, counting down.
CTCTTCTGGACCCTCACAGTGGAAAAACAGGTTTATCTCAGGGTTACTGTGTGGTGGTGTTTTTTGTGACATCTGAATGCATCTGTGTGATAAGCCCAGAGGTAATATGCAGGAAAGCCATGCTGGCATTTTTTATTTATTTCGCTATTTTTCTACCCCGCACCCTCCTGCTCACAGAGCAGCTCGGGGTGGCATACAAGATGTATATCAACAATAATAAATATATTAGAATATATCCGAGTGTTTTCTACAGTAGATTACAACAGAGTTACCACGCAATTGATCTATTCCAACCTCACTAAACATTCCACCATGCAGTAACCTGAGGTAACCCACATGGTACCGCTGCAGAGGCTGTGACGTCTGAACACATCCTCAGTAAGGATGCACCTCTGTTGATCAAACATTACGCAGATATACCTTTAGAGAGGTAGCAATTATCACCGTCAGAATATGTCCTCCGATCTGCCAGCCATCACCTTAATATTATTTGGCCTGAGCTTCAGCCAGCTCTCAGACAAAACTCTCTTGGCCTGGCCCAGAAAGTGAAGTTCTCACCCATCTGTGTAGTATGTCTAACCCACTAATAGCCTCAAATTTCTCCATCCAGCACCTCTGAAAAGTGACATCTTGCAGCTAATAGCCAATAGACTACTACATATTATACATGCAGTGCGAAGCAATTTGAGTTAGGCATTATTTTAAATAATCTTGTTCATAATTGTAGAATATATTTACCACAGAAAAGCTCTACCGCCAGGGTACTACTACAGTATTAATGTGCTTTCATTCTCAGTTTGAGTGACACGAAGAATCAGTCGCCTGCAGTTCACATACTTGGTGTCACCCTAACAACTCAATCACTTTATGATACTAGAAAGAGAAAAGGAGCAAAGTTTTTGGGCAAAACTCCTTGCTAAAAGCTCTCCAAAAAATGCTTCCTTCTTAAAAAGCTCATCAGACAGCACCTAACTGTGATATCAAGACAAAGATGAGCAAGATAATCAGAACACAAAAAAACAAATGTATTTAACTGGTTAAAAAAAAGTTAAAATACTAACCTTAAATTATAAATTAATTTGAAATAGGTATTTCAAAATCACCTTATATGCTCACCTCTTTCTGATCAACTTGGAGTGCAGTTTTTAAAATATCCCTAAGCTGTATTAGTTGTTTTCTTTCTTCATCCTGTGCTTGCTTAATCTGCAGTACAGACACAACAGAGGTTAAAAATTAAGGAGAGTTGCTATTTATATTAGCATGTCTTGGGCGTTTGTTGCTTAACTGGTTCAAATTTCCAGATTTGCTCAGCAAGAATGAAAACATAATTAGAAAGGATAAGCCTTTAAACGTTAATGAATATTTTACAGGCTACTTGGAACCCTCCAGAGGTAATAGCTATTAAACTCTTCAATAGTTCTGAACCAAAAGATTCGCTTTCTTTGATCAAAAGCAAAGGGTGACATCCTGACTCCACTGAAGGACAAAACTCAGTCAGACCAGGGTTTTCAACCCAGTATTTTAACACAGTATGAGACAGGTGGGTACTTACTGTGTGAAGATCTGTTGAAAGTGTTTCAATTGATGGTTTAAGGCTTTCAACTGCCTTCAGGCCATCCTGGAAAAAACTTAAAAGAAAAAGAAAAATTTCAAGCAGGATACAATATTGTTATAATTAATTTAAGATGCTTAAATGGATTTGCGTTTTCTGTTAAGATGTACTTTATTGAACAGCAAGGTATACCAGAGCATGGAAAATATCTAGGTACATACCAGACATGAAGAGCAAACGCGCATGCGACCAACTGCAGAACAATGTGAAACTCTCCCTCACCTTTGACCACCTCACCCACTCTCTGCCCCCACTCTGAGACTTAAATATAATTCTGTGACACCAGGCAGCAGCAATGACATGCAAAATATATAAAATATCGACTGAGATCATGACCCTATCCACAGAGGGTCATAGCCCCACCTGGGTTCACAACCCATGGTTTGAAAACCTCTACACTAATCCATCTCTCCTGGTATTTCTTCTACCACCACCAGAGAAGCTTCAATAAGCAGCTATCATTTTAAAATCAGCTTGCCACAAGGATGTTTGTTCATTCTTGCCATCTCCTCCCTTCTTCCCTCTTTGTTGAAGGCCCAAGACAGGCAAGACGCAGTCTTGGAACAGCGACAGCTCTTTTACATATGAATGTTCAATTACTTAAGAAATTGATATCTTTGGATCTTGTGGGATTTGAAATGGGTATTTCTGTGAGAGGAGAAATCCTGCAGTTTCCCAGAGGACTTAGCATGTGCTTGTAGCCAGCAGATAAATGGAACTGCTGGGGTGCCTTAAAGAAGCGAAGCAAACAGTCAATTTAAACATCCCTCTGCAGTGCTCACTACATAAATACTGTTGTATTGTGATAGTGCAAAAGAACTAGAAAGGAAATAGTGTTTTCACCTAAGATCAACAAAGACAAAAAATAAATTACTGATTGTTAAACAGAGAAGTAAAATTATTTAGCAGTGGGACAAGAAAAAGAAATGTACATAATATGACAGTGACCTCCTAAGAAATACGTATGGACCTAAATTGTCAGTATTCTTTTATACTGTGCTAAAAACAAAGACATTAAGTACATTATCCCCGTCACTATTCTAGTACATTGTTATTTTTCAACAGATCAGAATTTCTGCTCATCAGTAGATACACTCTGAAAATATGTAAAGGCAGAACCACCAGCCTGTCTCACTCCTTTTCATGAAGAGATTACTTATCATGCCAAATGACTGCGAGACAATTACGCGCCACAGTATTAGCTCAGTCTAACGCCTCATTTCATTTGAAGTTAATATAGCAACAATCCAGTGACTGATCTATTAGACCAATCAAGTTAAACAAAGAATTGCAGGGGGTTATCTACAGTTGAATTGGCGTAACTAGTTCCCACAAACCAAAAAACCTCTCTAGAATGTACAACAGTTGCAAGAGAGTGTGTAGTTACAGACATAAGACTTACTTGCATTGTGCATGAAAATACTTTATCAGGTTCTGAAGTAAGTCAACTCCTTTTTTAATCTTGATTTCATTGACTTTCAACAGGTACTGTTAAAAATAAGAATTCACAAAAGAAAAACAAAGGGAGCATCAATTACAGTAGTATTTCAGAACATGCGACACACAGGACTAGTGATTTTCAATAACATTTCTGTCAGCTATAACAACTACAGCAAATCTGGAAAAGTTGCATACTTCGAACATATGGAGGATAGGTTTTGGTTGCCGAGTTTTGATACTCAGGGTACAGAGTTTGATACACGATAACCTGAGTTGGGCAGTCTTATCCTGGTTTGGGCACCATTGCCACACACAGCAGTGGCTTGTATGCCTGGTGGCCACCATATGTTTACCCCACCCTGGGGCAGGGCAGGCAGCCAACTGCTACACGCTATGTCCGAGTCAAAGGGCTAGTGTTAACCTATAAAGCCCTAAACAGTCTGGGCCCTATCTATCTGAGGGACCGCTTCACGCAGTCGTTGAGGGCTGCACTCCTGGAATTTCCCTGCTATAGAAGGGTGGAAACCGACAGGCAGGTGTTCTTGGCGACTGCTCCAGTGCTGCGGAACTCTCCCCCGGCAGAGGTCCACCTTAGCCCAAGTCTTCTTATATTCCGCCATCAGTGTAAGAACTGGCTTTTCCGCCAGGAATTTGGTGGAGGGGAGGATCAAGGGTGGGTTGGGAGGGAGTTTATACACCACTGTATTGAACTATAAATTGAACTTGCATTTTTATTGTTTTAGTGTTTATTTGTGAATTTTGTATTATTGTTATTTATGTTTTTAGTATCTTTTTTATGATGATCCAAGCCACCCCGAGCTGCCCGAGTACAGGAGGGACAGGATATAAACCCATAAAACAAACAAACAAATTTAAAAAACCAAATAAATAAACAAACAAACAAATTCCCGTGCCTCCATGGCATGGCCGGGGGATGGTTGGTGGAACAGGGCCAAGTGTCCGCATGTTTGGCCATCACTTTGGATCACCCCAGGGCATAGCAGAACATCTGACAATGGCCCGCCCACCTGGTTTCCCCGCAAGGGTGGACTGCGTGTCCTGCTCTCCTTGCTGGCCCCGATGTGTAGCGGCTGCAATTGCATGCCCCAGCGCACACAGGCATCAGTCCCACCCAAGCTCATATGGCTGTACCCTTAGTAGGGATACACAACTCGGGTCAATTCAAAGCCTTGGCCCTTCAAGCTTTTTGGACCACTGCAAGTCAAATGCTTCAAATACACATGTGGCTGTATAGCCCATACTAACACCTAGACGCAAACCTCACAGTGAAGTCAGTCATGGTCTAGCCTCAAGACTGATTCCTGTCAGATAACATTTAACAGGGATGCACTATTTCTTGCATTCTCTGGGCTGCTCTTTTCTAACTTTTCTTACAGAAAAAAGACAAGACTGATGAAATCAAGAGCAGAAACACACACATTTATCTTTAAAAAGGAGAAACATTTTAAACTCATGGCCAGAAAAGTTGGACTGCAAAAATATTAAACTGTTTGCAATCCCACAATCAGACTATAAAACTTGCAGAAAACTTTGAAGTGGCAGGAGATTTTTCTTCATTTGTTTTCCTACATTACTATGACAGGAGCCAGCCCAAGGATACAGTTATGGTTTAAGATTAGAGGGTCACACACTTCATTATTTAGGGAGGCTGAGCTTATGACTTCTTAACAAAAATAAAATCAGACAAGCAGCCAAAATTGAAGGTCAATTTATATTTACTTAATCTGAGCTGCTGCCCACCCCAACAGCTTAACCCAGCTTCTGAACCTCTATCACCAGATGCTAATCATGTGCCCCTTCCTCATGTGCCACTGCCAAATGAAGCTTCAGGCTTCTATTCTATCTGCCTGTGCTAACAGAGCCCTATCTGTACTCAGAGGTAAGTGAATCAATCACTATCCTTTCTATCTGGTTGATCTGCATGTCACAGTACTACTGGCTGTAATAAGCCAGTGTTGTGAACAGAGGGCAAGTGGTCAATAGGAAGTAATTGTTTTGCTTGGGTTTTTTCTCTCCAATTTTAACACAAATAAATAGGATTCTGCCTACTGATGCCCAGAACATTTCCTAATAGGTCTGAATTGCTTGCATAGGGGTATTCAGAAGTTATTACATTACAGACAGAGGAATACTTGGTGTTGAGCATAGGGGCTCAGTTTGGCAAAAAAAATAATAATCATGATCTCTTACGTGCAGCAACAAAACAAAATTAAAAGTGTTTTATTGCTACACAAAGGTCTCAACTACCCTGTTCTCCCTTGCTTGAAACCAATGTCAGCTGGACAACGTGTTCATTGCTTGACACAGTAACATGCTAATGTTTTCTGAGCCCAACATTCTACAATACGAGCCCCTCTCTGGTCTTGCTTTTAAGCACTGACATTGTGAGCCACTGGCTGAGGGCAGGGGCCCCAAATGCAGAGCCCTAGACCTCTCAAGCAAAACCCACCCTCCCTGTTGCTTCTGATGTTACTACTCCATCAGCAATGCAGCTAGGGCCAGTGGCATTGGGAACTTGGGCACATGAGCACAATAAAGAGTGTGACTTTTAAATAGGCAGGCAATCTTAGAAAGAAGGCAGGGCAACGGGACTCTCCACCTGCAAGCTGTGACATCACAATGTTTTTGCAGGAGGCAGGGCCATGTGAGAAAGTGGTTAGGACAGCCTCACCTCTAGTTCCAAGACATGCTCTAAGCAGTAAGCTAATGATGCCCCTGCTCTGAAAAGCAGACTAGAAAGGGGCATCATAGAAGAGACAATAGCAATTAGCATACAAACATTATCCAACTGAGAAGACAATACAAGACAATCTCTCACATACCATTCATGTCACACTCCCTCCCTCACCGATACAAGCATATAATCCTTGTAGTGATGCCCATTTCCAAACCATCCTGTCACACTTACCTGTCTAAGACTATGGGCATAGGAACATTAATGGGCACAATCCGATGCAGCATGCATGCTTCAAGCAGATGATACGTACAAACATGCAATATTGCACAAGGTTGCACAGCAATAGCACACCAGTAAAGGGTGTGTGCACAGTGGAGCATGCACCTGTAGGCCCTATAGAATTGGTGCACACCCATTTACCTGTATGCCATTTATTTATTTACAGTATTTATATACCGCCCCTCCTGCCCAATGGCAGCTCAGGGCGATGCACAACATATAAAATACAATACAACATCAAGTATTACTTAAAACCGTAAAAACAAAAGAGGCCCAAGAAAAGATAACAACCCCTACCCCACAAAAAGAAGGGGGGGGGAAAAACACTCACTATCTATCCCTCTCACCAAATGCCTGACGAAACAGCCAGGTCTTACATTGTCTACAGAAGGAGGGGAGATTCAGAGAGAGACGAATCTCCTCTGGGAGAAAGTTCCATAACTGCGGCACGGTCACCGAAAACACCCTCTCGAACTAGTCACCACCAAAGAAACCCGGGGCCACCACCAACCGCAGGGACTGATCCAGGACACAAGGGAGTCTCACAGGTATGTGGGGCCCAGATCATACGTATAGGGCTTTAAAGGTAATAACCAACACCTTGAATCGGGCTCAGAAGACCATAGGGAGCAGTCCTGTGCAGCTGCTGCCCCTTTAAGAGGAAGCTGAGGGAGCCAGCCCGTGGGTTGCACGCATGGGCATGGAGATGCCAGCCCATGTCAAGAAACCCGCCTGAGGACACAGGCTGAGAAACCCTGCCACAGAGTGGGCAGGACACTGGCCCGTTAAGGCTCAGGAGGGGAAGCCTGGCCACGCCCACTCTTCCTGTATATATAAGACGCTGCAGGACAGAGAGAAGGCAGTCTACATGGAAGCCAAGGAGGCAGCATCTGATGGAAGAAGCCTGAAAGCTGGGCCTTTCCACTCTACGCTCTGCAGGGTGCTGAAGAGAAGGAGAACCAGGAGGAAGGACTGGGACCCAGGTACTGAGGAAGGCTATGCCCAGGAAAGGTGCCTCCTGCCTGGGAATGCTTGCACAGAGTCAGGGCCTTGCTGGCCTGGAGCCCATGGATTGAGGAGACTTGTATTGGGGATGTGTTTGGCGAGACTGTGCTGGGCCTGCAGGTGAAGACAGACGAGCTGCAGCCCAGGGATATTAAGGAACTGTATGTGTACAGAATATGTACAGAATAAAGAGACTGTTGACTTGATTCCCCTACGGACTATGGAGTGTTGATTCCAGGGGTGAGAAACAACCTGGTTCAGGGCTGAATAGGCATGGCAGCAGGGTATGCTAATTCCCCAGTGAGACCCCAACACCTCCATATGGCACTGGGAAGATACCCTGCTATGCAGCCAGTGCAGCGAATGGAGCACCGGTGTTATGTGCTCCCAGCAGTCCACCCCCACAAGGAGACGAGATGACGCATTCTGCACCAGCTCCAGCCTCCGCATTGTCACCAAGGGTAGCCCCACGTAGAGTGTGTTACAGTAGTCCAATCTTGAAGTAATAAATGCATGGATGACGGTGGCAAGGGCAGAGCCTGAGATATGCAGCCGAAGACAACGGACCAAATGTAATTTACCAAATGCGCTCCTTGCCACAGCCGCTAACTTGGCAGAGCTGTAAATCAAGAACTCCCAGACTCCAAACTTGGGGAACGTACCCAATCAATGATGGGGGTCTCAACTCATCTTTACCCACCAACATCACCTCCGTCTTGTCAAGATTCAGCTTTAGACAGCTACTCTTCATCCAATCCCCCACTGCAGTCAGACACCAGGCAAACACCGAGACTGCCGGGCCTGAGTCAGATGAAAAGGAAAGGTACAGCTGGGTGTCATCAGCATAATGACACTGAACTTCAAACCCTCTCACGATCTCGCCTAAAGGTTGCATGTACATGTCACACAGGAGTGGAGAGAGAATAGATCCCTGCGGGACTCCACACGTGAGGTTCCCGGGGAACGATACACAACCCCACAGTACCAGACATGGAGTTCCCCCGGCCAGAAACAGGCAAAAGCTAGACTGGGAGGGATCAAGGAATCCGATGCAGTTCAGATGTCCCCGGAGCTACTGGGCCACTGCCCTTTCAATAACCTTCCCTAGTTAGAGACTGGCCAATAGCTGGCATGGGCGTCAATGTCAAGAGATGGCTTCTTGAGCAAGGGTCGCACCACACCCTCTTTCAGGCACCCCACAACCCTGCCCTCCATAAGGGAGGCACTGACAACCCCCGCCAGCAACAGCCCCAATGTCTCCCGGATGGCTTTCACCAACCAGGATGGGCAAGAGTCAAGTTCACAAGTCACGGCCCTCACAGCTCCCAGCATCTCTACCACATCGGCAGACGATACCTACTGAAATTGATCCCATAAAACCAGACCAGACAGAGCATTCATCTACTGCATTATCCATTGCTGCACAACGCTGCATAGGATTGTGTCCATTGTCTACAAGACAACAGCCAAGAAATATTATATAATCCTTTCTGAGAAGTTGAAAATATACAGCTATTAAAACATGGCAATGTCTCAGCACAGCTGAGATATTGAGCATTGACTTGTTTGTTCAAGCAAAAGACTGAAATGAGAAAATTATCCAGCTACCACCCCAAAATGTAATGCAACTTTTTTAACTGATCAGGTTCAACAGAAAACATTAATCTTCTACACACAAGTCTTTATCCTGGTCCGTTTCCTGCTTTTGCAGCAAAAGTGGAAATACTTTTAAATTTAAATTTGTACCCCACTCTGTCCTGAAGTCTCAGGGTGGGAACCAGCATATAGAGAACATAAGATGACGACTAATAGGGTGGCTTTCTCGGCCAGGAAGCCTCTTAGGCACAAGGCCTGGCCAGGAAGCCTCTTAACCACAAGGCCTGGCCAGGAAGCCTCTTAACCACAAGGTAAGGGGCGTGTGCTCAGTAGGCCCCAAGTGCACTGAGCATGCTCTAGGCCTATAAAGGCCTGGAGCTCAGTTGAGAGGGGATGGCCTAGGAGAAGGAGCTCCCTGGCAGAGCTCCCTTCTCATCCGGACTGGGGCTATCCCAGCACGGAACTCCCCGGGACCCGGACCGGCACAGCCTACGGAGAGATTCAGAGACGGAGTAGGTCAGATGGGACTGGGTTACTCAAGGCCACCTGGAGGTCCCAGTGTATCGGGGTGCTGCCTCCTTGGGGCCCGGACACACTGTAGAAAAGACTGGTCTACGGACTCTTCAGGGCTCAAGTCCTAGACCCCACGCTATTTGGTGACGTAGGCCTTGGCTGTAAGGGGAGGTTGGAGGCCAAGGGTGGGGTGGGGTGGGGCCCCGTCAGGGGTACCCCACACAGCGTGTCCCTCTTAGAAGAGGAAGAAGATAGTAGCCCGGGGCTGCTAATTCCCCCGAGTACTCTACCGCGCCCCGTGCTGCCCTGGGAGATACCCCCCCGCTACAGAGTGGTGGAAAATGCGGGCAGTACCGCCACCCGCAGGCGGTTACTACAATTACCTGATATTTCAGCTATCAAGTGTGAAACGCACCGCTGGCATCACCCGCTGGAGTCTGCGGGGTTTTGCATGTGGGCAACTGCTCCTACAGTTGAGACATGGCTGAGGGGGCCCTGGATCAAGCAGTACTCGGTAGTGACTTTGATCTTCCCTGGGAACAGGCCAATGACCCCGTGTTGATAGACTGTAGGAAACAGATTGTGAAGATTAACAGCCACGTGGCCCGACCAGAGGCCGTGCATATGCTGCCTCAACTGGAAATAGAAGAGGACGTGCTATGGAGGATCTTGCCACCTGATCCAAAGAAGCAGCCCACGTACCAAATAGTGGTTCCAAAGTCAGCCAAGCCAACGTTGTTATGCTTAGCCCATGATATTCCCCTGGCAGGGCATCTGGGAAGGACCAAGACCCTTGAACGCCTCCTGTATCACTTCTACTGGCCGGGAATCCATAAGGAGGTAGAAAGATACTGCCAATCTTGTCCACAATGCCAAAAAACCCAGCCAAAGGGGAATCTGAGAGCCCCTCTCATACTCCTGCCCCTCCTAACAAGACCCTTTTCAAGGGTTGGGGTAGACTTGGTGGGGCCTCTGGACCCCAGTGCACAGGGCCATCGTTTCATCCTTGTAATGGTTGAGTATGCGAGTAAGTACCCGGATGCAGTGCCCCTCAGATGAGTCACAGCCCCCATCATTGCCCACAAGCTAGTGACAAGGTTCTCATGTGTTGGGTTGCCCGATGTCCTTGTCGCAAACCAGGCACCCAACTTGATAGCCGAGGTGCTCCAGAACCTCTGGACCCTATTACAAGTGCAGCATAAGACCACCTCTATTTATCACCCACAGACAGACGGGCTCATGGAAAGGTTCAATCGCACCTTGAAAGCAATGATGCGGCGATTCATCCAGGACCATCCAAGGGAGTGGGACTGCCTGCTCCCCTTTTTATTGTTTGCAGTACGAGAGGTACCGCAAGCATCGACAGGGTTCTCACCATTTGAATTACTGTATGGGAGACAGCCAAAAGGGATCCTACTTCTAGTTAAGCAAGTGTGGACCCAAAATCGCTCCCTATCCCAGAATCTCCTCCAGCACCTGAGCGACCTGCGAAAGTGGCTACAACTGTGCGCCGCATGGGCGCACGGCAATGCCCAAGCAGCCCATCAGCGGCAGCAACACAACTATAACATAAAAGCACAGATGAGGGGATTTCAGCCAGGGGACCGCGTTCTCCTGATGCTGCCCACCGCGGCCAGTAAACTGTATGCCTCCAGGCAAGGGCCCTTTAGATTACGAGATTGACTGTGGGGAACGAGGAAAGAAAATTCTCCACGTCAACCTCTTAAAAGAGCGGCGAGAGCGAGAGGTATTCTGTGCTTGCCAAAGTCCCACAGAGGAAGTTTTGGGCCCTGACCATCCTGGGGACCAAGAGGAGCCGCAGGTCACCCTGGGAGAAGATCTTACAGCCAGCCAGAAACAAAGCCTACGGGACTTAATCCAGGGATACCCCGATGTGTCTTCCTCCCTACCAGGGCAGACCAACCACGCTACGCACCGTATTACGCTAGTCCATGGGGCACTGCCGCGACATCGCACCTATCGAATTCCAGTTGGACAACAAGAGTCCCATAGAAAAGAAATCGGGAACATGCTGAAGTGGGGCATAATTGAGAGGTTCTCCAGCCCATGGTGTAGTTCCCTGGTAATCATCCCCAAGCCCAATCAGACCCTGCGTGGACTTTCGATACCTCAATTCGCTGTCGAACACCGATGCCTATCCTATGCCGAGGGTAGAAGATCTGCTGGAAAAGTAGGGGACAGCACACTTCATAACCACCCTCGATTTAACGAAGGGGTACTGGCAAATCCTCCTCTCTCAATCGTCCAGACCCCTTACAGCCTTCTCAACCCCCCAACGGTTGTTTCAGTTTGTTAAAATGCCATTTGGACTGCATGGCGCACCGGCCACCTTTCAGCGACTCATAGATAAAATCTTGAGGAACCATAGTCGCTACGCCCTGGCATACCTCGATGATGTCCTGATCTTTAGTCGCTCATGAGAAGAGCACTTAATACACCTACGGAGGATCCTAGATACCCTCCGTGACGCACGGCTAGCAGCCAACCCAAAAAAGTGCTGCATAGGGCGCAGAGAGAAATTTTCTGAGACATTTTGTAGGCAAAGGTGTCCTAAAGCCCCAAGAATCCAAAATACAGGCAATACAGGACAGCCGTCGGCCCATAACAAAAAAGGATCTTGCCTCCTTTTTGGGCTCGGTGGATTTCTATAGGAAACATATCCCTAACTGTGCCGATGTATTGTTTCCTCTCACCGAAGGTTGAAGAAAAATGCTCCTGTATGGCTACACTGGGACCAAGTGGCGGACCGGGCCTACTGGGGACGTTTAAAGAGTTACTCACGTCGTACCCGGTCCTCCACTGTCCTGACTTCACTCAGCCCTTTGATGTGACCACCGATGCCTCTTCGATCGCTATTGGAGCCATCTTATCCCAAGAATGGGACGACGGAGACCACCCGGTCGCTTACATCAGCAGAAAATTGCTTCCCGCGGAAAGGAATGACTCCACAATTGAATGAGAGTGCTTAGCCATCCGCTGGGCACTGGAAACCTTTAAATATTATTTATTAGGGCATTGCTTCCGAGTGACCACTGATCATCCACCCCTCAAATGGTTAGAGGTCATGAAGGATTCCAACGCCCAGTTGACACGCTGGTATCTGGCCTTACAAACCTACTCGTTTTATGGCCGCCATGTGCCAGACAGAGACCTGAAGCACGTGGACTTCCTCTCCCGCTACTCGGCTGGAGCCGGAGCCCTGTCCAGCTCTCCCCCGTCTAAGGAGTGGGGCTAACCCTTAGGGGAAGCCTGGGGCCTTTTGTTTCAGTTGATGCAGTCCCTAGGTACAGGGTTGGGTGGGAGTTTAGGCCACTCCCAGTGTCCTTGTTTTTTTAAACGGGGGTGTGTGTAAAAAATAGAGTGGCTTTCCCAGCCAGGAAGCCTCTTAGGCACAAGGCCTGGCCAGGAAGCCTCTTAAGCATAAAGGTAAGGCGAGTGTGCTCAGTGGGCCCCAAGCAGCTGTATAAAACTAACCCGAATGTGCAGAAAAAAACCCAACCTTCCGAATCCCACTTAACCCATCTCCCCTTCCCGCCAAACACCTGACAGAAGAGCCAGGTCTTACAGTTTCACCAGAAGGTCAAGAGATGGGGGCTGATTCCACAGCAATTCGTGGGGGTCAGGGGAGAGAGAGGAAAGCAACAAAATCTTGCTGGGAGGGGGATGGGATTTTCTAATGCACCCACATGTTTTGGATGCACAATTCCTAGCAATTTCAACTTAGTAAATCTCAGATTCTGTGTAAGAGCATAGGGCTCTTGTACCGGAGAACTATTAAAATTAGTAACTAAAACGCTGTATTGGGGTTCAAAACAATTGACATGTGGCTCTAATTGAGGCTGGACAAGATATAAAAGGAGTGCTCTTTTGGGTAAGAACCTGTGTGATACAAAAGAAAAAAGCCTGCACCGTAATACAAGATTTTGGAGTCTGCCACCCCACTGCAGGAAACTAAAAGAAAAAAAACATTTAAAACTGATGTCAAAGATGGCACTATTAGAATCCAGTCTGTAGAGCCAAAACATCATTAAGAATTTTCAGGGTAACAGCAAGTCTTCCCCAAAGGCTGTTTGTTTTCCCACTAACAAGGCAAAACAAAATGTTCATCTCACAACCACAATGCATTAAGCCTAAATGGACACAAGAAAGAATCTCTTATGTCTAGGGCTTCAAAGATATAGTGATAGGGGGTGATTGCATAAACTAAAGACTTATTATGTAGGATTTGTTTTATCTGTCAACAATGGATTGAATGGAGCGCTAGTGGTCCTTCATTTTATCACTCTATCAAAGGGCACTTTCACACCTGCGGGAATGTATTCTTAGAAGGTTGGGAGAGGGGACGTGCATGCAAATCGGACACATCTTTGATCACGTGAGAATGCCCAGAGATGGGTGAATGAAGCTTTGATGCACGTTTACAAGGGCGATTGACCAAGCTGCGAAATCCAGCTCTGTCAACTGTCCTTGTAAATGTGCATAAAAGCTTCAATCACGTGCCTCTGGGCATTCATCAACGATGTGCCCAATTTGCATACCCATCCCCTCTCCCCACCTTCTAAAGACACATTCCTGCAGGTGTGAAAGCAGCCTCAGTAACTACTTTATGTTTTAATTTTTTTAATGAACAAGATGATGACTGCTCAGAAATGAGCCAAGAATGTTCCAGACTTCATAAAAGGTGGTTGAAAGGAACTACGGCAGGGAAGTTCTGCCTCCTCCTTTTATCTCCTCTCATACGCAGATGAGAGGGGATGCGACAACCTTGTCTCCTTCCAGACAGTTCTCCACAGTCTACGTAGCAAATGGTGACCTAGTAGAGCTTCTAGCTGCCTGCAGAGCAGGAAAAATCCCATGAGTGAGAATTACCGACTCCTCAAAGAAGAGCATAGATTCCCTGTTCGAGTGGCATGTCAGGGTGAAGAGGTCCATTTTATCATCTTCAGTGTTTCAATAAGCCTCATTATTCCCTTGACTACAGAGCACCCACTGGAAACACCAAATGCTATTATAAACATTAATAGGAAAATTTGCGTTCTATATTCATTTTTACCTCACACATCTGTAACTGGAAGAATCTTCTTTCTTTCTCCATCTCTTCTGCAATTTCAGCTCCACTTATTTCTGTACGGATCATCCCATGTAGTTTAGCATGTTCTTTCTTTTCTTTTTCTATTTTTGTGCTACATAGAAAAGAACAAACAACATCAGGTTAAAAAAAATGTCTACTTCCTTTCACCAAACCTATTTGCTTGCAAATCACAATGTATATCCTAAAAAGACCAACATTTGTTGCCCTGCTCTTTTAGGTTACTTTCAATTTCTCTTTATATTTGGAAATTGAGTGACTGAGCAGTAGCTGTTGCCTCCTGCTAACAGGCATCTAGTCTAACCAACTGCTAAAATGAATGACTGACAGGGGGAATTTAAAAAGGGAGATAAGTAGTTAGAAGATGAGGTTTTATCCTTGTGAAACAAAAAATGAATCTCGGTATTCTATTCCGAACCATAATCCAAATTGACCTAACTCTGATGAACAGTGCTCAATTGTGTTACTAGATTTACTGAGCTTCCCCTGTCAGCGCCACCTCCTCTTCAAATACAGGCTCCCCCAAGCCCAGACGGCACGGCTGCCATCTCTTCCTGTTGGTGAGCCAGCTGGCATTGGGAATGCTGGCCAGAAGGCCATGCCGCAGGCTTCAAAGACTGCTAGCCCAGCTGTCCTGATAACTGTCTATATTTTCCAAGAACCTTGAATAATATGATTTCAGCTACTCCACACGTATGCGAACCATCAACGCCTACTTTGCAAACATAGAAATAATTGATTTGATGTATTTTCCTTATATGCTCAAGGACTTGCTTCACTTGGTTCCCATTTCTTCATTCCTCCTGCCCCGCACCCCCCACACTCAGGTATTTATTTCATTTTCCCCCCAAATTATTCTCTAGGAAGTGAAATCAGCTAAGTAGAAAAGCATCACAAAGAATTTAAAGATTTGTTTGCTGCATTTTTAAAAATTAATTTATTTATTTATTTATTTAGACAAAGAACCGAAGTTTTCCAGCTTGGAGAATTAGAATAAAAGAATCTTAGAGTTGAAAGGTACCTCAGAGTTCATCTAGTCCAACCCTCTGCTCTATGCAGGAAATCCACAGCGACAGCATCCCTGACGGATGGCCGTCCAGCCTCTGTTTGAAAACCTACAGCCCACCACCGCCCTAGGCAGTGTCTGTTTCACTGTCCAACAGCTCTTACCCCTTAGGAAGTTCTTCCTAATGTTTAGCCAAAATCCGCTTTCTTGTCATTTGAGCCCATTGGTTCTAGTCCTGCCCTCAGAAGCAACAGAGAACAAGTCTCCTCCATCTTCTATGCGACAGCCCTTCAGATATTTGAAGACAGCTATCATGTCTCCGCCTTCTCCAGGCTAAACATACCCAGCTCCTTCAACCTATCCTTTGTAGGACTTACGGGAATGCTCCCTAGACAGATGTACATCTCAATATAAAGGGAACATAGACAATGACAGGGAAAGGTCCTTTCATAAGCAACATACTGCTTCAGCCACGTAAAAAAAGTACATCTTATCAGGAACTCGACTTAAGCAGACCTTAAGAAAACGGACCTGGAGATGGAGAAAATCAATGTTTAGCACCAAGTTTCTCCAGTTTCCTTCCTTCCCCTCTGAAGCAGAGAACCAGAGCAGGAAAAAGCTCTGCGTCTATAATCCTGTCAGTTCTGAATCTTGAAGTCTTGGATGCGCTGGATGAGGAAACCTGGTACACACTCCCCTTACAGCCCACTTGAGACACCCAGTCAGAACTGACAGAATTACATACACGTACAGCTCTTGCATGGCTGTCAGCGTGAGTGCGCATGTCCAGAGAGCCGATATTCCCCAACGGCAATCTCCAGCCTAGGCTCACCCTCAGAGGATATATACTACAGTATTTTAACCACATACTCCCAAGAAATCATTAATACGCTCAAAAGGTCCTGATATTTTTTTGCTGGATAGGTATACTCTGTACACCTTAAAAATTAAGAGTTATCAGGGTTCCGAATTCTACTTATACAGATCAAGAAGCAATACATCCCCATAGACTTGGGACTGGGGAAGACAAATTAATTCCACTGATGCAGAAATTAAAGTTATGCAAGTTCTACTTAAGTGGATTCCACTGTAAATATTAAGGACCCAAATCAAGGTGCCTGCAAGTACCACGTGCAAGTTACACATGTGCACCAAGAGAAAGATGTGCATGCAGCAACCACAGGATGCATGTGCACATTACATGCATATCATGCACAAGGTGCACACATGTTCTGCTCTTAATGTGTACATATGCATGTATGCACTGCATGCATCATGTGTTATGTGCACATACTTTGGATTGGCCCCTAAATTCTCACCCTTAATTACCTAACTTTACACACTATGGCATCTATTACCTGAAGCCGGCAATAGGCCTAAAAGATCAACAGAAAACACATTGCTTCATGATTATATAAAAAACAACACACAGGCATGGGGAACCTTTTCCCTCTTGTGGGAAATTGAAAATTAGTACAAGTTCCACTGGCCAGAAAACAGGTGGAAGTGCTCAAGGGATTTACTCAGGATGGGTGAAAAAAAGGGCAGGGTCCAGATCATGGATCTCCCTTCCCTCAAGCTCACTCTTTCAGTGCTCAAAAGGTAGGGAGCTTGTCCAGCATTGGAACATCTTGTTGGGGGAGGCCATCAACAGGGTGGCTCCGAGACATCTTCTCCCTCCGTCTCGTCACCGCAGGACCCCTTGGTTTACTGAGGGGCTGCGGTGTATGAAACAGGTAGGTAGGAGACTAGAGCGACGCTGGCGTCGGACTCGCTCTGAATCTGACCGACTTCTCCATAGGACCCACTTGCGGTCCTATGTTGAGGCTGTGAGAACAGCAAAGAAGGAGTTCTTTGC
>QEPC01008233.1:3775086-3813951 GCA_003113815.1 Sphenodon punctatus | reverse complement strand
GTGGATGCACTCGCCAGCTACTGACCCGTCTCTAATCTTCCCTTTTTAGGGAATGTTATTGAACAGGCAGTGGCACTGCAGTTCCAGGCGCATTTGGACAGCATCGGTTTCCTTGACCCTTTTTAATCTGGGTTCTGCCCCGGCTATGGTACTGAGACGGCGTTGGTGGCCTTGGTGGATGATCTCTGCTAGGAGATGGACGCAGGATGTTCGACCTTTTTGATCCTGCTAGATCTCTCGGCCGCTTTTGATACCGTGGACCATGGGCTGCTGTTGAGACGGCTACGAGACTTGGGGGGTCTGGACGGGACTGTCCTTGGATGGTTCCGCTCATTCCTCTCGGGTAGAAGCCAGCGGGCGGTGCTGGGGGCTGAAACATCTAGCCCCCGGGCCTTGACCTGCAGCGTTCCGCAGGGTTCCATTCTGTCTCCACTGTTGTTTAATGTGTATATGCAGCCTCTGGGGGAGATTGTTAGAGGGTTCGGGGTGCGATGTCACCAATATGCTGCTGATACTCAGTTGTACCTCTCGTTTTCAACTGACCCAGGTCCTGCTGTCTCGTTACTCTCCCAATGTTTGGGGGCTGTGGCGGATTGGATGTGGCAGAGCAGACTGAAGCTCAATCCCGATAAGACAGAGATGATGGTTGTGGGAAGGGCGGGGGAGGTGCTGGCCCCCCTGATGGGGGGGGTTCGCCCACCTGTTGCTCTACAGGTTCGGAGTCTGAGGGCGTAAAAGGCCTCCAATTTCTCATTTAAAATCAGCAGAAATTCTTTCCATGTTAAACATATACCATAACCTCATATGAACATTTGTAATTGTTGGAGGGGCCTGAGCCTTCGATTTGCATGCAATGGTGTGTAATACCGCTAGTCTACTCTGTTGGCAGGCTTGCTGGCGTTCCTTTATATATGATCCCTTAGGGAATATCCCAGCAAACCCACTTTAGGACAAAAACGAATTACTCAATTTCTTATTTTATTTATTTATTTATAATAAAATTTGTATGCCACCCCCTCCTGCTAAAAGCATCTCGGGGCAGCTAACAACAATAATACGATTTTAAACACTATTAAAACACAATATAAAAACCCATACCCAACCCACCCACCCCCTCAGGAAAAGCACAGCAGAACAATCAGGTCTTACATTGTCTATGGAAAGAGGGGAGGTCGGTAATCAGGCAGACCTCCAATGGGAGGGAGTTCCACAACCGCGGCCAAAGAACGCCCTCCACAAGTTCGACACCCGAGAAACCTGGGGGACCTCGTGGAGGTCACCCCCAGCCAACCGCAGGGGGCGATTCAGGTCCCGGAGGGTGAGGCAGTCCCGCAGGTAGGCGGGACCCTTGCTGTTCAGGGCTTTAAAGGTCAACCAACACCTTGAATTCAAGACTATAGGCAGCCAGTGCAGGGAGCGAAACACTGGTGTAATATGCTCACGTCGGCCCATCCCGTTAGGAGCCGAGCCGCCGCATTCTGCACCAGTTGCAGCCTCTGAACCAGCACCAAGGGTAGTCCCACATAGAGTGCGTTACAGTGCCTTATTCCCTACATCCACCTCCAAGCTTCTCTCCAAATGTAGAGAATCTCTGAACACTCCCCAAAACAATATAGGGCTGTGCCAGGAAATTCACAACCCCTCCAGCAGAGATCAGAATCTATCACATTGGTTTTTTTTAACCCCACTGGTGTACAATACCATTTGAAATGTAATTTGGCCTGTATTTCTCTGCCCAACGAGTAACATTTAGACATAATCATCCACATTTGTTTCATTTCAGACTTGTCAATATTAGACTGACATAGCCTGCCAGATGCCAAGTACTTCTTCACCTGAATCAAATGACTGGTCTAAAACTCTTCAACAGTCAGAGAGATGTTCAATGATGTAAATATAGGTGAAAAGCTCCATGAAACTTCAAGCATGCATAGAAGATCACATGAATCAAGGGCTAGGAGTTGGAATGATCCCACACTGGCATTTGGTGGCAAAGAGATCAACTGAGGCATCAGGAGAAAGCCGCTCTCCTTATCCTAATACGGTTGCATGACTAACAGAATCTATTTCTAGGCCCCCTACTTTTAAACTTTGCTGGAAGATCCTTTATATATCCAGAGTAAATGACCAGGCGATGTGGAAGTGAACCAACAAAATTAGTACTTATTCACTTTTAGTAATAAAGAATGTCCCAGCACCAAATCTGGTGATGGACTTGTGTGCTTAGGAAAAAAATCTGAGCAGTGCGATGACACCGGCAGCCCTGATGCTAAAAGTGGTTAGATACTTTACGCTCAAAGAAACCAGGAGCAATGCCCAAAGAATTATCCAGACAATTACTGGTAGGAACCAACAAGCGAACAAGACAAGCAGGACTGGAAGAGGTTTCCAGAAGACAGTTCCCTTTTTACATGAGATGCCCCACCCCACCATGCCCACACAGATCCACTGAGTGGACGTGTGACCACCGCGGCCCGTGGGTGGGGGTGCATGCACGCGCCAATGCTCCACACATCCCCCATGCACGGAGCAACCGGCAACAACAGCAGTTGCTCCGTGCATAGAGATGGGTGTGCGCCCGTGTAATGGCCACCCTCCCATCACTCCCATACTGTGACCCGTTTGAAAAGGGCAAGTGACGCCAGTATTCCCTCCATTTTTTGGCATTGTAGACAGAGTATTCAGTCAATGATTAATTTACAAGCTGCTATCAACAAGAAGCAACCTTAGAAGAGTGATTATGAAAGCTTCAGAGAAGATATCCAAACACATTTAAAAAGTTTATTCCATTCAATAATGGTGCAAAGAGGAGTTAAATTCACTGAAACGTGAACAAAACTGGGACTACTACTTTGTTTGCTCACTGAGAACTAAACATAAAGACAAAAGCAGCACTGTACTGGGTCAAATTAATGGTCCATCGAGCCCAGAATACTGTTTCTGACCATGGCCACTCTCGATCACTTCAGTGAAGTACCCAACAGAGCATAATCGAGTGATCCATTTCCTGCTGTTCACTCCCAGCTACGGATAGGCAGAGGTTGGGTTCACTGACCTAAAAGCCATTTATTATCCAATTTAGCCAATCCTCACTTAACCCCAGGTATGCTACTAGTCTTCACAACATCCTCTGGCAATGGGTTCCACAAGTCAATTATGCATTGAGTGAAAAAAGTGTTCTCTTTTGTTTGTTTTAAATTTGTAGCCATCTAGTTTCATAGAATTTTGCCAGTTCTACTGTTATTCGAGAGAGTATGGATGTTTTCAGACGTGATGCTGCCACACATTCCCCCCACCCCATGGTAAAACTCACATGACATGTGCTGCTCATCTCCGGATAGGCAGCCATGCTCCCACCCTGAACAGGGGTAGCCCATTCCACGCTTCCAGCGGTCAGGAAATGGCGAGAAGTTCTGTGGTTACAGCTACCACTAACGTGGGAAAGTGTGGCTAGGCGCGGTGTCACATCAGTTCAGTGCTCCTTGGTAACCTCACGTTTGGCGCCACGTCCCTAGCCCACGCCCTGACTATCATTGTTTATGTATTCAGCGTGTTGGGGTTGTGGGGTTGCAGCAACCCTCCCAGTAGTAATGTGTTTCAAGGTGTTACCACGACCCATATGCACCTCCATCCCTTTCATAGCTCTAGCATTCCTCAGGCAGCTCCCACTCCTTCTGTTCGTCACTCAATCCCTGCAACTGCCTTTGGTGTCTGCATGCCACCCTTACCTTCCGACCTTGTGGGAGTGCTGGGAACCTCTGTCTGGCTCCACTTCCCACCAATGCACCTGGTCTCATGTTTTCCTTCCTTCTTGGAGCAATTCGGCCATGGCTGCTCATGGCTCCAATCCTCATTTCCAGAGGCATCCCGGCTCCTGTGCTTCGAGTGTTTGGGCCACCATGTCCCTGGTGGACTTGTGGCACAGATGTGACAGTCAGCAGTTGCTGGGCTCTCCGGATAGCGCAATGACTGGGTATGACCTCTTGAGCTCCTGTCGCTCGGTCATCCCATAAGCAGCCTGGAATCCTGGGTCCAGGCTTGGGAGCTAGGGCTCCGGCCCGTTCTCCATGCTGTTCCACCCCCCACGGGGTGCTGATTCTCCCTGGGGGCTGGTGGAGACCCTCGCATTACGGGAGATCTGTGGGCTGCCTGACTTTCGCCAGTGCCTTGTGATGGAGAAGTCCTCCCTTTGCCTCTTGCTCACCCAGGCCATCATCGGGGTCCGTGGACATGGGCGATCTCGCAATTCCAGCCTCAATCATCTGCTGGAGCTGGATCTACTGCAGCCCCCCATCCCCAGTAGGCCATATCTGTTGAAGGAGCCTTCAGGTGCTGAGCTTAGGGCGTTATATGACGTGTGGACTCGCCCTGACGTCCAGGTGGGCCCAGACTTTGGGGATACTTTTGAGCGGTCGCGTAGCATATGGGGGAGCAAGGCTACCGAAGGGGAATGTTCCAGTGGTCCTCTTATGTGGAGCATGTGCGACTGCCAACACCCCCTCCCCCCGTGCACTTCCAGCCTGGAACCGACAGCTGCTGGCCCTTGGCGGCGGCGCTCTCCATGATGATGGGATGGATGGGACCTAATCAAGTCTCCTCCTGCTGTTCCTCCTGACACCGGTGGTCCCTCTATCACCATGGACTGATTGAGACGTGCATCCGCGGCTCAACGCCTGAGTAGACGCACGGACATTTGGAAGGGTTCGCTTCCCTTTTCCCCCTTTGTCTTTTTGTAGGGATTGCCCCTGACAGCTTCTGGCCGGGGCGGCCAGCCTCACACGCACTGAAACGTCGCATGCCTGCCGGCCGCTACACTAACAGCATCCATAGCACATACCAGCTTGTCCCACACTCCTGTCTTCTCCAGCGCAATGGGGGGATGGGAGCCGACTGGGCTTGCCCCCCGACAGTACACACACACACACCGAGCTGACGGGGAGAAACTTTGGCCCGGAGGGCATGCAGGACAGGTTGTCCCTGGGTCCTGGTAGCTAGCTGCCCCCCTCCCAGTGGCGGGGGGCCCTTGGGTGTGGCCCTTGGTGGGGCTGGGGTTGAAATCTGTGTTTGTTAATGCTGTGTGACTGGTGGGAGGATTTGAAGGGACTATATTATTGGAGGATAGGGGGTAGTGTTTATGTTTGGGGTTGGGGAAGATGGAGAGGGACTGGGTTAGGGAGGGGACGGGTGGAAGGTATCTCCCTCGCCACCACAGCGGGACAGCCAAGGGGGGACTGGAATAGGGCAGGGGAGATATGGACCCAAATAGAGGCATGCGTGTTTAGTGAAGCAGGATAGGTACTTGTTGCATGTCCTGCTCGCTACTCCCCTAGCAGCTGGACAGGTGGTTCGTGGTCAGAAGGCCCCTGGTCATGTGCTGCTGCTGTTGAATGTGAGATCAGTAGTGAATAAGGTTACAACTATCCAGAAGCTGATCCTGAATCATGCTGCTGATCTCGTATGTATCACAGAAACCTGGCTGGATGCAGAGTCGGGGCCTTTGTTGGCTGACTTTGTTCCGGCTGGGTATTCCGTGCAGCATCAGCCACGGTCGCAGGGACCGGGGGTGGGGGTGGGGGGGGTGTAGCCATGATTTTTAGAGAGGAGTGGTCTGTTAGGAGGTTTCCAGTGCAATCTATACTGGGGATTGAGGCCCTCCATCTTGTGTTTGTTTTGGCAGGGGACAGATTGGGAGCGTTGCTAGTATACCGTGCACCTACCTGTGCAGCAGCCTCCATACATGCTCTGGCAGAGTTGGTACTGGGGGAAGTGCTGTGGTCCCCAAAGATGTTAGTCTTGGGGGACTTCAATATCCACGCCCATGTCGGAGGAGCAAAGCATGAGTTCATAGCAACCATGGGCCTGTCCCAGTTGGTTATCGGTCTGACACATCAGGGAGGACATACCTTGGACCTTGTGTTTTGCACTGGCCTTGAGGCAGGGGTTCCATTGGTGGGGAAGATATCAGCAGTGCCCCTGTCATGGACGGATCATTACCTTCTGCAGGCTTCTCTCTTGGCGCATGTCTGCCCATGGAATGGTGCAGGACCAATTCAAATGGTCTGCCCTTGGAGACTGATGGAACCATAGCAGTTCCGGACTGCTCTGGGGGAAGATACCTTCTGACCTCAACGACCATCTCATTGATGACCTCATCGCATTATGGAATACTCTGCTGATGGGGGCCATTGATCAGACAGCTCCTAGACGTCCGCTTCCCAGGCGACAGCACCACAGGTCCCTGTGGTTTTCGGGAGGAACTGCAGGTGCTGAAGCAGGAGGGGCAGTGGTTGGAGCGACGGTGGCACCGTTCCTGTACCGAAACCGACAGATTGCATCACAGAGCAAGTTTACGGACCTATGCCATGGCTATGCGGGTACCAAAAAGAGAGTTTTTTTGCTGCCCTCATAGAATCTATAAAATCCCATCCAGCAGAACTTTTCCAGGTGGTGCCAGGGCTGGTCAGTCCAGCCTCCTTCCACCTAGAAGTGGAGTCAACTACTGCATGCTGTGACACGTTTGTGGATTATTTTGTGGCTAAAAATCACTCGTATTCACCATGATTTCGATGCGATGCTTAATACAGTGAGTGAACTGGAGGTTATGGCATCTCTGCCTTGTCGGAGTTTGTGGGATCAATGTCAATTGGTGACACCCGCCGATGCGGTAGATGTTCTGGGGGCTGTCAGGGCCACTTCTTGTGAATTAGATCCCTGCCCGTCCTGGCTGGTTAAGGCCTGTAGGGAGACAATGGGGCCACTGCTGGTTGAGGTTGTCAATGCCTCCCTTCGGGAGGACAGAGTGCCGGACCATCTCAAGGAGACAGTGGTGCGGCCTCTGGTCAAGAAACCACCACTTGACACGGACTCCCCTGCCACCTATCAGCCTGTCTCTAACCTTCCCTTTTTAGGGAAGGTTAGAGCTGCAGGGGCATCTTGACTGCATCGGTTTTCTTGATTCCTCTCAGTCAGTTTTTTTCTGGGTTATGGCACCAAGACAGCGCTTGTGGCATTGGTTGATGACCTGCGCCGTGATATGGATCGGGGTCGGTCAACCCCATAGATCTTATTAAATCTATCAGCAGCATTTGATACCGTTGACCACGAGATGTTGGTGGCACACCTGCGGAATTGTGTAGGGGTGGGCGGGACCGTTCTTGAATGGTTCCGTTCTTTCCTGACCGGAAGAACCCAGCGAGTGGTGCTTGGGGATTATTTATTCATCATACCAAGACCTTTCATGTGGAGTCCTGCAGGGTTCTGTTTTGTCCCCTCTCCTGTTCAATGTGTATATGCAGCCTCTTGACAAAGTGGTCAGGAGGTCTGGCGTGCAGTGTCATCAGTATGCTGATGACACTCAGCTTCACCTCTCTTTTTCATCAGACCCTGGCCCGGCAGTCTCGGTGTTCACCTGGTGTCTGACGGCTGTGGGGGACTGGACGAGGGCTAACCGACTGAGGCTGAATCCTGACAAGATGGAGGTGATGCTGGTAGGTAAGACGATGGAGTTGGCCGCCCCCATTATTGATGGGGTCTGCCCTCCATTGGCCTCCCAGGTATGGAGGCTGGGGGTACTCCTTGACACGCAACTCCACCTTGATGTTCAGGTGGAGGCGATGGCAAGGAGTGCTTTTCGCCAATTACATCTGGTGCGATGGCTTCGGCCGTATGTCTCGGACTCCAACCTGGCTACTGTCATCCATGCTTTCATCACCTCCAGACTAGACTACTGCAGTGGCGGCTGGTGTTTTTTTAGGCTGGTGGGGCAGCGGGTGGGTTGAACCTTCTGCTGGCAGCTTTGCTGCCGGCGGGCCGGAGCCAGGGGCAGCAGCAGGCAGAGCCAAGGCAGCGGTACGCCAGTGGCGTGGCTTAACCCAGAAGCAAGGAGTTCCCAGGGTTAACATTGGATGGACATTACTTTAGTTAATGCTGGAAACTCCTTGCCGCTGTGTGAAGCACTCCTACTGGGGGATAGAGCGCCCTCTTACTGGGGTCCCATCCACTCTCTCCCACCAGATCCAAATTAACCATAGCAGGTTATAAAAATAGATCACGTTGCCATCGCCTACCTTCATTCTGAACCCTCGAATCCTCGATTTTCATGGCATCCTTTTCATTCTGTTCTCAGAAGAGAATGAAAGGGAAGAGAAGGACAACAGAGGATAGTAGGAGGGAAAGGGTTTGGTTTTGGTGCATGAGAAGAGTAAGGGGACGAGATGAGTTCAGTGGGGGACAGAGAAAAGGGGTCTCGTCTGCAACCTTCTCTTCTGCCATACTCCTATACCTACTTTCTCCTCTGTTCACAAGGAGAGCAGCTGCAAGCCTGTATAGCAACCAAACACTCCCCATCTAAATCAGCATCCCCAGTACCAACACTGTATCCCCAGCAGCCAAATGCCTGTCCAAGCAAACAGGCCTTTTTAAAAGAAGTTTGGCAAGTTTTAAGGCTGCATTGCCACCAAACCAGGCCCATCGAGACCAGCATCCCCAGTACCTACACCATATCCCTGGCAGACAAATGCCTGTCCAAGCACAGAGGCCTTTTTTAATAGTTGGGCTAGTTACAAACCTCTGCTGGCACCAAACCAGCCCCATCAAAATTTAAACATTGCATTTCTGTTTCTCAACAAAAAACCCCAGGCAAGATGCTCAAAGTCACACAGTCACAAGCAGAGAGGCCAGAAACTACTTTCCAGCAGAGAGCAGCAGAGCAGTGAAACAGTGAAGGGACAATTTCAAGAAAAGAGTAGCCACGACCAGTAGACCCACAAATTTACAAAATGGTCTCCCTACTCATGCTTGGGAGGGGAGAAGGAAAGCAGCAATGCATCATGCAAACACAGAGCAAGCAAAGCAAACCATCTTAAGGCAACAATGTTATGTGCAGTCCTTAGCACACCATAAAAGCCGCAGCAGGGATTTCCACTTGTCCCGCAAAACATGCTACACAGCTCTGTTGCAATGTAAGAGGTAGTTTCTGTTGAAACTAAACACAGAGCATTTATACAAGGACTAGCCATTAGTGAAAAAGCCTGCCACAACATCCCACCAAACTACAAAGGGCGGGGCCATTTTAAAATGCAACGAACATTCCAGTAAAGATTGGAAACCCTTCCATCTAAGCCCTAGGTCCCCCACCCGTAAAACAGAAAGCAGACAGTTTACATCAAAAAAAGCCAAGAAAGACCAATTTTAACCAAAAGTAGCCATGGCCAGTACCAGAAAATGGCCACAGCCTTTGCACATGCTTGAGGGGTTTGGGAGAGGAGCGGGGGAAACTAGCAGTGCACATGCAAACACGAACACAGAACAAGCAAAAGCAAACCAGATCTTAAACCAACTGAACCATATTATGTCAAGTCTTAGCACACCACAAAAGCAGCAGCGAGGAATTCCACTTGTCCCCCAAAACATGCTTCACCGTTACAGCTCTGTTGAAGCCCCATTCTCTCCCCGCCCCCACAAGCAGCACCCATTCTCTCCCCCACCCCCAAGCAGCACTCCAGGCCTCTTTTTCACCAGTGTTTCCCAGCAAAATAACTAAAAATAACTAACTCATCAACGGGGATGTGTCTGATGCAGGTCCAGCAACAGCGTGGGGTAACAAAGCCACAAACAAGCCAGGCCAGCCAGCACTCCCTCTCCACCAAAATGGCGCAGATCACCAGCACGCCAAATTAGGAGAGCCCTCTTTTAACCCCACCCTAAGGGGTGGGGTACAGGCAGCCAGTCCGAGTCCTCAACAGCAGCAGCTGTGCACATTGCCTGGGCATTTGAGTCTCCAGTCCAAACAGTCTTTCAAAGCAGCCCATAGGGCTCTGTGGAACACTGCCCCTACTGATGGGAAAAGCAAAATACTTTCCCCCATTTATTTATTTATTTAATGAATTTGTACCCCGCCCCTCCTGCAAAGCAGCCCGGGGCGGCTTCCAACAATAAAAACATAATATAATAAAATACAATTTAAAATCATCCATAACAATATAAATTATTAAAACAGGGCTTAAAACATTATAAATGGTAGATCAGGTGGGGGAGCTAAAAAAAAAACTCACCCTACCCTCCCACCCTCCCCAAAGGCCTGGGCGAACAGCCAGGTTTTGCAACTTCGCCGGAATGACAACAGGCTCGGGGCCAGGCGAGCTTCCTCCGGGAGGGAGTTCCAAAGGCGAGGCCCGGCCACCGAGAATGCCCTCTCCATTGTGGCCCCCCGCTTAACACGGGGGACCTCTAAGAAGGCCCCCCCCGGCGGACCGAAGGAGCCGCTCTGGGGCGCAGAGGGCGAGGCGGTCCCTGAGCTATGAGGGGCCTAGACCGTGAAGGGCTTTATAGATCAACACCAAAATCTTGAACCTGGCTAGGCACGCTATTCAGGCAGCATGGGCTCTAAGCCCAATAGCCCAAATCGCTTTTGTAAAGTTTTGTCCCTTAAGGGCCTCCATAGAGCAGGCTCAGCAGGAGGCACTGGCCCCCACCCCCTCAGCTCCTTCCTGCACGTGTGTGCAGGGAGGCACAACAACAACACTGAGCACTCAGCTGATTGCTGAACTGGAGGACTTGGAGCAAGTCTGGAGCAGGTTGCTGGCTCCTCCCTCCCCACCCCAACCCCCCCCTTGGTGCCTTTGGGACTCAGGTGAGGGTTTTTTCCCCTCTTTCTTTTTAAAAGCATGAAGAGTGTGTGGCGAGGGATCAGGCCAAGAAGAGCTATGCCCCTGGTGCCCTGTAACGCGCACCACCCCTGCACTACGGTAACTCACTCTACATGGGACTACCCATGATGACTGCTTGGAAACTGCAGCAGAATGCGGCGGTCCACCTCCTCACGGGGGTAGGTCGACGGGAACACATTACACCGGTTCTCCGTTCTCTGCACTGGCTGCTGATAGTTTTCCAAGCCCGATTCAAGGTGTTGGTGCTCACCTATAAAGCCCTAACTGGTCTAGGCCCTACCTATCTGCGGGACCACCTCACACCTCGGAACCTGTATCGGCCCCTGCGGTCGTCCGGTGATGCCCTCCTCGAGGTCCACCAAGTCTTCCGGGGGGCCACGCTGGGGAGGGTGTTCTTGGTGGACACACCGTGGAACTCCCTTCCGGTGGGGGCCTGGCTGGCCATGGATCGCTCCTTGTTTATAAGAATGCATAAAACTTCGCTGTTCCACCAGGCGTTTGGCAAGGGAGATGGGTGTTTGTGGGTTATTTCTGTCCTTTTTATGAATGGTTTTAAATGGGTTATTGTTTTAATAGTTTTAGTTTTTATTGTGGTTTTATCTGGTTATGCTTCTAAGCCACCCCGAGCTGCCTGTGGCAGAAGGGGCGGGACAGTAAAACCATTTAAATGAATGAATAAATAAATAAATAAATAGTAATGTTTCTACTCCTCATGGTCAGGTTTGTTGGGAGCAATGATGTGCTTAATGAATCTTCCCACTGGGACATTGGTTTTCTGTGTTACTTGCTACACTGTATACCAGGCTTTCAAATAAACGACCCCTTGCTCTAGAGGCTTCTGTCTTTGTACTCCGCTGGGTAACTATCAGCAGCCCTGAGGCTCGGGCGCTCTCTGAGTACGGTTGTTGGCAGCCAGCTCTCCCTGCCGCCCAATCCCCGGCTGTGGGCGTGGCTGCAAGCCGGCCGGGCTTCATTTGCCCTCGAGCCACCATGACTGCACGCTGGCGTGAGGGGCGTGGCTTGGGGATGGGTTCACCATGGCATGGGAACGTTGTCACGTTTGTTAGGCTGCCACGGACTGGGGGGAATCCCCCCCACATCCTGTGCCGGTGTTCAGGCCCCATCACGTTTGTTCGGCCTGATGGGCTGCCCCGCCCCGTGGGGTTGGCCACATCCCAGAACGGGACGATGCGTGGTGGCCCCTGCCCGGCGTCGCATCTGAAAACAGCCTATGTAACAGAGCCCTATTTATTCATTCCACACTACTCATGATTTTATAAACCTCTATCATATCCCCTCTCAGTCATCTCTTCTCCAAGCTAAGAGCCATAACCTATCAAGCCCCTCCTCATATGAAAGCTCTTCCATGCCACTGACAATTTTTGTTGCCCTTTCTGCACCTTTTCCAGTACTGTTATATCGTTTTTGAGATGAAGCAACCAGAACTGCACACAATATTCCAGGTGTGGCTGCACCATAGATTTATATAGCAGCATTATGTTTTCTGTTTTGTTTTCTATTCCTCTCTCAGTAATCCCTAAAACTCTGTTTGCCTTTTTGACCACTGAGCTGAGGTTTTCAAGTAATTGTCCACAATGACTCCAGGTCCCTTTCCTGAGTGGTAAAACCCAATGAAGAATCCACCATTGGGTATGTATAGTTAGCGTGACTTTTCACTACGTACATCACTTTGCACTTAGCACTGTATTTCATCTGCCATTTGGTTGCCCAGTTATGCACGAGTGTCTTGTAATTCCTCACAGTCCACCCTGGTCATAATTATGCTGAATAATTTTGCATCATCTGCAAATTTGTTCACCTTACTCTTTATTCCCTTCTCCAGATCATTCATGAATATATTAAAAAACACTGTTCCCAGTACAGACCCCTGGGGCACTTCGCTACTTCTCTCCATGGTGAAAACTTATCATTTAGTCCTGCACTTTGTTTCCTATCCTTAACCACTTACCAATCCATGACAGAACACTACCTCTTTTCCCAGGACTACTTCGTTTTCTCAAGTCTCTTGTGAGGGACCTTGCAACTTTAATTTAGGTTTCCCTGGAATAGGAGTGGGGAATTTTTTCCGTTCCAGAGGCCACTCTGAAAATGAGTACAAGCTCCGACAGCCGCACAGAACATGGAAGGCAAGGGTCTTTCAGGGGTGCGCTCAGGAAGAGGGAGGCCCAGAACCTTGATCTGCCCCCTATTGTGTGTGTGCGCGCCCTCATCTCTGCTCCCTTCCCCTGAGCTCAGTCTTTCAGAGCCTAGGATAGAAACTGGATCAAGGAACCGGAAAGGGAGCACAAAAAAAATTAGCCACAGGCCACATTTAGCCCCCAAGCCCGAGATTCCCCACCTACGTCAAACTAACTGGACAAATAATTATATTGCATTTTAAAAAGAAACAAACTAGCAATGTACAGAACAGCTCACTCTAGTTTCATTAGATTCAGGGGTTTGGTTTTTTTCCTTCTCCCTATACAGCATAAATTACACACTGCAATGAAAAAAAACAGATGTTTAGCACAGTTACTGTGCTTACATCTTCTACACACGTGCCACTTGATATGTCTGTGGACATTTGCACTCCGTTTAAAATCTAAGCACACTGTGGCCAGTTCAGCGTGCAGCTGGGTATGACTAATCTATAATGAGTGTAGATCTGTGTAGCAAACAGGAAAAAAAATATATCAGTACACTTGATATAGCAGGATGAAGATCTATGATGTAAAGTAGCTTAGGTATGCAAGAGAAGGGCATGGCTATATGGGTTGTTTTTTCACCACACTAATTAATTTTATTGTGTGTTATAAATTTTGTGTATCTGTACTCGTAAGGCTAGTAAATTTCAAAGGTACCATTTGTGGTAAGGTAAGTTGCAGTAAGGTAACATCTAGACAGCTAGAGTTTCTAATACTCTTCAAATTTACTCTTTTAGCACCCAAGCAGCAGATGTTCACAAATGAAGGGACTTTATTGAGTGGGGGAGAGGGAGGGAAAAATCACTTTCCCACAGCCCTGTAACATACCTCCCTCTCTCTCTCCAGGTCCCATATTTCAATCCAAACCTGCAGCATTTCCTCTTCACTGCCTTGCTCTCAGCTTAAAACCTTAATCCCCTGCCGCCTCCTCCCCTCCTCCATTTTCATGGAAGGATCTCTTAAGTATGGCAAGGTTGTGGTGATCATTAGGAAGCACTTTCATTCTAACTTGCTGTTTTCAGATGCTTTTCAAAAAGCCTTTAGACATGTGTTATTTACAGATCTGTCATCTATGATGACCAAACTCAGCACTAATGATAAACTATATTCATAAAAAAAGGAAAAAAAACAAAAACTATTATGGGTAAAATAGAGGAATCAAAGCTTGAATAAAAGATTAAGATACCACTGAAGCCCAATAACTATATGTTATCCAAGTGTAAATGACATTGTCTTTTGTTCTTATGTGTATTGGCTCTGGCCGCAAATAAATAAATAAATAATAAGCGTAAATGGCATAATTATATTTTCTTTACTAGTTCTATAAATACTAAGGACTTGCTTTCGTTACCGATTATTCATTAAGGGCCAACTCCTGCTTCCAATGGCTTCAAATGGTGCAGGAACAGAGCCTAAAAGGTGTGTGACTGGTCATATCCATAAATTTACACGTCTCTGTTTATACCATTTGTCAGTGGGAGCAGGAGCAGGCCTTTGGTATATAATTAAAACCAATAGGAAGGTAACATACATTTACTTTGCTGAGCCTATAATCACAGGAGCACTTTCATATGAAACCCACTTTTAATTAGAACACCCAGAGTACAACTCCATCTACCAGAATTAAAGGCCATGTCATATGGTCAGAGAGAGAGATCACTAGTCAGCCACAATAGCAACAACTCTCCTGCTTCCACGGTGTTTTTACGTTCACAGTTGCTTCAAACACTAGAAGCTGCAATAATTACTAGCACAGAACTACCACAGATATATTTACTGTTCTAAATAAATATATATGAAGGCATTTAAAAAAAAAAAAAAAATTAAAATCAAGTTTCCTCTTCTTTGACTGGCAGTTCTTTGGAAACAGGAACTGCGTATTTTTATATGTACGAAAAACTCTTGTCACACTGAGGGCATACTGTAATATAAGTAAGTAAATAATGAATATCAAACAATTTCACAGTCTTAAGGGGTAGCTGAATGGCCTCTCATTATCATCTTTGGAAACCAGAGGGGAGAGCTAAATATCTACAGCTTGATCTAAAGCCTGCCCTTCGTATACCTCTAGCCAGATTATGTGTAGAGCAGATGATACTGGCAGTAACTGTGGGATGCAGATTGTGTATCCCTGTAGAGAAAAGGATTTGCCCATGTGGGATGGAGATGATTGAGGATTCTATATATTATCTTGAGTGTTTATACTTCGTGGATGTTAGAGCTCGTTTTCTTGCTCCCATGCTGAAACAGAACAAGTTTTCAAGAGAGAAAAATTGATATGGCTGCATTAGCAGCTTGATTCTGATTTTATGAACTTCACTATATTTGCTTTCTGGGCAGCGGCGATTAGGATTACCCATCCTATAAAGGGTCTGAAATAAAATTACATGGAAGGTCTCTGCTGGTGAATGAGGGAACCAGATGTTATATTTTTAGTACGTAACTGCTTGTACTATATGGTTATTGATAAGGATCTTGGTTATTTTTATTTCTATTGGTATTTGTATTGGTGTTGGTATTTGTATTATTGTTGCTTTATTTATGCTTATTTTTTTGCTATGGCGGAAACTAAATGCTGTAATAAAACTGAATTGTAAGTAAATTATGAATATCATATCACAGCAAGGCTAAGGCTTAGATTCCTGTGCAAGAGTTTACTGATATTGCCTCATTAGTAACCAACGCACCACAACAAGGCCAATTGAACTAAAGTGTGTGGGTGAGATTTGGCCCACAGCCTTGTTAAGTATGCTCTGCTTGCTGGAAGTGTGAGCAGTTTTACTGACATGATTTTTTTCCCCATATGTTCTCCCTGCATGTCTGCTGTTAATGATTAAAAAGCTCGTTGAGGGAGGCGTATTAGAACAAAAAACAACAGCAAGGAAGAACTTAAGCTCCACAGGTCTAGCCAGTGTCCCATAGCTTGCCAAACCTGTTATCACATGAATTATTGGATAGTGTGGCACTCTTCTGGCATGATTTCTTGAACAGGACACAGAACCTTCAACATGTGTGTCAGAAACAGGAGCAGATTTTAAACTAGTTGGAAACACACCCTAATGGCAGCTTTTAAAAGTTAAGTAAGAAGTTTGTTAATGACTCTATAAAACAGCTTCTTTCCAAGCAAAGCAAAACCATCTCCAAATGCAGTGAAAGGGAGCCAAGAGCAGAGACAATTCTTTACAGGAATTTCGGTAAGCACAGCAATTTACCAAAAATGAAATGCAACATTTAATCATCACTGCTATAGCACAATATCGCATAAACTATTAGGGACTACTGAATTGCAAATGAATTGCTCCCGCAATTCAACTTTGTGCACAAACCCAGAAAGAAATATTGTTCAGTAACATTAACTTCATAATTGTGCTTTTTAAAGTTTCTCTGGAAATACATACACTTTTGTTTCATAGTCCTTCCAAGCCTTATCAAAAGGTTTTTTCAAGTCCTGTAAACAAAAGAAGAGCAGAGACAGATAACAATGCTTGCACTATAGAAATAATAATAATCACGAATAACATTTTCTATGAAAAAACCACCATAAATCTCATCACTCAGAGCTAGATAGAACCCTCCCTTGGGTTAAAAAAATACAAGCACAAGCCCACCAACCAAGCCCAGACCCAAAGCAGTCAGCCTCTCCTGAGCCCTATGTAGACTGTGACATCACAACATTCCATAGGGCAGGGGACAACACGAAAAGGGCAGGGTTACGGCATTTCCCACCCTTTGCCTAACATGGCACTGTCTCCATAGAGTGCCCATGAGGAGTCCGACATGAGTCCAAGAGGCTTGGGCTGGGAGGGCTCCCAGTTGGGTTCCATCAGGCTCAGTTCAGTCTGCAAGGCTCTAGGGCTAGATGCTAGTGCATAGAGAACGAAAAAGAAGAGATTTCCCCTTTTATCTTACATAAAAGCCACTTCTTTCCATAGGAATGTGCTACCTCACACCAGTGGTCAGGAAGCCATTAGATCTTTAGAGTTCGCTTTGTAACACCACACCTAATCAATATCCCACCCGCCCCCAAGAGTATAATCCTGTCCACAATGAAATAAAAAAAATTAATCTCAACATGACTTCAACAGGAGGAGAATTAGGAATGCTGGCCCAAGTCATGCATTCTTAGCTCAGGCACCAACTCCAAGAGCTTCAAAAGGAGCCAAAAGTATATAAACATTCAGCCCAAGATAATCTGGAAAAATGGTTATTTCAGCAATATATATTAACTTGTTTTAACAACTAACCAGATCAGTGGTTTAAGAACTTATCATGGACATGGATGGCTCAGTCCACCACTGACCACTTAAACTAGTGGTGGGGAACCTTTTGCCTTCCAGGGGCCACTTTGAAAATTAGTACAAGCTCCAAGGACAGTATAGAAGTTGGGGATGGGGGCACCTTCACAAACGGAAGGGTCCAGATCATGAATCTGCACCATCGATCTGTCCTACGTCCTTCTGTAACTACTCTCATCTGTGCTCCTTTCAGTGCATGGGGGTAGGAAATGGATCCAGGGTTCAGATCCAGTAACTGAAAGGGGCCACATAAAAACTAGGTGTGGGCTGCATTTGGTTCATGGGCCTGAGGTTCCCTACCCTTGACTTAAACAATAATTCATTTTTTAAACCAACTCAAATATTACTTCACTTAAGCCACAGACTGAAGGTAACAGAATCAAAGGTGGAGACAGCATAATCCCCCAAGTACTCATCTAGGCGAATAATGAATAGAGTCAGAAAATATCAGTGGTATTACTCCTGTGAATAATGTTACTCATTTATGTAAGTATCTTGAGGATAGGTTTTTAAACAATCAGCATAGCACTTTGAAATCTTTGCAAAGCATCAATAGTATTTTCTTTTTTACATCATGTTAACAAGAACAACATAAAACCAGAGTACTTCAAAATAAACCATTCTTGCTATGGAGTTAACACCAAAATAAAGCTGCAGCATCTGAAGACTGGATAGTGCCACACTATCCAAACGTCTTGCATGTTGCCAATGCCATGGACATTATCCCTGAACTATACGCATTCTGCTTCTCAAATGTTTGCGCCAGTTAGTCATCCTTAAACCAGCAAGATAAAATAATTTGATATTTAATGAACACACACTAAGCATGTCCAATGTTATGCTGAAATCAAATCAACCAGTCAGTGTTAGGAATCTGTATATCTACAGCAATAATTTCAGATTTTTCTCCTGATTGTACTACTTCCTGAGCTTGGTTAGTAGGTGTCTAATTTGCATAATTACTCTAATCGTATTGAAAACCTGCAAACTCCCTCTGTTCTGACTGGCTCCCTTCCTTAGAATTTTTAAGCTACTGGGCCACAATAAAAATCCCTCAACTTCTCAGTCCCTTAAACAGAAGCAGAAAAATCCAATTGTATACAAAGAAATAATAATCTAATCAGATTCAGACAACTATTTCAGTCAGAAGATGGATACTTTAAATGTTTTAATTTATTGCCTTTCTTCCTCACATCTGTCTCCTTCCCACCTACAGGCAAGAAAGCCTCTTTTCCACAGAACTAGATGCTGGGCCCTCCTTCCCAACTTGCTTTTGAAACACAAAGTAAACAAAAAAATACTGCTCTTATTCTGACCTCGGAGGCTAGAGGAGGGTACAAAAAAACAAGAGAAGAAATTCTGGAGGAAATGGGTGGATGGATGGAAAGTGAAGAAAAGGTCAAGAAGGCTAGATTATTATTTTTTATTCTTATTTAAGAAGTCATTTCCCTTTCAGCAGCGTACAGCCAGTTTTGTTCTTTCTGGTATCTTCCTACATTAAACATTTCAATACATTAAATTCTGAGCTGCTTTCTGTTAGCCCAGTAACACTCCCCTTGACTAATAAACTTCTTGGTCTCTGAACTTAAAATCTGTTCCAAGTTTACAGTGCACAGTACAGCTTTGCTAAACTGGAAGCATGCAGAAATGTTTATAAAAATATATTTCAGCTTACTTTTTAAGTTACATGTTCATTCATGCCAAGTAAATTAAACATTTTATCTGCTTATCTGTAAAGTTCACGTGACTTTTAAAAATACCGTGGGCGGCAATTAGACAAGACATTTCGCACGTTAAAGCCGATTGCACGTTCTTTTAAAACCACAAGCTAAATACCTCGAGGCATTTTGTTTGGAGAAATGGTTACTTCAGCAATATATATTAATTTGTTTTAACAACAAACCAGATCAGTGGTTTAAAAAATTATCATGGACATGGAAGGCTCACCCCATCATTGACCACTTAAACTAGTGGCGGGGAGCCTTTTTGCCTTCCAGGGGCCACTTTGGAAATTAGTACAAGCTCCAAAGACTGCACAGAAGCTGGGGATGGGGGTGCCTTCACAAATGGAAGGGTCCAGATCATGGATCTGCACCATCGATCTGTCCTATGTCCTTCTGTACATACCCTCATCTCTGCTCCTTTCAGTGCCTGGGGGTATGAAATGGATCCAGGGATCAGATCCAGTAACTGAAAGGGGCCACATAAAAACTAGGTGTGGGCTGCATTTGGTTCATGGGCCTGAGGTTCCCTACTCTTGACTTAAACAATTACTCATTTTTAAAACCAACTCAAATATTACTTCACTTAAGCCACTGACTGAAGCTAACAGAATCATAAAGGTAGAGACAGCAAAGTCCTCCAAGTACTCGTCTAGGCGAATAATGAATCGAGTCAGAAATATCAATGGTAGATTGATACCACTGATACCTCGAGATATTTAGTTCACCATTTTAAAAGAACGTGCGACCGGACTTAACACGTGAAACTTTTCATCTAATCGCCACCCATGGTATTTTTAAAAGTGACATAAGCGGATCACGTGAGCGCATCCCACTCATCTAAAAGCTGCCTAAGTCTTTCAAAATGATAGGCCACTTAAAACTAGATTTAAAACATTGCTACTTACAATAATTTGTAAGGATTTCTTGCCCTGCATTTTATCTGAGCTCTGTATAGTACTTGCAGTCTTCCTCATTGTTACAATTCTGAAAAGACATTTTTCTGTAGCTCACACTAACTATATAATAACCTCAATTGCAGGACATTATTCTACGCAGAGCTGAGGTCAAGGGCTTTCATGCCATAATTACTGGGCAGCAAACAGTATGGAAGGTCATCTCTTTCTCCAACTGAAACTAGATTAATACAACAGTCGCATTTTTCTGGTGTCAACAATAGGTATAATTAAATAGGAATAAGGAACTACCATACCCCTTTAACTCCTTTGAGATCTCCCTTCAATAAACTGTCCAACGGAAAAGTGATTATGTTGTTCATATTCTGAATCTGTAAAAATATATAAGAAAAATTAAAAATCAGTTACACTTCAGTTCAACATTTTCAATACACTAAAAAAAATTCTTTTGTTATACTAAAATGTTTGAAAAGCATTAACTTCTCTTAAGCAATCACCAGTAACTTTTTAAAAAAAAATCTTGTGTGAGCCAGGGGAAGTTACTTGCCTGTAACTGACGTCCTCCGAGATGCGTCTGTGCATTCCCACTCATACGAGATGTGCCTGCACAACTTGGTCATTGAAACTCTCCAGAAACAGAGGCCCTTTTTACACACAACGCACTCACAAGGGTCTGCTGCATGGGCATTTGTGGGTGCCTCCCGAGTAAATGCTGCGGCGGGCAGGTGGGCATGTGCTCCTGCGAAACACGCTTGTCGCTTGCCCATCCACTCATCGTCCACACACTGAGCAATTGGCCAAAACGTTGGTTGCTCCATGTGGGGGAGAAATCAGTGGGCACCCCACCCCCCCGGCCCACTGCCCATGCTGCGGCATGCAACCCGATCCCCGCCGCAGCCCACTTTAAAAAGGCCAGAGAATCACTGGGGGAGTTCTTCAATCCCTCTCTCCTCAGTAGTAGACTGTACACGTGCTGGAGAGAGCTTTTAAAGAAGGAGGAAAAGCACTCCAGCCACCTCGATTCAGCAGCCTGCCCTCACCACTCCTGGGCTCCACGCAGCGTGGACAATGGGCAGCAGGATTTCAAAATACTCCATGCATTTCCACTTGTCAGAGAAGTATCTCACTATCCTGACATCCATAATGAAAATCACATAAATTTTCATGACAAATGAGAAAAGGAGCATGCACACGTTAATTATTAAATCTCCCGCAAGATAAAGAATAATGTGAAATAGTGTAACGTGTGCAAGCGCCCTTAGATTCTCTTAGGCAGAAAGACCAGAACAGATCTGATCTGATGACCACCTTTTTTATTTTAGGGTGACCCCTCAAAAGAGACCTTCCTCATTCGACAGATGTCCTGACGATACCTTGGCTTCTTTTTTTTTACTTTTCTGAAATCAACTAAAGAGGAATCTGAGGCTTAACATTTTTTAATAAAAAAGACAGGTCTCATTTCCCAATCAGACTTCCAGCAAGAACAGATATATATTTTTGTTTTGTTCCAGAGGGGAGGAGAGGAAGACAGGGAGAGATGATGAATGTTGTGGCCAGCAGTTCACAGCATGGTTCGTTTCTCTTGGAACACAGTATGTACACTGCTGAAGACACTCAACACATAGCAAGACTAACTAGAAGAGTACATTTATGGCTAGCACAGAGAGACAAGGGGGGGCGGGGGGCATGGGACACAGTATCCAACAGTGCTGCGGGCTGAAGTCCTTTGTGCATAATTTACATGGAAAGCATCAGGGGGTGGGTCTCCACCCTGGTGCTGGCTTGGTCCATCTGGCACAACTGGTGTCCCTGCTCTTGCCGCCAGACACACAGGTTCTGCACCAAAATTAGTCATCTCATTTGTTTTGGTTGATACTTCAGCTGACAAACTTTTTTTGTTTTGTTAATGGTTATGGTCTCAGGACAGTGGAGTCTTGGATTGTGGTAGATAAGTTGGTAAAAGTCTCTTTAGGAAAGATTTTATGAGAGAATATGAGGAAAAAATAGGCTTGCCCACAACAAGAGTGCACCTGAAGCAGACAGGAGCAAAATTAACTTTAATGGAGGACACTGACATGCCCTGTTGCTTCAAGTGAAGTAAGTATTTTAAGATGAGAGTAGAGTACCTGTGCAAGGACCTGAGAGAGCCCTATCAGAGAAACATGTTCATTTACGTCCACAAGTCTTTGTGGTGAAAGATTTCTGGGAATTCTGCAATACTGTAAGTACTTCATCTGAAACATTCATGAGTTACATGTGGATCGGCCATGCTATAAGATGCAGTGGTTGCCATCTTGAAACATCTTTTTTTTCCCCAACTAAACTTTAATTAGTTTAATTAAACATATAACTAACTACAATAGAAACAAAAGAACCAAGTCTTCCTTCCTTCTTAATTTCAGATTCACTGATTGCTTGAGGAAGAGCTTTGTCTCAATGCTGTGGGTAGCGGAGAGGAACCGAGATGGATGGTATGCCCCACACTCTTTTGCTCAACTCCCTGCTTGCCGAAGCAGCAACAGAGAAGCAGCTCCTATTGTGGCTTCTCCCCTCTGGGAAAGGGCCCTTTCCGCAGTATAGGAAAGAGGGGAGATGGGGAAATGGGGGAAAGACAAACACGCATACACCCCAGTCTTCGGCCAGTGGCTCACCCTCATATACACACCCCACAAAGGGAGGAAAGGGAGAGAGGAGTGGGCCCAGAGAAATTAAAAAGAAAAGAGAAGTGAAGTGCCAACACAAGATCCTAGTCCGGCCTCCCTCCGCCTGGATGGGGACTTGTCCCGGGCCCGCTGTGAGGAGTTTGTCACCTACTTCGCAGACAAGATTGCTCGGATGCAGACCGACTTTGACGCTGGGTTGATGGCAGTAGGGGAAGAGCGCGGGGTGACGGAGGGCCCGTCTGGTCCATCTTTGTGGGGAGAGTTTCGGGAAGTGACGCCGGCCGATGTGGTGGATGTCCTGGGGTCTGTGAGGGCCACGTGTTGTCAACTGGATCCGTGCCCGTCCTGGTTAATAAAAGCTTCCGGGGAGACGTTGGGGACGGTGCTGGCGAGGGTAGTGAATGCGTCCCTTCGGCAGGGGAGGTTGTCGCCTTGCCTTAAAGAGGCTGTGGTGCGCCCCCTGCTGAAAAAACCATCGTTGGACGTAGACGCGCTCGCCAGCTACCGACCTGTCTCTAACCTTCCCTTTTTAGGGAAGGTTATTGAGCGGGCAGTGGCGCTCCAGCTCCAGGGTCATCTAGATAACATCGGGCTCCTTGACCCTTTTCAATCTGGGTTCCGCCCCGGCTATGGCACCGAGACGGCGTTGGTGGCCTTGGTGGACGACCTCCGCCGGGAGATGGATGCGGGATGTTCGACATTTCTCATCCTGCTCGATCTCTCGGCCGCTTTTGACACCGTGGACCATGGGCTGCTGTTGAGACGACTGCGTGACCGGGGGGGTCTGGACGGGACTGTTCTTGAATGGTTCCGTTCATTCCTCTCGGGGAGGAGCCAGCGGGTGGTGTTGGGGGAGGAAACATCGAGCCCCCGCGCCTTACCGTGTGGCGTTCCGCAGGGATCGATCTTGTCTCCATTATTATTTAACATCTATATGCAGCCCTTGGGGGAGGTCGTGAGAGGGTTCGGGGTGCGATGTCACCAGTATGCTGATGATACTCAGCTGTACCTCTCGTTTTCTACCGACCCAGACCCTGCTGTCTCGGTGCTATCCCAATGTTTGGAGGCCGTGGCGGATTGGATGCGGCGGAGCAGACTGAAGCTCAACCCAGATAAGACGGAGGTGATGGTGGTGGGGAGGGCGAAGGGGGTGGTGGCCCCCCTGGTTGGGGGGGTTTGCCCCCCTGTAGCTCAGCAGGTCCGGAGTCTGGGGGTCATATTGGACGCAGACCTGCGGCTGGAGCGGCAGGTGGAGGCAGTCGCTAAGGCTGCCTTCCGCCAGCTTTATCTGGTACGTAGGCTGCGTCCGTATGTCTCTGGCCCGGACCTGGCCTCCCTCATCCATGCCTTCGTCACCTCGCGGCTCGACTACTGTAACGCGCTCTACGTGGGGCTTCCCTTGTTCTTGGCCCGGAGGCTGCAGCTGGTGCAGAATGCGGCGGCCCGTCTTCTTACGGGGACGGGTCGCCGGGAGCACATTACACCGGTGCTCCGAGCGCTGCACTGGCTGCCGATAGTGTGCCGGGCCAAGTTCAAGGTCCTAGTAATGATCTATAAAGCCCTATACGGCCTTGGCCCCTCTTACCTTAGGGACCGCCTCGCCCTTCGCGCCCCGGAACGACTCCTGCGGTCTGCCGGGGGTGCCCTCCTGGAGGTCCCCCGTGTTAAGCGGGGGGCCACGATGGAGCGGGCATTCTCGGTGGTAGGGCCGCGGCTGTGGAACTCCCTTCCGGAGGAAGCTCGCCTGGCCCCAAGCCTTTTGACATTTCGGCGGAACTGTAAGACCTGGCTGTTTGCCCAGGCCTTTGGGAGGGAGGGTGGGGAGGGATGATTTTAGTCCCCCACCCATTTATTTATTATTTTTCTAGCCCTGTTTTATATGGTATATTTTATATTTAATATTTTTAAATGAATTTTAAATGTTTTTATTGTGATTGTTGGAAGCCGCCCCGAGCTGCGTTGCAGGAGGGGGCGGGGTATAAATTTGCTAAATAAATAAATAAATAAATATACAACGTGTGCTCCCTAAGTGGGAGCTCTAAATCCTCTCAATCATGTGCAAGGCAGGAACAGAACTGGGAGTCTGTAGTGGGCTGTGCCCCTCCCATGGATTGAGGCTGTCGATCAAGATTGATCCTGCCTATCTGGTGAGAGGAGGGACACATCCCATCAGTAGAGACCATCCGGCAAGCCAAATGGGAACAATGAGGATTTCCCCCCCAGCCCCCCTTTACCAGAACCTTGCAGCAAGTGCTCAGGGTTGACTTTTTAAAAATTGGACTGTACAAAAGGTGGAAGAAAAACAGACTGTAGAAAGCATGGTGGAGCAAAGTCGGGAATTCCTTTCTCCATAAATAGTACATTACCAAACGTTTGTTTGTTGGTGGGAAAATATGGAAGACAAGGG
Organism: Sphenodon punctatus; assembly: GCA_003113815.1. Taxonomy (NCBI): domain Eukaryota; kingdom Metazoa; phylum Chordata; class Lepidosauria; order Sphenodontia; family Sphenodontidae; genus Sphenodon; species Sphenodon punctatus. Next base: position 3,789,077 of record QEPC01008233.1, on the reverse strand, counting down.
ACTAATTTAATTAGCTGTAGGCTGGTGTGAATGAATTTAAATTATTTTTCTCTTGTATTCCTTACACACATCTGGTTTTAAATGCATAGTAGCCACTAGGTGTGCCATGACTTGATGCAAACGTTCAGTGCTAGCCTCTACATTTTAATCATTTCACCCTTTTATTACTTCTCCTCCTACTATTTATCATTTCTATGGCACTAGTAGGGATACACAGCACTTTACAGTCACAGATTTTCAGAGAAAGGTCCCTGCTCAATGCACTTACAATCTAATATGGATGAAGATGAGGGGAATACACAAGGAAAGACAGACGCACACATATTCCCATTTTAGAGATGGGGAACCGAGGCGGAGAGAATTGCCCAAGGCTACCCAGCGAGTTCATTGGCTAGGGTAAGATCTGAACCCTGGTCTCCCAAGTCTAAGTCCAGCAACTTTATCCATTACACCACACCAGCTCTTAATGGTGGGAAAGGAAGGAGGAATATACCAAGGCATTGTAGTACTTAACAAGCTGAGAAGTCAGACGCCCATCTGACAGTTTCTAACAAGAGAAGGTGAGAGAGACAGGATAATAATTAAAGTTCATAAACTGGAGAAGGGATGGAGGGGACAATGTAAAAATAAACTCAGCTGCCAGAAACCACACTAAACGCAACAGCCAAGCCAATATTTGAAGAAGGGAAGTGGACTTTGAGCTGCTTCACTGTCACAGGGTCAAATGTTTATGTTTTTATTTAGGTAACCCTGCCATTTGCCTTGAAGAAAAGGTTTACCTGACTAAGGACTGCATAATTCATGACTTCAAAGTTGGCAGCATTTTCAATACCTTCTGTATTGGATATTTTTAATGTAATTTATTTACACATCTACATTTTATAATTTATATATCCATCTACAAGAAAGGATATAAAATTTAATTTAAGAGTAAACCATAATTAAAATAATAATTTTAAAAGAGTACGTTAATACTCAGAGGTTCTATTTCATGAGTAGGAAAGACATTTCTCCCACTGGTGTGTTATGTTCAGCTAATTAGTCCCAGTATCAAGAGACTAAGGTAGGCACTGGTGGCCACTAGAGCACCTGACCAGAACTCACTGCCTAAGTAATTGCCTTTTCTACACTGGTGAGCACCACAGTGCTAAGCATTTAAGAGCAATATTCTAAGCAGATTTTAGCACCACAAAGCCATTTAACATTTAAGGGGGAAATAGATAGGCTGTCGATCAAGACTGATCCTGCCTATCTGGTGAGAGGAGGGACACATCCCATCAGTAGAGACCATCCGGCAAGCCAAATGGGAACAATGAGGATTTTCCCCCCCCCTCCCCTTTACCAGAATCTTGCAGCAAGTGCTCAGGGTTGACTTTTTAAAAATTGGACTGTACAAAAGGTGGAAGAAAAACAGACTATAGGAGGCATGGTGGAGCAAAGTCGGGAAAAATGAAAGCTAACACCAATTGTCCAAAGTATTCACTGGAGTGCTTGATCTCGGACGTTGTTCAACATTAGTAAATTATATAATAAAACCAAAAAGCAAGCATTAAGATAAACACTGAAGATGAAAATCAACTCTTCAAAAGATATATTTTTTGGAAGAAAAACAGAGTAATTACAATGCTAAAGCAGACCAATGGTAAACCATCTCAGGTAGCATCCAGATTCATCTTAATAAGGAGCACTCCCCCCACATGTACCTGACGTATAATGCTGTAATATGAGGGAAAATTTCTTCCTAATTGAAACAGATCAGTTTATGTCCATAAGCACGAGAATTAGAACCAAAAAGTTAGAGAATTCTTTGATAATGAGATGAGCAAAAATGAAAACAAAAACAAAAACACCACCACCATTTTGGGCACAGTCACATCATGGTCATCTATATGTAGAGGAATTACCAACTTCCTACTCACCATGTCTATGTGCAGGGAGACCATAAGTGTACTCTCTTCTTCTTCCTATCACACTGCAAAAATTGTCTTAACTTGCTGCTTGCTATAAACCTCGCTTTTTTGTGCAGAACTCTCCTCTCACCATTTTTAGTTTTTTCAAAGCTGAATCTCATGTTGTTTCTGATCCTACTTGTAATTCTCCTTATGACCCTTTGTATCATTTCCCCGTCCCCTCCAGCATGCACAATTCCTCCAACACAAGTTTTGTGACTAAGGTGAAATGGGAAGTCAGACCTTGCATTCATCCTTGGCACATCTCCACCTTTTGATATACAGCTGCTTATCATAACACTTAGTTTAACCATACATATACGGCCAAAACATCCATTGCCTTAGCTATAGCATCTTTTACAATCCTTCAACCAATGTTCAGATTCAGATGAATTATGCTATCCAATCAATCTCAAATTCTGACAAAATTTGTCAGAATGTAGACAACGTAGTTCAATAGTACCAGCTTCTTTTAGGACCAACTTCTGTTGTGGAAGGTATGCAAGCTTTTAGGTCACACAGGGTTCTTATTAAGGCAATAAAAAGTCAGAAATATAGACTGAGCAAAACAAGATAGGTAGAATATATATTGTGCTATACATGCAATAATTTGGGAGAGAGCAGTTAGAAATAAGTCCCTTTTTATCATTTGGGATCAACACAGTAACCACGCACACACTAGAAAATACAGCTGACGTACTGTACTAACTTCTCTACGAAAACTGCCATCTATTGCATCATCTTTTTTAAAAAATTAAATTAAATACAAAAATTTGTATCAGAAGTATGAAATCAACTTTGGGCAAAACCTCACAGTCAAAACGTCTGTAATTTTGTCTCTGCTAACATAATTGCAAAAGCTGCTGGCCTCAATTTCATGCATCCCACTTCCACCAGTAAGCTTCATGAGAAACCTCATTTAAGTCAATGGAATTTTTGCCATTATAAATCAGCACAGAATCATAAAAGTCTGAATCCTGCAAACACTTATGTATGTGTTCAGGGCTAGTTTGATTGGGGGGGTGGGGGGGGGGAGATGAGGCTGCTCCTACCTGCTCTCTACTGTCCTGCACTCTTTGGGCTCCCCCAAGTAGTTTCCTCCTACCCCCCTTCCCACATGTTCCCAGTCACAGCCACTCAGCAAAGTCAGCATAATACACACAGTAGGTTACAAGGGCCTCACTTGATCCAGTCCTTAGAAATTAGAGCAGCTACCTGCCAGTCTCTCCTAGTACCAATGCTCCTGTCACGGCCACACACCAGAAGCAGTAGCCCCATCACCTACAAACCAGTCAGTCTCTCCTGTCCCACATATACCGAGGCCATTTTAAAAACAGGCATGGCTGGGATGCAGGTCCATGTGCGCTGTGTGGAGCGCCGATGCATGTCCAAAGGGGGGGGGTATAAATGGGTTAGGATGGGGGGGTGCGCCCCTACCCACACACCGCCCTCTCCTGCCACTGCACGGAGCATCCCAGATAATTTCCTAATGCTCCATGCGTAGGTACGAGTGGGCGATGCATGGGTCACAGGAATGCACACCCACCCATGATGCCTCAGACGGGCGCTCTGATGGGTGGGGGTGGGCAAACCTCGGCAGGCACGTCCTGTAAGAAATGGTCTTTTCATCTTCTACTGCAGCAGCCTCCGCCACTTTCATCGTTTCCTCCTTCCTTGCTTTGAGAGCTGCTCTTCCCCCTTGCAGTTGCTTTCAAATGAGCCTAGAACTCTCTAACAGGACAAGGAAAAAAAAAAGATTTTGGGAACCCTCAATATTCAAGGTTCTAAGCTGCAGACACTAAATCCACTGTATTATTCCAACCCTGCATGTGCTTAAACACACAAACAAGTTTTCCCGTTGGCTTTACGACTAAGTACACCAGAAAGGCCAAGCACATTAAGGTTTGCAGGTCCAAAACATAAGCTAGCCTTTTAGCTCGGTAATTCTGAAGGGTAACAAGTCTTGCAGTTTACTCATGTGAGGTATACAAGCATTCCCTTAAATCAGTTTTAAATGTTACTTTTTAAGATGGAAGAACTCTTGTTCTTGTATTATAGAAAATAAGTAGTTAGCTAAAATATACTGCTGTCACATTATCACTTACTTTATTCCTTTCTATATTAGTAATCCTAGCATTTACTCCTCACATGCAAAACACTTCTCTGCCCCTCAGCTACTGCTTATGAGAGAATTTCAGTTTTCAGTGTTCGGACTTCAGCACTTTTTGTGAGCATTAAATTTACATAGAGAAATAAAATTTACAGACACTTAATAGATGGAGGATAAAAGGCCACTAGCCACTTAAGAATGTAGACTTAAGACGGACAAATAAATTGTTAAGCAGTTATTTTGTTCCCACCTTCATAAAGACAACCAAGTCTGCCACCAGCCACATCATTTTCCAGGGACAACGGATGAAAATAATTACAGGTTCCCCACCTCTCACAGTATAGTGAAAAAACAGGAAAGTGAACGTTTAAAGATCAGGCAGATTGATTTGACAGAATATTTTCCTCCTGTTATTTCTCTCAAACCTTTACCATATCATTTGGCAATGTATCACTAAAGGAGTTTTAGTACCTAAAGTTACAGGCAACTGCCCCGCAAACATCCCCAAAACAGTACTAAAAACAGCTCCTGTTTTGAATGACTGTAAACAACCTACCAAAACACTGCTAAGGAACAACGCTGTACACCAAAATGGTGTTTTGTTACCTTCTTTGTAAAATGCCTCAACCAGCATATCAACTTCAAAGGACAAAAATGGACTCAAAGATCTTATCTAATTTGGAGAAAGCTCAAGAAACTTTATATCCCATCAGTGGAGTCAGAATACAAAAGTTGTATCTCACATTCTGATAAGATTGTCTGGGTGCCATCTTGAAGAAAATGCTCAGAATAAATTTTGATCCTGTTCATCAACTTAATGTATAGACACTGAGTGCATGCTCTTGTACTCTCTTAAAAACAACTTTAAAATTCTCTTTCATAGCTAGCTTTAAGTTTGTAGAAACAAAGGTATCTGGAAACAGAGTTATTCAAACTATTCATAAAGCTTCCTGATCCATAAATGCACAAAGACAGAAATGGAATCTATTTGTTCCAAATTAAAACTATACCAAGCCCTGAATCCGAGAGCCAGCTTATTAGGCACCAGACGTTTCAGACAGAAGAAAGGGTTTTAAATGCAGATAGCCTGATAAGGACCTCAAAACAATCCAAGTTCTAATGGAAAAGAAAATTTATTTTTGAGAACCTCTCTCCATCAATTGTACAGAAAAAATTGTACAGAAAAAAAAAGACATCTTTCCTTTCCTTCGTGTTGCTGAACACAGTCTACAGGAAGTTTCTTTCCTTACTCATGAAATCCCGAATAGCTTTTCAATCAAAATTAGGGAAGCATATTTTTAAAAATGCGGAATAATTGGGAACGTTAAGCTTAGCAATAGACTTTGGGTATTTTCATCATCATTAAAGTTTATTATATAGCAAATGCCTTTACAATCCATAACACAACATAAAAACAAAATATTTGAATGACAGGTAACCAATATTGACACAGCCTCCTATTCAGGTTAATAGAACTCTATGCATTATCCAGTGAGGCAATATGAACACTCCTTTTTCCCCCAGCTACATACAAGAATTTTGCCACCGAAATGGTAACAGATGGGGACTTGTCAGCCAAGAGGTACTGACATATCTGTCCGCCTCTCTTCCCAGGTATTCACCAAGCTGTGTCCCAAACCATGGTAGCAGTTACCACCAGTTGTGATCTCGGAAAATCGCAAAGAATAGCCAGTGGTAAGCGCTACCACGGTTCGGAGTCAAGTGTGGTAAGGCGCACCGTCGTGCCGGTTCTGCGTATCGGCCTACCCCGGGGCAGGGTGGCAGCTGTTACTCCCGATTGGGTCTAAGCGTGGTAGCGTCACTTCTGAAAACCACCCCACTTCAGAGTAGGCCAATAGCCAGAACAGACCTGACAGTGCGCCTTACCACACTTTGTCCCGAACTATGGTAGTGCTTACCATCAGCTGTTCCCTGTGATTTCTGAGACCACAACTGGTGGTAACTGCTACCACAGTTCAGGGCAAAGCACGGTGAACATCCAGTGGCCGCCGAACAGAAGTGACAGTGGTTGTGAGCCTGGGATGGGGTTATGTGTGGTAGAGTGTGGCTAAGCATGGTAGCATCACTTCTGAAAACACCCTTTAAAATGCTAAGGAAGATTTAGAGTAAATATTTTGAACCTTTCTAGCTATGAGAAAGGCCTGGGCCTCACATATCTGAAAGACTGCTTCTTCCCCTACACTCCATTGTGGTCCTGAACATCAGCCAAGAATGACCTCTTGCTGTTCCATCAGTGTATTAAGTTTATGTGACACGGGCACTAAGAGAGACACTCTCAGTGGCTGCTTTACAGATTTTGTACTCCCTTCCCCTAGATGTTCACCAAGTCCTTGGTCTGTGCATTTTTTGAAGATGGTATAACACCTTTCTATTCGGCCAGGTGTTTGGCGGATGGGGATTGGATGTTGTATGGGGATGGTTTTTAGAATTTTTAAGAATAATTTTATATTTTTATGCATTTTGTGCACTTGTTTTTATACTTATTTTTTATATGTTCTATATAGTCACCCGCTCTGAGTCTTTAGAATAGGGTGGGATCCAAATATATAAATAAGGGTTGTGCAAATCCCATAATTGGAAGATTTTAAAAAGTAGGTTGTTTATGTATCCGAGCTCAGTCATAGCAATGCTAGTGCCGTAATAAAGACTGATTGATTGAAAAATAGGTTGGATAAGCTTGCCCGGAGTTGTATAGGCTTAATTAATCCTACCTCACAACAGGAAGGAAGAAGGGAGAGGGAGGAGGAATGGGCTAGAAGGCCTCGTGAAAACTGTTCCAGCCCTTTAATGCTATGATCTTTACGATACATAATTTGTAAAATGAATACATGGGAAGACTATTCTCTAAAGGATCTGGGGGATGGGAAGATAAGCTGGAGGGGGAAAACACTAATGGAGAAAATTCATTCTGACTTTTATCTTAAAACATCCCGATGTCTATAGTCTAGAATAGATTAATCTGTAGAAAAGCATGTGATTTGTACTATGCAGTTTTAAGACTATATAAATAAATAATTGAATAATTAAAACTCCAAAGACTTCTTTAAAATACTATACGACTTCTTTAAAGACAATCCCTTGTTGTTTCCATTTAAATCAATGCTCTTTTTGAAGCACATTTTCAGTTGGTATGCAACTAGCAGAAAGAAGAATTGGTCACCTACCTCGGTGAATTCCTTTCTTCCCTGCTCTCTGGGTAATCCTCCGCACGGGTAGCTCTGCAGATGGCCGCCGGGAGGCAGAAGAAGAAAACAACGCTCTTGAGCATGCGTGACAGAGCTAGCCCCCCTTGCTTCCTCAGTCGATATCCAAGCCAAGAACCGACCTGTCCACTTTCATTAACTTCAAACTGTTAACTCAACACAAAAACAAGAAAAAGGTAACTGACTCCCTTCAGCATCACCCTAATTTCAGAGCAATACTTGGAAAACCCTAGCCTAGAGGGAGAGATTCCATCAGATGCACGAGTGGCCCTAGCTATGACCCAATCCATCATAGTACCCCCTTAAGGAGTCGTCAGTGCTGCTTGGTAGGGAGGGTTGGAGGATTACCCGGCAAGCAGGGAAGAAAGGAATTCACCGAGGTAGGTGACCAATTCTCTTTTCTCACCCTGCCTCCGGCTAATCCTCCGCACGGGATGTACTCAAGTCCTTAAACATTCCTACGGGTGGGAACCAACAGCACTGGGGAATTCCAGCACTGCCTGTAGTACCCGTCTACCAAAGGCAGCCTCTGCGGATTTGTACATATTGAGTTTATAGTGCTTTTCGAAGGTATGCAAGGAGGACCAGGTCGCTGCCCTGCACATCTCATTGTAGGAGGTCCCTGATTTAAAAGCGAAGGGGTGGCACCTTTCCTTTAGCCCTATAGGCTTCCTGAATGCACTGCCTCATCCATTTGGAAAAGGAGTGTTTTGGAGGCCTTGGTACCCTTGTCTAATATTAATGAATAAGGCCGTGGATGACCGGATACTTTGTGTTCTTTTTATGTATACCCTTAATGCCCTTCTAACATCTAAGATGTGCCAGATTTTCTCTTTAGGGTGACTTGGTTTGGGGCAAAAAGAATGTAGTAGTATCTCCTGGCTTTTGTGAAAAAAGGGATGAAAGCCTGGTCCACCCTAAGTGTAACTGATTGATCCTGAAAGGAACATAAATTTTCTTCCACCGATAGGGTCCCCAACTCTGAAATCCTTCTAGCTGAGGTGACTGCTACTAAGACCACCACCTTTAGTGTAAGCATATATAAAGAAATATGTCTCAATGGTTCAAAAGGCCCCCTAGTAAGGGAGTCCAGTACCAGGCTTAGGCTCCAGGAGGGGCATCTATGGGCTACTGGGGGAAGATATGCATCTCGCTGCCCTCAGAAATTGTCTAACATGCCTATGCAATGATGTTTGTTTGTTAGTCACCGCTCTCAGGACTGAGTCTATTGCTGCTGCTTGTCTGGCTAGAGTATTAGGCTTGAGTCCTTTGTCTAATCCCTCTTGGAGGAACTGGAGAATAAGTGGGATTTCTGCTTTGCAGGGGTCCTGTCCCTTGTCCGCTGCCCATGATGCGAACCTTTTCCAGGTAGCCCTATATCATCTCCTTGTTGCAGGGCGCCTGGACTGTTGAAGTGTTGTGAGCACTGCTTCAGAATATCCTCTCTTTTTCAGTGCCCCGTGGACAAGTTCTATGCTGTCAGACTTACATTTTGTAGGTTTTCGCACAGTACTGGGCCCTGTCTGAGTAGATTCGGCTTGGCGCCCAGGCTCAGGTAGTGTCCCTGGCTGAGCTCTATCAAGACCGAAAACCAAGGTCTCCTGGGCCACCAAGGGATTATGAAAATAACAGGAGCTCGTTCTCTGATGATTTTTGCTAAGGTTCTCGAAATCAGAGGAACTGGGGGAAATATGTAGAGTAATCCCCGTGGCCAAGGTTGGTTTACAGCGTCCACTGCCGTTGCTCTCTGGCAGGGGACCCTGGTCATAAAGCTGGGCAGCTGTGCGTTTTCCTGGTTGGCAAATAAGTCCATCACCGGGAGGCCAAAACACGACACCAAGTCCCGGAACACTTTCCTGTCCAGTTCCCATTTGTGTGGGTCAACAGTTCTCCTGCTCAACCAGTCTGCCTGGTTGTTGTCTTGACCTCTGATGTGTAGAGCCTTCAGGGAGTACAGATGCTTCTGGGCCCAAGTGAATAGCCTCACTGCTTCTCTGTGGAGAGCCGGAGCCCTGGATCCACCCTGGTGACTTATGTAGGCTTTGGCCGTGGTGGTGTTCTTGTATACGAGCAGGTGACGGTTGATCAGAGTTGGCCCAAGGTGTTCCAGAGCCAGGCGAACTGCCTTGAGTTCTAGGAAATTGATGCTGTGCCTCTGGTCTTCCTTGCTCCATCGGCCCTGGACTGATCTGGACCCTGAGTAGGCTCCTCAGCCCGAGAGACTGGCGTCAGTCGTTATCACTTCCCTTACTGGTTCTGTTATTGGAACCCCCTTGCTGAAGGTGTCCTCTCTTAGCCACCAGGACATGGAGTTCCTAATTCCCGGGGAACGCGAACCCACGGGTTTAAGCCTAGCGTCAGCTCTCGCTACATAGGACGCAGCAGCCTCTGTAAGGGTCTTAGGTGAAACCTGCCCAACTGCACCTGGCCGGTGCATGATATCAGAAGACCTAGCAGTTGAGTAAGAGTCTTGAGGCGCATTTGAGCCTGATGCTTTAGGAGTCGAATCAGTAGATGAGCCTTGTCTTGCCTGGGGGGAGGCACAAGTGCTACTTCTAAGGTTGTATCCAAAAATCACACCTAGGTGTTGCAGCCGGCATGTTGGTTGGAGGTGACTTTTCTCCCTGTTTATTAAAAACCCGTGCAGACTTAGGTATTGTATTGTTCTGTCCAGGTCTGTTACGTCCTTGTGAATCGACTGTGCCCGGATCAGGATGTCATCCAGGTAAGGGTATAAATCGATGCCCGCCCTCCTGAGGTTTGCAATCAGGGGGACTAGGATCTTGATAAAGGTCCTTGGCGCCGACGAGAGACCAAAGGGGAGAGCCTTGAACTGGTAGTGGGCTTGCTGATAAAGAGAATCTGAGCCACCTTCTGTGTGGCTGCCAGATTGGTACGTGGAGGTAGGCCTCTCGTAGATCGAGAGATACCATCCAGTCCCCCTTTCTTAGGCTTTGCGAAATGGAGGCAACAGTTTCCATTTTGAATCTCTGGGTCCTGACTGCCCTGTTCAGAGCCTTCAGATCCAGGACTGCTCTCCAGGTAGCCAGGTTTTTTTGGTACCAGAAAGATGATTGAGTATAGTCCTAGTCTCGCCTGTTCCAGGGGAACTGTCTCTATGGCTCCTATGCCCAGGAGCCTTTGAATTTCTGAAGGCATGGTCAGGTGCTTTCTCTGGATTCGTTGAGGCAGGAGAAGGAATAAATCTTTCTGTGGGCTGTTTGGATAGCTCTATTTGATACCCTTGGGTCACACGCTCTAGGATCCACGAGTCTGAAACTGACGTTTCCCAGAGCTCTGAGAAAAGTTGGAGCCTGCCCCCGACTTCTGTACCTTCCGGATAGTCAGGAGTCCTGTTTGGGTTGTCCTGCAGTGGGGCCCCTTGGCATTTGCTTGTCAAATCTGGGGTGTCTATTTCCCCTCCCTCGAAATGGGTGATTACTCTGGACCTCTCTGAATTGTGGTTGGAACCTCTTAAACCCCCCCACACACAGAGTTAGGTCATGGCCTGTAGTGTTGGGCTCGAAAAAAAACTCTACCTTGTTCCCATTTGCTGGAGGGTCTTATGTTTAGATTTATCATTGGCATCAGCCAGAACTTTCTCCAAGCAGACCCCAAACAATTTAAGTCCCTTGTAGGGAGCTGATACCAGCATATTCTTGACTGTGAGGTCGCCCTGCCAGGACCTCAGCCATAATCTCTGCCTAGCTGACACTGAGCCCGCCACCGCTCGGGCTGCCCATCCCATCCATTGTGGAATCGACTAGGAAAGCAGCTGCAAGCATGATTCTGGATGAGAGAATCTGTGATCTTTTGTCAGAGATCTCTGGGTCTTGAGCTTCCTGCAGCCAGAACCATCAGGGCTCTTGCGACATAGGAGGAGATAAGGTTTACCTTTATCGCTAAGGCCGAAGCCTCCAGCCCCCTTCTAAGGGCCGAGTCTATTGCCCTGTCGGTGGGATCTTTAGGATAACAATCCCCTTCAGTGGGGAAAACGGTCTGCCTGGCTAGGGAGACTGATGCAGCATCCACTTTTGGATTTTTAAACAAGGGTTCCTTTTTCCTCGAGAAGGCATAAAGAGATGTTTGTGTTCTATTCATTCTCTGGGACTTGTCTGGATTTTTCCATTCCTCCAGGATCAATTTTTTGAAAACCTTATCGAGAGGCATCCCTGACTCCTTCCCGTGTAGGGAAGGGAATTAGTCCCTTTCCTCCTCCTCTTGGGAGTCTGAGGAATCCCCTTGCACTGGCCTTTCCTTAAGCTGCAAGACTTTGGTCACTTGAAAAAGCAGGTCCTCCCTATAGGCTAGGGGGAACTGTCTGCCACGTTTCCTGGGGTCAAGGGTGGGGGGTGTCCTGCTGCGAGGGGCCCTCAGCCTCACCAGACTCCTGTGCCAGGTCAAGCTCCGAGTCTGAGGTTAGAAGCGTGTGGGTCAAATCCCTGCGCTTTCTAGGCTGTTCCCCTGCTGAATTCTCCTTAGAGGAGTGAGAGACCTGTACGAGTGCTCTGGCGCCCCCTTGTGGAGCTCTGGCCCTCTTTGGGAGCTTTTCCCACCCGTTGCCCCGCTGATTTTGGGGGGGGGCACGGCGGTGGGTTTAGGGACCCCCTTGGTTTTGTAGGTCACAGAGTCTATCCAGTGATTGGAGGATTTTCCCCATCGTGGCAGCCACGGCACCCATTGATTCCTGTGAGTCCTCCTGGCTAGAGGCTGCCTGATCCTGCGCCTTGGTCCCCTCGGCTGGCTCCATGCCGGAATAGAGCGATTCCTATCCCCTCAGGGTTTTCGCGCTGGCAGCTGGAACCCGCTCTCGCATTGCGGAGCTGTTCCCTCGCGGGGGGGTGGCTGATGAATTCTTCTGCCTCTGAGGGGGTGCCAAAAAGCAAAAGTAGAAGTAGAGCCCCTCGGATCCCCTGTTCCCAGGCACTGTGTGCAGGAACCGGCCCGGGCTATCTGTGCGGCCCTGAGGACTCGGGGAAAGCACTGCCTCTTTGGCCCCGCCTGCTCGCCTCTCCGACAAGAAGAAAAAAAATCTTTTTCTTTTTTTTTTTCAGGGCGAGCCCTCCCGCGTGTCCGGCAGGGAATAAAAGGACAGAAGTAAAAGAAAGGGGGGGGAAAGGAAGCTGACAAAGTGGAGCCGCGGCAAAGCACTCCCGACGGCCCAAAGGCAGAAGACAGACTGGGGAAGCAAGGGGGCTGGCTCTGCCAGGCATGCGCAAGAGCGTTGTTTTCTTCTTCTGCCTCCCGGCGGCCATCCGCAGAGCTACCCGTGCAGAGGATTAGCCGGAGGCAGGGGGAGAAGGGTGAATAATGTATTCAATGATAAAGATTCCTGGCCAGCATAACTGAAGATCAAAAACTTGTTAAGAGTCCCTACTTTTGTGCTTACAGGAGATGGACTTTCAAAAAACACCACCACATTACATCTTAAGCAGTTTCCATAAAAGTATGCTTAAGAGCATACTTATGCTTTTCCTGGTGTCTAAAACTTTTTAAATGGGCTTACTCCACTGATGCTCCACTTGCTACTTGCAGAAAGTGAAAAGCTTCAAACCTCAAATGTGCTGCCCATTCTTCAGCAACCCCAGGCAGAGGAGGAGGAGGAGAGAGAGAGAGAGATCCTAGCTACTGGAATAGTGGAGTCTATTGTCGGCAAATAGTGCTGAAGTGATGAAAATGAGACATGAGTGGCAGCACCAAGAAGCTGTTGTATGTGAGAAATATACTGCACTTACTCTGGGGAAGACATAATACCCATAAGCTAAGAACAAAAGACTTTGCTGCCATCTTATCACATTAAGTAGATCGGATCTCTATAAAACTAGACTAAGAGAAATGAATTGTTGACAGCGAAGCAGCACAACAGGGTAGTACGTGCTTTCCTAGAAAAAGTAGTCCTTTTTCACACAGCACATCCACTCCTTCCCATGCTTCATGTCAGCTTCTCCCATTAGACGTTTGCTGTGCCCTTCTCACGGTCTAGCTGTTGCCTCTCTAGTAAACCCTGTGGTTTTCCTGGGCCAGGTCTGTCCTGCTTCAGCAACAGAGAAGCCAGGCTGCTCCCTGCTCAAGAGACAGCTTCCCATCTGCCTCTGTCTCTCGTTATGAGCTCTTCCATCTCCTTTTATTTGAACTGGCGGAGGACCAGCCCAGGCTGATTGGCAGCTAGGACCCTCAGTTGTGCCAGCCAGCCCAAGTCAGAAGCCCGACACTCCCAACCTAGGAACTGATTCGCCTTCTCCCAAGGACGCAATCACTCTGTTGTAACTTACTAGAGATCAAAGAAACGTGACACATTTTAGAGGGCTTTTTCCATAAATGGATGTAATAATTATGAGGTATGTTTTCTAAAGCAAAAAGGGCACCCAGCTAGCATAGTTTCAATTATAGTTAACGGGGCCAATCCCATGCCCTGCGTGCACTGCGAGGTACATGCATGCACCCACTGCGGGGACATTGTGCCGTGCACAAGCCACGCGGATTCCACGCAAAGGAAATTTGCAATCATGGCCAATGGGAGTTATGTATTTTTTGGCTTTAAAAGTCTTCTCCTTGGTTAATGCTGGAGCCCCGCCCGCCCCCTGAAGCCCCCAGAAGCCATTGCGGCAGGGCTCCACCCCCAGCCAGCCAGAAGCCCCCAGCCGCCATAGCAACAGCAGGGCTCATCCCCTGCAGGTGAGCGAGGCTCCACCCCCTGGGAGGGCCCAG